>CM032447.1:241476884-241612181 GCA_019049505.1 Pachyrhynchus sulphureomaculatus | reverse complement strand
TAGTCGAGCTTCAGGCTGTGGTTTCCAATTTCCAATTTAATTCTCTTAAACTGGCTTCAAGGAATCACAATACAGACACTATCGAGACTTTACATAAAAGTTAAGGTAGTTTTTACTTCCCCCGATAAGAGAAATTTTTGTATTCGGGAAAAATAACGTTTCAAGTTTTTTTATTTCTTTGCGTCTAAGCTTGATTACAAAATACATAATCTCTATATATATTCGTCGTTCTGTCTGTCGACCTGCTGCAGTGATTATTTTAGAAAGAATTAAGACATCGATGTAGAAGTTGCTGTTTTATTTTAAAGAAAGGCACTTTGTATCAGATTTCAAACCTCAAATTTTTTATCTTGCAATATATCATAATAATTTACATAGAATTATATTGGCAAGTCTAATATAAATATTTCTACCTCGTCCATCACGATACCGTAATTTTTATTGACCATTTCTTCAAAAGAAACCTCAATCGGGAGTCCTGAAAGTGCAGCATCTGTAGTGCTCGTACGGTCACGTTTAAATTCATTTTTTCAGTAGTACATGGTCTTGAATGCGGGTGCTGAGTCACTATGAACTTCAGTTCAGTTTCTAACTGGACCGCAGTCCACTTTTTTTTAAATAAAAAATGCTTTATCACTGTACGATACTCGTTTTCATCCATTTGTACAAAACGCGTAATATCGATCTCTTGCAATAGCTGCCAACAAAAAACCGCGCGTTGCATCTGCAACTCCGAACACAACCGTTCCAAGAATCATGCATACAAACCGTCATGCCTCTTAACAAAATTTACCATCATTTCGTATAATTTTACTAGACCTTCAATCCACCTAGTATATTTATATATATATATATATATATATATATATATATATATATATATATATAGATATATATATATATATATGTATATATATATATATATATATATATATATATATATATATATATATAAATATATATTTATATTTATATATATATATATATAATTATATATATATATATATATATATATATGGTATATATAACCTATAATCTATAATATATATAAAATGCAACGTTTCTCTCACTGTCTGTCTGTCTCCGTTAGTGCGATGGTTCAAGTCGAAACTGCCTAAACCATTAAATATGGAACAATATCATGTAGCAAAAGAATATAATATCAAATATATAAAATGCATCGTTTCTCTGTCTGTCTTATTCGTTAGTGCGCTTATGACTTGAGAACCACTTATCCGATTTACTTGTTTTTTTTTTTAATTTATACGTTTGTTCTCTGGCCAGGTTATCTATAATCTTCTATAATATATATAAAATGCAACGTCTCTCTGGGTCTGTCCGATTTACGACGACTTTTTTTTTAAACACACATATGTTCCCTGGCCAGGTTATAGGATATTATATTTTATTACGTTGAGTAACATAGGATATATTTTATTATGTTAGGTAACACAGTAAGTAGTGGGATAATAGTGAATCAAGTCGGAAAAAAAGTTTGCCGCTAGCGCGTTCTCTTGCAATATACTGCCTAAACCATTAAATATCGAATAATATCATGCAGCAAAGAATATAATATATATATATATATATATATATATATATATATATATATAGTGATAAACGCACTAACGAACAAACAGACAGACAGAGAGATGTTTATATATATATATATATATATATATATATATATATATATATATATATATATATATATATATATATATATTTATATTCCTTGCTACATGATATTGTTCCATATTTAATGGTTTAGGCAGTTTGGACTTGAATCATTATTATCATCACTGCTTATTCCTTATGTTACCTAACGTAATAAAATATAGCTTATAATCTGGCCTGAGAACATATGTATGTTTTAAAAAAAAAATCACGTTAATCGGATAAGTGGTTTTAGAGTGATAAGCGCATTAACGGACAGACAGAGAGACGTTGCATTTTCTATATATTATAGATGCAACGTCTCTCTGTCTGTCTGTCTGTCTGTTAGTGCTCTTATCACTCGAGAACTTGTTTTCTTTTAGATTTTTACACATAAGTTCTTTGGCCAGGTTATAGGATATATTTTATTACGTTAGGTAAAAAGTTTGCCGCTAGCGCACTTTCTTGCATATATATAAAGTGCAACGTCTCTCAGTCTGTCTGTCCGTTAGTGCTCTTAGCACTCATAAACCACTTATTCGATTTTCGTGTTTTTTTAAAAAAAATACATATGTTCTATGTTACGTTAGGTAACATAAGGAATAGGCAGTGATGATAATAGTGAATCAAGTCTACGCGAGCGAAGCAACGGGCACGGCTAGTATATATGTATGTATATATATGTATATATGTATGTATATATGTATGTATATATATATATATATATATATATATATATATATATTTATATATATATATATATATATATATATATATATATATATATATATATTTTTATATATATATATATATATATATATATATATATATATATACTGACCACAAAAAAGAGTTTTTTTTAATAATTGGCGGTGCTACCAGCTAAAAACCTATTATTTGTAAATAGAGATCTCTAAAATTTTTGGTATGTTTTACAGGATAAAAACATAATTTTATTTTGAAAACATTACTTTTTTGAGGTTTCTATTGCGTAGATATGTAGAACTGACAATTACGTACAAAAGACCATGTGCGACCACGGGCGAAGTAAATCAAGACGTTTAAAATGGACAAATCAGCCAAATTTAATGGTTACTTTATGTTGCAAACAATATTTTTTGAGGAACAAATTGCATAGATATTCAGTTCAATTATAGCTGGATTTTAGAACTTATTCGTTAAAAATACATTAGCAATAAGGTGATTTCAAAAATTTTATAGATTTCTGTATAAAACGAAACTTATTCATAATACTTATTTACGAAAATAATGTGTTAATTATTTTTCTAAACTATCGATTGTTGATTACAATTTGATAATTAGTTCATTATTCTAGTCGAAAAATTACGGAACATGCAACCGTTAAATACAAAATTTGGCATATTTTTGAATTTCATACGTTTTTTTAATTGCTCATAACTTGAGTTTACTTGGTCGCCCATGGTCGCACCCGATTTTAATTTTAATTATTTGGGACCAAAATTTACACGTAATAGAATATTTTCAGCTGGTAGCGTCGCCAAATATGATAACTTTCTTTTTGTGGTCATATATATATATATATATATATATATATATAGATCTATAAATATATATATATATATATATATATATATATATATATATATAAACAAACTCCTGGACAAAATTAACGCAACAATCTGAAAATTAATTTATCTTTTTTTTATGTCAGTTTTAAAGTTTATCCAGTATTTGAATAGTAGGCTATGCATATTTTGTTTTGTTGTTCATGACAGAAATCAAAACAATTCGTTTAGATTTACAGTTTTAAAGAATTTTTTAGAAGATAAACAATTTTCTGTAATAATGCGATAGATTTCCCTTTTTCAAAGTAATACGTTTTTGTGGTAGACTGTTTTATTTTTGACCCCGAAGAATTAGAAAAATGAATCGAACAAGGAATTTAACTGAACACGAGGTAGTGCGAGCCTCAGTTTTATTGGACGAGGGATATTGTCAGAGTTATGTTGCCAATTTGTTAGGCAAACATCGTTCCACAATAAGTCGTATAGTCAGACGCTTGAATGAAGTAGGAACTTATTCTAGAAGGCTAGGGCAAGGGCGAAAAACGATGCACTAGCGACCTAGATGAACGTTTTTATAAGACAATATGCTTTAAGAAACAGGACCGTCACTAGTTCTATAATAAGAAAGGAACTCGAAGCTGTTCGCAATGTCACAATTTCTTCTAAAACAGTTAGAAGACGGTTAAATGAAGCTGAATTAAACAGTAGGCGACCAGCCACTGCGCCCTTGCTTACTAGAGAGAACAGAGTTGCCAGGTTACGTTTTGCTCGAAATCACGAAAACTGGTCTGTGGATGATTGGAAACAAGTTTTCTTCACAGATGAAACTAGGGTTAGTCTAAAACATCCAGATGGTCGTGAGCGAGTATGGCGAAGACCAGGAGAGAGGTTTGCTCCTTGCAATATCTCTGCAAGGATTAAATTCGGCGGTGGCTCTGTTATGTTCTGGGGTGTGGCATCTGCTTTGATGCTCGCACAGAGTTAGTTCCTGTCTGTACGAGATCCATGAATGCTGACTACTATCTTGAGAATATTGTAATAGAACATGTGATGCCTTTCGGTCATTTTGTGGGGCCCAATTTCCTGTTTATGCAAGACAACGCTCGACCTCATGTGGCTAGGGAGGTATTCGATTATCTTAATCAAGTTGATATACCGATTATGCAATGGCCACCAAAAAGCCCCGATCTGAATCCGATAGAACGTGTATGGGATCACCTTAAGAAAAATGTGAAACGTCATATACCTGCACCTAGAAACCTGAGGGAACTTGAAAATGCAGTTATCACAGAATGGAAGCAAATTCCTCAAGATTTTATCCAAAATTTAATTAAAAGCATGCCTAGGCGCATAAACGCTGTCATCCGAAGTAGAGGAGGCAACACACGCTACTAGTGTCCCAGTTACACCATTAATTTTGCTACTAGTGTCCCAGTTTATTTTTTTCATTATTACATAATTTCAACGATTTTGTTATTAGGTCTTAAGAATAATTTTAATTCGAATCTGGTAGCTAATTCACTTTTAAAGTATCCGAATAAGTTTTTTCTAACTTTCAGTGTAACCAATGTTCATAAAAAATTATTAATATTAATTCATTATAGAGATTTGTATGATTTAATATATTGTTGAGTTAATTTTGTCCAGGAGTGTATATAGCGCACGAAAACCGTACTCCTTGCTCTCACATCAAAAGTCAGGGCATGTTCGCTCCATATCAGAGCTCGTTAGCTAGCTTAGGTAAAGAGGTCGATCGTATACGCTCAGTAACAGCAGGAGAGATATAAAAAGCATACATCCAAAAGTGTCAGTAGCGAACAAGCCTCAGCGCCATTCGTAGTGAAACCACCAAACTTTCAATTCAAGAGCAAAACGTATAAGTAAAATATGATTTAGAATCTTCGTTACTATATGCGAATAGGGTACTAAAACCGCTATTAAATGAATAGCAGTAATTGTCAAAATAACGTACTAATACCACTATTGGATGTATAGCGGTAATTCTAAAAAACAAAGATAAATTGAAGAGGAACCCCAGCATAGAGATCTCTTTAGTACTTCACATTCGTTCACTAAAGCCGATATACATCTTTCTTTTTCCTTATATTTTTCACAGACGATAAATATCTACTTGTGCCAAATTGTGGCTACATATTACAGCACCCCCTGGTGAAATTGCAAGTGCAATTCTGCAAAAAAAAAACAGTGAAACAAAAGCGAAGATGGGGGTTTAGCATTAATTTTTTAATTGAAAATAAAAACGTTAAATTGAATTAGTAAAGTAAATTGACGTCAAGAACCCTATTTATGCCCTTTATAATTACGTAATATTCAAAACACTGTTGAAAACGTTTTCGTTTTTACATTAGGACAGTTTTAAGTTAAATAGAGAAGTGTAATTTTATGTAAAAGGTTTCATAAACGTTTAGTGTAACTAAAGTATTGGAAAATTTTACCACTGCCTTGTGTACAGGGTGAGTCAACGATAGAGTTCTTTATCTCATTTGTTTCGGGAATGACGAAAAAAATGTTAAATACAATAGTTTTAGGGAATGTTAAGGTGCACAGTTTAAAATTATTTTTGAGTATACAGGGTACTTCAAAAAAGTGTGGCCGATATAACATATGTTTTTTTAAATGAAACATCCTATTTTCTAATTTATTTTTAAATTCTGCATAAAATTTTATATTTGTTTTATTAAAAATGTTATATACCTAAACCTAGTAGTTTTTCTAATATTTCAATTTTTTTTAAAAAATACTACTTTTCAGTTTTGTAAAAAAATTGCCAGTAGCGCCATTATTTCTGAAGGTGGAATACTCATGATTGGTGCGAGCGTTCTATAGAGATGAAAACAAAGATATATGTAAAGAAACTTGAGTTAGATGTTACAGGGTGTCCAAAATAAATTTATACATTTCGACTACTTTATATTGAAAAATCTCAAATTTTTTAAGAGGCACACCCTGTATATTATTATTTTTTCTGATAGATTTTACAAAACCCTCCAACTTTTATTAGGTATGTCATGTACCTATTTCTAATAGTTTTTGATTTATTTGGATTTTTTCAATTTTTACCCTTGTTTTTAATACACTTACGCTATAACATCATAGTTTAATATAAAAAACACTACCGAAACACTAATATCCGAAATTGAACCAGCCACAAAAAACATAGGTGACCCAAATATTAAAAAAGAAAAAATAAAACATGTAATGATAAACACAAAAAACACTACCTGCAATAACAAGGAACATCTAACGATAGCGTCCAACCAGTCTAAAATAAAAGAGAATAATCTAATAATAACAAAAGCAGACAAAGGCAACTCCATTATAACTCTTGATAAAAACCAGTACATTCAAACAGTAAATGATTTTTTGGAAAAAGAAAATCCAATAAAACTAAAAAAGATCCAACTGATAAAATTTAAAAACAACTCAAGACCCTGTTAAATGAAACCCTGAGCATTGTGGATGGAAAAGAAAAGTTTAAAATAATAAACGAAAATCCTTTATCACCAAAACTTTACGGCTCGATAAAAATTCATAAAGAAAATTAGCCAATAAGACCAGTAGTATCGTACAGTAACATCCCTTTAAAAAATCTAGCAACAAATCTCAACACCATCTTTAGAGAAATAACACAATTCAATCCAAATTATAACACAAAAAATTCTATTGACCTCACAATAAAACTTAAAGATATCTCCATCCCAAATAATGCCCTTCTGATTTCATTCGATGTAACAAATATGTTCTCCAATATCCCAAATAAAGATTGTTTAGAAATTGTTGAAACTATGCTACAAAAAACATTAATATAACAATACAAGATATATTGAAACTTTTCGCATTTTGTATAACCGGAAATTATTTTCAGTTCAATAATTTTTATGTCAGGACTGGAAAATAATTTTCTAAAAAAACAGGCAAAAAATATTCTCTTTTAGTTTAGATATGTGGACGACATCTTAGTGTGTTTCCATAGAAATGATATTGAACTAAATTCTACTTTAAATTATCTAAATAATATACATTCCAACATAAAAATCACATTGGAAAAGGAAACAGATAATTAAATAAATTTCTTAGATATAACAATTTCAAAGAAGGGAAATAGATTAGAATTCGATATTTTCCGTAAACCAACCTTTTCAGAAGTCACCATTCCAGCTGACTCAATAGACCCTAACTCCCATAAACTCGCAGCTTATATATCTATGATCCATAGAATCCTTAATATCCCTCTAAAAATAATTTAAAACAGAACTGGACACAATCTAAAACATAGCACATAATTAATACACCAATAAGCCGTAAACAAAAGCAAATCACTTTCGGCTTAATTTACCCCATAAAAGAATAGCAAGAAAGAAAAACATTCATACCTCTGATATATTTTGGTCCAATCTCTGATAAAATATCTCAAGTTCTCACAATCGAAAAAACAAGAATAGCTTTAAAACCCGCTGAAAAATTATCCTATATATTTTTCAGTGCCAAAAATAAAACTAATAAACATAATAAATCAAGAATTTATAAACTTAATTGTCAAGAGTGCAATAGCTGTTACGTAAGCCAAACAGGACGGAATTTCAAAACAAGATTCGCAGACCATAATGTATCTTATAAGTTAAAAAATGAAAAATCACACTTTACTAAGCATTTTTTAGAAATAGGCCAACCATTTCCCAATATTAATTGTTTATCAATACTCCATACGGCACCTAAAGGGTCAAAGCTTAATTTCTAGAATCTATAGAAATTTACAGACATTCAAAGAACCATAATATAAATTTTACTAATTAGTTAAGTAGACGGAAATTCTGTCCTTTACCAACTTTTATAGCACCTAATATAACAACATATTTCATTATATAAACATAAATACCAAAAATCTGTTTTAGTCTTAGCTAAGCGTTTGAAAATGTAGTTGAATAACGAAAAAAATATATTTAGTGTCAGTTAACAAAGTAATTAAGTAAGTTTATTGAAGAAAAAAGTGTTTTTCACCAAGATAATGCACCAGCTTACAAGTCCTTAAAATCGATGGCGAAATTGGACCAGTTGGGCTACGAGTTGCTTCCTCGTCCACCGTATTCATCAGATCTGGCCCCCAGCGATTATTACTTCTCCCAAATTTGAAAAGGTGGGCCCGGAAAGAGGCTCAATTAAAGAAATTGAATGGAAAACTGGGGTTTATTTTAGAGAGCTCGATAATTTGTACTATATGAAAGGTATCCAAGTGTTGGGAAATCGCTGGAATAAGTGTATCGCTTTTGAACCAAACTATGTTAAAGAATAAAATCAATTTTTGGCAAAAAAATTGTTTTTCGTCAAACATTTCGAGATTTTTCACCCCACGAGTATGGTTATGAGAATTCTAATTGGCGAATATTGAAAAAAGCCAAATAATTAAAACATTTTTGGACGGTTTTTTTTTTTAAGATTACAATATTTCCTTGAGAATGAAAATAAGTAAATATTTATGAAGAAAAAATGTGTCGAAATAAGATATTTCTTAACGAACGATTTTATAATGTTATTTTAATAAGGGTACAACATTCTTCAATAAATTTCGCTTAAGCGTTAACGGAAATTAAAGTTTTTGTTTTTGCAGCAATGAATTTAAATTTCGAAAACAATTTTAAGTGTTATTGTGTAAGCTTAGACTATTTTAATTAAATATTTTTGTACATTGTAAACTCGAAATATACAGTGCATTAAAAAATTTGGTCAGCCGTCTATAAAAAAAAATATATACTGTATATTAGTGTTATGTTGGTCTTGAATCGTTGCAGATTGGACTGAGTTTAAAACATCATTTTTTTTATGGAGATAGCACATGTGCTGCAGGGAATCCCTAAAGCGCTACAGGAGCGACGCGTGTGAGGAAAAAGCGATTCACGTTGATCTTGAATCACTGTAAATTGTACTCGGTAGGAAACAGAGTTCTGAACCAATCTTTCGAAGGGATGAGGTTTTCCATATAAAAGACTGCTTAAAAATGGTTGTACAAGGCGTGACGAGCTGAACTTTATACGGATGTGAAGTACAGTAGAACCCCGATTAACCGAGTCGCGATTATCCGAGCTTCGGATTAACCGAGCCAATCTAAGAACCTGATTATCCGAGGTACGCGCGTCTATGCTGCGTATTAACCGAGCTTCTAAAATATGTATGTACATATTTCCATTTAAAATCGTCGGGGCCTTCGGGGAATCCCCCTGGCCCGTGTGAGGGGTTCCCCTATTTATGTTTTTGGACTCTTTCAGCATGTAAATTTGCGTGCATGCAGTGCGTTATAGCGTTTACTACGGAGAAGTACGCGTATACTCACATAATTTATTTGGTTTGAGTTCTGGTAGTTAAGTGTAATTAATACGAACTGCTTTGTTTGAATTTTTGTTTGTCGTATTATAATGGAGCAAAACAAGCGTAAAAGAATCGTCGTTCCTATTGACAAAAATTAAAAGCCATCAGAAGAATTGAAGCAGGAGAGGCAATTAAAGTTGTTGTACGAGATTATGGAGTAGGTGAGGTAACAGTTGGAGATTGGAAAAGAAACCGCACAAAAATAGAAGAGTGGTGTATAAATCAAGCCTCTTCGTCCCCAGGAAGAAAATCAATGAAAACCGGCGACTATGAAAAGGTTAACGAAGTAATTATTGTAAAGCAACTGAAAATAGACAGAAGTACATATTCCAGCAGCTTACAGCTGTTCTCTTGTCTGTCAAATCCATCCTGAGACGCGTTTCGCCGTATTATGGCTCGTAACACACACAGCTATAAGCTGCTGGAATATGGACTTCTGTCTATTTTCAGTTGCTTTACAATAATTATATATACTTGAGGAAGGATCCCTGGAAAAAGCGCTACCTGCTTTTAAAGCGTTGACTGTGTCAACCAATCTGTCGGTTCGAAAGCTGCTGTGTCTGCTTTCGATGGAGTAATAGGTATGCGTATTTAATACAATTCGTTGTATCTTACCATCGTGCTCCGTAACTTCTAGGTTAACGAAGCTTTATTCATGTGGTTTAACCAACAGAGATCAAAAGGTGTGCCTCTGTCAGGTCCAATTTTACAACAGAAAGCAATAATGACTAGTAGGCAATTTTCAGAGATAGATCAGTTTACCGCCAGTTCTGGATGGCTTGACCGCTGGCAAAAACGGTACGGTGTACGACAACTGACTGTATGTGGTGAAAAACTTTCTGCTGATGTGTCATCAATTGAGAAGTTTAAGCAGAACTTTAAAAAGCAAATCGAAGATTGTGATCAAATTTACAACTGTGTCGAAACTGGTCTGAATTATAAAATGCTTCCATCAAAAACATTGGCATCTCGACAGGAAAAATCAGCTCCTGGGCACAAACGAAGTAAGGAAAGATTAACTATAATGGTATGTTCCAATGCATCTGGCAAGCACAAAATCCCACTGATGGTGATTGGTAAGTCTGCACGTCCAAGAGCTTTAAAAGACATCTCTCTCAAAGCCCTACCAGTCTATTACAAAAGTCAGAAGAGCTCATGGATGGATGCGATCTTATTTACTAACTGGTTTGAAGAAGAGTTCGTGCCATCTGTGACTAAATTTTTGAACAGAAACCGTCTTCCTATTAAAGCAATTTTATTAATGGATAATGCCCCCTCTCACCCTGGAGAAGGATTTCATGTGGGCGAAATTGTAAAATTTTTTCCTCCAAATGTAACCAGCTAAATGCAACCAATGGATCAAGACATCCTTGAAAACATTAAAAAAAATTATAGGCGTTTATATCTTGAACATCTGTTAGAATACACAGAAAAGGAGGATATTATCAATGGAATGAGAAAGGTTACACTGAAAAATGTTATTTACTGGGTAAGTCAAGCTTGGGATTCTGTGCGTACTACCACTATTGAAAAATCTTGGTCAAAAGTTATTGATTTGAGGATTATAATGACAGTGAAGATGATACTCCATTAAATGAATTAGCTTTGAAATTGAGAAGCCTTGGAGAAATGTCCTGTTCAAATTTTGACAGTGAGATAGAAGAAAAAGAAAAAAGTTTATTTGAAACTAATGCAAAAAATTAAAAGGTTTCGAAAATGTGACAAGAGAAGATGTTGTTGAATGGATTACAGCAGATGATTTAGAAGAAGAAATCAGTATTGAAGAAATAACGAATGCCTTTCAGGAAACCAAAAAATCAGATGACGATGACGATGACGAAGCGGCGGTGGATGAACAGTCTCTCACTAAGATCTCTCACCAAGAAGGTTTTGCTTCTTGGGAAAAAGCTTTGGATCGAACAACAACCAGAGGCAACCCCAGCGGATTTGCTTCTTCTTAATAGATGGAGAAACATTGCAGCGAGAAAAAGATGATGCAATATGAAACAGAAGCGCCTAGATACCTATTTCACTGTTTTATAATGTATGTACCTATTTATATGTTAAAAACGTTAATACATCGGTTTAAAGTAATGGTGTTTATTTTTTGAATGAATAAAAAACAAATCCGGATTATCCGAGTTTTCAGTTATCCGAGGAGGATGCCCCCCCACGTTACCTCGGATAACCGGGGTTCTACTGTATATATATATGTATATATATATATATATATATATATATATATATATATATATATATATATATATATATATATGTATACTGATGAATAAATGCCTCGAAAAAGGAAAAATATCTGAATCCTGGAAAAACGCAGAGGTCATTCTTATATACAAAAAAGGAGACCACACAAACATAGAAAACTATCGGCCTATAAGCCTATTGTCAAATTTATATAAGCTCTTAACTAGAATTATAACTAATCGCCTGACTACAAAGCTGGATTCATATCAACCAGTGGAACAGGCAGGTTTTCGAAAAACAACAGAATACAATATCCCCTTACATTTGGCGTTCATAGATTATCATAAAGCATTCGACAGTGTTGAAAAATGGGCGTTCTTAGCGGCGATGGAAGATGCTCGAATCGATTCGAGATATTCTACTATCATTAAAGACATATACGATAAGGCAACCTTTCAAGTAAAAATCGACGGTGACCTCAAGAAGACAGATAAAATAATACTCGGCAAAGGTATAAGACAGGGTGACACCATATCGCCCAAGCTATTCACACTGGCTTTAGAAAACGTCTTTAAAAACTTGGATTGGAAAGAAAGAGGTCTCAATATTGATGGAGTACATCTAAACCATCTAAGATATGCCGATGATATAGTCCTAATAAGTACCGATGTCCAAGAACTAAACACCATGATTAACGAACTGGATGAACAATCTAGGAAAGTAGGACTTAAAATGAACTTAAATAAAACTAAAATCATAAGTAGCAGCCAACAGGACGTCATCGTGGATAGCACAGTTATAGAGAAGGTTGAACACTACATATATCTCGGTCATAAAATCAAAATAGGAAAAGAGAACCAAAGCACTGAAATTAAACGTAGAATTCAATTAGTATGGATAGCATTCGGGAAACTGAGCTCCATCTTTAAGGATAAGGAAATACCATTACACTTGAAAAAGAAAACATTTGACAGCTGTGTGTTACCAGTAATTACATACGGCTTGGAAACCATGGCTATAACGAGGAAAATCGCGGAACGCTTGAGAGTCACTCAGAGATCTATGGAAAGAGTAATGCTGGGCGTCAGCATAAGAGATAAAATACGTAACTCTATTATACGGGATAAAACCAAAATAATGGATGTTATGGAGAGGATAGCGGCTCTTAAATGGCAGTGGATTGGGCACGTGGCGAGGCAGGATGATGGACGCATAGAGTTATGTATTGGAGACCAAGAGGGGCAAAAAGAAGTGTGGGACGTCCCCAAAGACGATGGATTGACGACGTGAAGACGATAGCAGGCAGGCAGTGGACAAGAAAGGCTGGAGACCGACAATCATGGAAGGAACTAGAAGAGGCCTAAGTCCAACACTGGATGAACCCGGGCTGAAGAAGAAGAAGAAGAAGATATATATATATATATATATATATATATATATATATATATATATATATATATATATATATCCTATTGATTCATTTCATTGCAAACAACATAAATTAGCCGCATTACATTTTTTAGTTAAACGTTTGGTTATTTTTCTCCTTGTTGGAGTAAATTTCAATAATGAATCGTTTAGGAATATAACTAGAGTTAATGGTTATGACGATGACTTAATGAACAAATTAATAAGTAGACATAAGTTCAGGTTAAATATTCACAATTACACATTTTTTACACGTGAAACAAATAAGACAAAGTATGTCTCCTTACCATATAATCCGAAATATAGCATGGGATTCAATAAGGTATTTAATAAAGTAGGCCTCACCTTAGTCTATAAGTCATCAGACAATCTGAGTAATATCTTAGGAAATTCCAAAGACTAGGTTCCTAATTATGAGAAAAGTGGCATTTATGACATTAGTTGTAATGATTGCGATAAAAAGTAGGTTGGGCAAACTAGAAGGTCAATTAAAACTAGATTTAAAGAACATTTAGCCCATTTAAAATACGGTAGAACAGAAAAGTCTAGCATTGCCGAACATGCCCTTGAAGCTGATCATACTGTAACATCAGATAATCTAAGATTAATTAAAGATGTATCTGACAGGAGATTGTTGAACGCATACGAAAGTATGGAAATTATAAAATGTAAAAATAGTTTAAATAAAGACAGAGAACCTATTCCTTATAGTCCTCCCTCCTGGTTACATGACCAGAACTGATGGCCTCGCCCATGTAATTAATTTCGCATGAGTAATTCAAATATTATGCTAAGTATATATACTCGTATAAGGTATCTTTGTAGTTTAGCTTTAGTCAATCATCGCTCATAATGAAGCTAAGATGATAAACGAAGAGCGCATCGAGTGCAAAAATAAAGTCCTTGGTGTAGTGGTGATATAGACTGAGTAGTTAATATATTTTAAAATCGAGATTTATATCATTAGCATATTCCTGCGGCTTCGTCCGCATGAACTTCACGAGTTGCATTATTAAAATAATCTACGAACTGTCAAAATTTAATATACGAGGTACAAATATGGAGTGAGGGATTTGGTGAATTTTATTCAGACGATAAAATTGTAAATTATGACAAAGCTGCAATCAACTTTTGGTAAATGTTACACGCATAATTGGCAAGTACACTACTAATGGTTCACTAGTTTTATTAACATGTATTACTCCTTGACCCTTTTCAAGTACTTTGTTTTATTAACATAGTAAACAATTGACAACTTTTTACCGGACTATCGCATATTGATGCATATGCAACTAACTATCGCGTGCTTGCAATTTATTTAACATATTTAAATGAAAAGTCACTTTTGACCTTACCATTTTCGGAATGACCGTGTCTAAGTACTAAACATACGGTAGATGGGGTTATGTGGGGCAAATATGAACAACGAGTTATCCCTACGTAGAATGGAAACTTTGAAACTTTTGGTCCGATAAAAAAATTGTGTAATATACTCCCGTATTAATATTACGGTCACATTTATATTGTATCGTAACTTATTTTATTTTTTGTTTCTGTTTTTCTACTTTTTGTTGTGACAAATACAAATAATACGTTCAAGTCTTAAGGTGCCTAATTTTTTCTTGACAGACGAGTTACAATAGAAAGTTGAAACTTCTGTTACTTCTCAACATACAGACGTACACGTTTTTCACAACATCGACGCCATGATTTCACGACTGCCGAGAACGAATCGGCCTTTTACCCACTGAAAAATTGCTGATACAAGAGCGACTCAAATGGAAAAGGAGCTGCCAGAGCGAGTGCCTTTCATCGTTAGAAAATGTCAAAAGTCTCTAGGCCTAAGCTCCTGGCATGTGAGGTTACTCAAACTCATTGTTACGAAGAAGCTCTTGAGTAAGAGTCGCCCGATGAGCAAGAGCGTTGTCTTGAGGAAAAAGCACACGGGCAAGCTTTTTCGGTCATTTTTCCTGCTATGCTGGTACGAGCGTTGTCCTCAAAACATAGTAAGATTCAACGATTCCCGTAGAACCTTTTGAAACACAATGAGTGAGGATTACGCCTTCGCTGTCCCAAAACATCGACACCATCGTTTATATGACAGCAATCGCGGAATCTTGAAATTTCTTCGGTGGCAGTGAGTACTTCCAACGTGTCGCGAATTGGTTTTGACGTATGTGATGAAGTATTGTCATTAAGAATAACCGGTCAAGTGCAAGTTGAACTTGCGCAATTAATGTTCCGTACATTGATTGCTTTTAAAATAAAAAAAATTTGACACAGAGGTATAAAATGATCAGTGACTTCACAAAATACACCCCAAATGAGTTTTCAACAAAGTTTGTTTCCAATCTTTACTGAAATCTGATGACCTTGAAATTTTTGTTTTTTTTTATATACCATATAAATTATTAAAGGTAATGCACTCGTGATAATTTTCCTTCAATCTACACCCCGTGGAGAATATTCCAGAATTTTTTCGAAATTTTTTGATAAGTACTTTTCGAGATAAGGCCCGGGACAGCGATTTTTCGCGAATTTTTAAAAATAATCCAAAGAAAAGTGCGCACAAGTATAATATTATATATATATTTTTTTACTCGTGTTTTCACAAGCTTTCATTTGACACCACACTCGATGACCTAGTAAAAAAATTTTTTTTTCACTTCCGACTTCACCCCCCAAAACTAACCCCTTAAGTCAAAATTTAATTCTCAAAACTACATGGCTCTGATGAGGCCATCAATTCCTATATTATTACCAAATTTCACCTTTCTATGTCAAATAGTTTCGGAGAAAAAAATCGGGTGTGACAGACAGACAGACATACAGACAGACAGACAGACAGACAGACAGACACCGAAGTGATCTTATAAGTGTTCCATACGGAACACTAAAAATGACTTTGTGTTGCCTCTTTCGGTATTCTGGCCTATGTTCAAGCAGCGAACGGTTCAAATCGGTCAATTGTTGTTGGTAACGTTTAGTAATAATCGTTTCCCCACGTTTTAACAGCTTATAATAGACCACGCCCCTCTGGGCCCACCAAACACAGAGCATCGTCTTTCTTCCAAAGGGATTCGGTCTTGCGGTCGATGTGGATGGTGCGCCTGGGTCTACCCATGATTTTTTGTGCTTGGGATTCTCAAAAAAAATCCACTTTTCATCCCCTGTAACTATACGATGCAAAAACGACTTCCTTTTGTACCGAGCGAGCAAAATGTCACACGTGTTTTTGCGCTTTTCCATTTGCCTGTCGTTCAACTTATGTGATACCCATACACCAGTCTTCTGAATCTTTCCCATCTCTTGTAGCCGATTGGAAACAGCTTGTTGACTAACGCCGCCCAATTGCTCGGCGAGTTGTTTTTGTGTTTGCGAATCATCTTCGTCCATTTATTCCCAACAGATATTTGAGGAGGCTCTGGCAGATCTTGATGTCGGAATTCTACTGAATGGTGAGAGAATGAATAATATTCGATACGCTGATGACACTGTCATATTCACCGATAACCTAGACGACCTAAATTTACTAATGAACAGAGTAACGAACTACAGTCAGAGATACGGTCTTGATATTAACATAAGTAAAACAAAACTAATGGTGATTAATAAGAACAAGTTACCTAATTGCCAACTAAAAGTCAATCAGATAAACATTGAAAGAGTAAATAAGTAGGCATACTTGGGCACCAACATCAATGACCAGTGGGACCACTCGCAAGAAATAAGAAGTCGTATCGAAAAGGCTAGAGCAGTATTCACCAAAATGAGCTCTATATTTAGAAATCATAACTTGACAATGGAAACAAAAGTAAGGTTTCTACGCTGCTATGTGTTCTCCATTTTATTTTATGGAGTGGAGGCATGGACTCTAACAGAGGCAGTAAGTAAAAGGCTGGAAGCCTTTGAAATGTGGCTGTATCGAAGGATGTTGGGAGTGTCATGGACGGATCGGGTCACAAACGAAAGAATTCTTCAAAGAATGAATAAAGAAAAAGAAGTTCTAGTTACCATCAAGCAACGTAAACTACAATATCTCGGCCACATTATGAGGAATGAGGACAGATTTTGTCTATTACAAAATATACTTCAGGGCAAGGTGTGTGGAAGGAGGAGTGTTGGAAGAAGGAGAATTTCATGGCTCAAAAATCTTCGCACTTGGTTTTCAATGACCACAATGCAGCTGTTTAGAGCTGCAGTCAATAAAGTAATGATAGCTAATATGGTTGCCAACATCCGGAACGGATAGGAACTAAGAGAAGAAGAAGAACGTTTAGTAATAATCGTTTCCCCACGCTTTAACAGCTTATAATAGACCACGCCCCTCTGGTCCCACCAAACACAGAGCATCGTCTTTCTTCCAAAGGGATTCGGTCTTGCGGTCGATGTGGATGGTGCGCCTGGGTCTACTCATGATTTTTTGTGCTTGGGATTCTCAAAAAAATCCACTTTTCATCCCCTGTAACTATACGATGCAAAAACGACTTCCTTTTGTACCGAGCGAGCAAAATGTCACACGTGTTTTTGCGCTTTTCCATTTGCCTGTCGTTCAACTTATGTGATACCCATCTACCAGTCTTCTGAATCTTTCCCATCTCTCGTAGCCGATTGGAAACAGCTTGTTGACTAACGCCGCCCAATTGCTCGGCGAGTTGTTTTTGTGTTTGCGAATCATCTTCGTCCAACAATGCTTGCAATTCCACATCTTCGTATTTTTTTGGCGGTTTTCCACGTTGCTTGTCTGCAACATTGAAGTCACCACTTCTGAAACGCCGAAACCATCGTTCGCACGTATGTTGCGATGGAGCGTTCACCATAAGCTTCTCGAAGTAATCGGTATGATTCAACAGCAGTTTTCTTCAAATGAAAACAAAAAATTAATACTGTCCGCGAATGCTCTTTGTTCAGTATAAATTTCGACATATTGAACACAACACAACACTATGCACACACTTTTCCAATTTATCACTCGTGCGCGTCTGACATTTGTTGATGACACAACAAAATGGCGCAGTGTCAAATCTTTATGGCACAAACTGCATTGGTGCACCATCTGTTGTCTGAAATCCACATTTCATACTTGTACACCTGGTATATAGACTCTGAATGTAGGTACACTCAGGCAAAAATAAGGCCTAAACTTAAAAGGCTATTTTAAGAAATCCCGTTAAAGTACATTTCCTTGTTGTTGAAGGTTTATAGCATTTTTTAAACATTTCTTGTTTATTGCCCTTGTTAAAATTTTGAGGCAAGATGCTAATGACTTTGCGATTTTACACATAAACTAGCCGGGCCCGCGGCTCCGCTCGCGTGGACTTGATTCACTACTATCGTCACCGCTTATTCCTTATGTTACCCAACGTAATAAAATATCTCCCATTATTTCTCCTTATCTCCCAATATTTCTCCTTATTTCCCATTATCTCTACATAATTTCCATTATCTAGGCTTATCTCTGCTCATCTCCCATTATTTCTCCTTATCTCCCATTATTTCTCCTTATCTCCCATTATCTAGGCTTATCTCGACTTATCTCCCATTATTTCTCCTTATCTCCCATTATTTCTCCTTATCTCCCATTATTTCTCCTTATCTCCCATTATCTCACCATAACTCCCATTATTTAGACTTATCTCTGCTTATCTCCCATTATCTCTCCTTATCTCCCATTATTTATACTTATCTCCCATTATCTCACCTTATCTCCCATTATCGAGGCTTATCTCGACTTATCTCCCATTATTTCTCCTTATCTCCAATTATCTCACCTTATCTCCCATTATCTAGGTTTATATCGAATTATATAGAACATATGTATAAATTTATAAAAACACGTAAATCGGATAAGTGGTTCTCGAGTGATAAGCGCACTAACGGACAGACAGACAGACAGAGAGACGTTGCATTTTATATATATTGTATTCTTTGCTACATGATATTGTTCCATATTTAATGCTTTAGGGAGTGTATTGCAAGAGAACGCGCTAGCGGCAAACTTTTCTCCGACTTGATTCACTATTATCGTCACTGCTTATTCCTTATGTCACCTAATAAAATATAGCCTATAACCTGGCCAGAGAACATACGTATGGTTAAAAAAAAGCACGTAAATCGGATAAGTAGTTCTACAGTGATAAGCACACTAACGGACGGACAGACAGACAGACAGACGGACAGAGAGACATTGCATTTTATATATATTATAGATATTCTCTGCTACATAATATTGTTCCATATTTAATGGTTTGGACTGTGTATTGCAAGAGAACTCGCTAGCGGCAAACTTTGTCCGACTTCATTTACTATTATTGTCACTGCTCATTCCTTATGCTACCTATCGTAATAAAATATAGCGTATAACCTGGCCGGAGAAGATATGTATGTTTTAAAAAAAAAAGTACGAAAATCGGATAAGTGATTCTCCAGTGATAAGCGCACTAACGGACAGACAGACAGACAGAATACGTTGCATTATATATATATATATATATATATATATATATATATATATATATATATATATATATATATATATATATATATATATATATATATATATATTATTTATGGATGTAATAAAATATATACCTATAACCGGGTCAGAGAACATATATATGAATTTTTAAAAAATCACGTAAATCGGATAAGTGGTTCTCGAGGGATAAGCGCATTAACGGACAGACAGACAGACAAACATTGCATTTTATATATATTATAGATATAGATTATTTTTATTATTATATAACCTGGCCAAAGAATATATGCATGAATTTAAAAAAAGACAGGTAAATCTGATAAGTGGTTCCTGCGTGATAAACACACTAATGGACAGACAGACAGACAGAGAGACATTGCATTTTATATATATATATATATATATATATATATATATATATATATATATATATTATAGATTATACATATACAGATACATAATATTGTTCCATATTTAATGGTTTAGGCTGTGTATTGCAAAGGCACGCGCTAACGGCAAACTTATTTGCGACCTCATTCACTATTTTACGTCACTGCTCATTCTTTATGCTACCTATCGTAATAAAATATAGCCTATAACCTGGCCAGAGAACATATGTATGTTTTAAAAAAAAAAAGTACGTAAATCGGATAAGTGGTTTTTCAGTGATAGGCGCACTAACGGACAGACAGACAGACAGAGAGACGTTGCATTTTATATATATTATAGATGTAATAAAATATATATCTAAAACCTGGTCAGAGAACATATGTACGAATTTAAACAATCACGTAAATCGGATAAATGGTTCTCGAGGGATAAACGCACTAACGGACAGACAGACAGACAGAGAGAGGTTGCAATTTGTTTATATTATAGGTATAGATTATTATTATTATTATTATATAACCTGGCCAAAGAATATATGTATGAATTTAAAAAAAGACGTAAATCGGATAAGTGGTTCTCGCGTGATAAACGCACCAGTGGACAGACAGACAAACAGAGAGACATTGCATTTTATATATATTATAGATTCTAGATATTATCTACTACATAATATTTTTCCATATTTAATGGTTTAGACTGTGTATTGCAAGGGAATGCGCTAGCGATAAACTTTTTTCCGACTTCATTCACTATTATCGTCACTGCTCATTCCTTATGCTACCTATCGTAATAAGATATAGCCTATAACCTGGCCAGAGAACATATGTATGTTTTAAAAAAAAAAGTACGTCAATCGGATAAGTGGTTCTCCAGTGATAAGGTCACTAACGGACAGACAGACAGACAGACAGACAGACAGAGAGACGTTGCATTTTATATATATTATAGAAGAAAATAATGACGCTTTTTTAGTTAGTTGCGGTTAATGCTCCACCTTACGCTACACCAAGAATGATATACGATATGATCATTAATCAACGTTCTAGAGAGAGCAACATGACTGTGTATTTAGATTTTATATTAATTCCAGGAAGAATTCCACAATACATCTTATGTTATTTTTTCGTGCTAAAACATTCATTTTAGAAACGAAGACAGTTACATTTTCGATTCCGACAAACAGTGGGAAAAATATATACTCTTGTACAGGGCGTTATGAAAGTCAGTTAATATATTAAAACTAGTATGTCTTTGTAGCAAGGCAAATTGTAGAAAAATACTAATAAATAGCGCCAATCGATAATAAGACTTAGCTAACTCAAAAAAAGTCACAAACTCAATTACGTACCCGCATCTACGAGGCTGGTTTGAAAAGTCCGTGCAAAAATAAAAACTACTTATGTGTTTGGGGTAAACCTTTTTTATTTTTCGACATAGTCTCCTTTTAGGCTTATACACTTCGTCCAACGATGTTCTAGTTTGTTGATCCCTTCCGAATAATAGGATTTGTCCAAGTCTGCAAAATATCCATTAGTGTCTGCAATCACCTCCTCGTTTGAATAAAATCTTTGTCCCGCCAGCCATTTCTTCAAATTGGGGAACAAATAGTAGTCCGAGGGAGCCAAGTCTGGAGAATAGGGGGGATGTGAAACGAGTTAGAATCCTATTTCCATTAATTTTCCGACCACAACTGCTGAGGTGTGTGCTGGTGCGTTGTCGTGATGGAAAAGGACTTTCTTGTGGTTTTCAAACGGTCCAATAACGATGAATAATATTCACCTGTAATAGTTTTACCCTTTTCCAGATAGTCGATGAGGATTATCCCTTGCGAATCCCAAAAGAGAGTCGCCATAACCTTTCCGGCCGAAGGAACGGTCTTCGCCTTTTTTGGTGCAGATTCCCCCTCGGTAACCCATTGTTTAGATTGTTGTTTGGTCTCAGGAGTATAGTAATGTATCCATGTTTCATCCACAGTGACGAAACGACGCTTAAAGTCCTCCGGATTCTTCTGGAACAGCTGCAAACCATCCTTGCAACACTTCACACGATTCCGTTTTTGGTCAAGCGTGAGCAATCGCGGCACCCATCTTGCGGATAGCTTTCTCATGTCCAAATGTTTATGCAAAATATTATGTACCCGTTCAGTCGAGATGCCCACAGCACTAGCAATCTCACGCACCTTAACTCTTCTGTCATCCATCACCATATCATGGATTTGATCAATGATTTCTGGAGTCGTAACCTCCACAGGCCGTCCAGAACGTTCAGCGTCACTTGTGCCCATATGGCCAGTCCGAAAATTTTGAAACCACTTATAAACTGTTCGAATCGAAGGTGCAGAGTCACCATAATGTTTATCAAGCTTCTCTTTAGTCTCCTGAGGCGTTTTGCCTTTCATAAAGTAATGTTTAATCTACCACACGAAATTCTTTTTCGTCCATTTCTTGAAAATCACTCGACTTCCTTGATTCACACGAATGCCAAACACAAAGAAATAGACCAATATGGCTGAAACTTGGTGTGCGTTCATTCAAGAGATGCTACTAACTAAACATGACCTTGATACGCGCCGGTGGTGCCATCTCTCGGACTTTGCACGAACTTTTCAAACCAGCCTCGTATTTTACCAGTGCAATAAATGGACTTGAAAATGAGTAAAACAAGGTATTTTTCGTGAGCAATACTCAATGTTCTGGTAAAAATGCATCATAACACACATCATATATAGATTATGAACACACAATAATAATTTTGTTTAATTACGCAAACTGTCATTAAAACCAGTAGTGACTAAGCTTTACCAACACCAATCACACAGTTAAAATACTTAAAACACTTTTGGCATTACGAATTTTCAATATTTCACGAAAAAAACCATTCTTGCGTAATACTTATCATTATGTAAACAAAACGTTTTGTCTCCAAAGAAGTGCGAAGGTTAGATTGTCGTTGTGTCACTTCCTTTCAACCCGCATTAACAATCCACACCAGTCATGATTATCTTAGCTGTGACAAGGGCGAAGCAATGATCTTTTTAAATTTACGTACCCATTTCATTACATTAAACCATTTTCGTAACAACCTGTATATCCAAAATTAAATAAAGAGATATACAGCCAGTCCAAGAAGTCTCCATACACCACCTGCTTTCTATAGTATTTTTCTGTTATTTTTAACTAATTAATTGGAACTATGAGAAAATATGTTTAAATTAATATTTGAAACTTAACCAACGAGGATTAGTATTAAAAACAACTACGGAACATTTTCTTTAGAAGTTACATCATTGTTATAAAAATGTAAACAAAATTAATGTCAAAAAGTCTCCATACACCCAAGAATTGCATTGAAAAAACACGTTATAATCAGCCGCCTTTTATCAAGCTATCCGTTGCTCGCTAATCTGAAAACAAATGAATAATTTTCGGCCATACACTATAATCTGTCACTTGTTGCTAATAATTTTGCAGTGGGTTTTCAAAGAAGTCTTAAAAATGAGCGAGAGAAATTGTGAAATTACATTTCAAGTTGGAAAGATCATAATTGATTTGTGGAAAGATGGAAAATCGTACAGAAATATAGGAAAAATTGCTAAAAAGTCGCATTCTACTGTTCAGTACACTGTAAAGCGGTATATAAAGCAAGGGGTTCCTATAAAATTTGACCACGCTCCAGTCGTCCCAAGAAACTGACTCCACGTGAAGAGGCCAATATTGTTAGACAAATAATTATAGATCCCAAGAAAAGTGCACCAAAATTAAAAAAAGAAGTACAGGAATTATTTTCGAAAAATGGTTGTTTATAAACAGTGAAAAATTATTTACACAGGGCACATAGGGGATGTGCAACCAGGAAGAAACCGTTAATTTCGGAAGCTAATCGTAAAAAGCGGTCAACCTAGGGCAGGGGTGCTCAAACTTGAACTGCTGGCGATCTACCTCAATATTGTTAGACTACGATCGATCAACTCTGAGAGGCTGCAAGTAAGTGTGATGCAGGATTGTCGTCTAGGTAGGGTGTATCGTGGCATAGATATTAGTTTTCCGCACAATATGCATTTTTTTAGTCAAGGTAAGTGTAGGTCTGCTCTAAAATGTCAATGAAAAAAAACTCATAATTATTCAAAATTGCGAGTTTATTGGTTCTTACAAAACAAACGAGTTCTGGTGTCTAAACTTAACTAAAGAGTGACTTTGGATGTTGAAGCGTGGCACTGCATGTCCTCAGCATACTTTTCATAAGATGGTACGTAATTACCGAGTGCTAATCGCAAGCATGATGACATATGTTCGTCAGTTAGTCGATTGCGATATTTTTGTCTTAATTATCTTCATTTCAGAAAATGCAGACTCGCACAAGTAAGTTGACCCAAACATTGCCGTCAGTTGAAGGGCGATTTGCTTTAGATTCGGATATTTATCTCCAGATATAAAACACCAGAATTTTGTATCAGATGCTGTGGCTTTGAGATGTATATCTGATATAATTTGCACTAACTCATTTTCAACAGAACATGAGTCCATGTTCTGACTTGCTATTTCAGTAGCTAATTCCTCAATGTTTTTACACGAAAAAGGATAACTCATAAATGATGCGATATTTGCCAATTTAATGAAATCATAAAAACCTATTTCGAATTGGCCCAAAAAATTTGATAATTCTGCCTCATAAATATCATAATTCAACTGAGGAATCCATGCTTTCAAAGACGGAAAATTTTTCATATCCTTTCTTTTCAGTTGATCTATCATAAGTTGCAATTTACTTTTGAATGCGTTTATTGCGCTAATCATCTCAATAATAGTTTTTCCCTTACCTTGAAGCTCCAAATTAATGGTGTTTAAACGCATTGTGATGTATGTCAAAAATGCCAAATCAGTCAGCCATTTTCCGTTTTACAGCATCTGAGTGTCATCACCTCTTTCGTCCAGAAAAGCTGTAATTTCGGGCAATAATTCTTGAAACCTTTCTAGAAATTTTCCGCGACTCAACCACCTGACGCCCGTATGAAGAACTAAATCAGTGTGTTCAGCTGACTCACTATCTTCCAAGTGCAATTTAAAGAGCCGTCGTTGCAAGCTACGTGTACGGATAGAATTCACAATTTTTATTGCAATGCCCATAATCTCCTCCATGTTTAGAACTTTTGAACACAAAACTTGTTGATGTATGATGCAATGGAAGGAGAAAAATGAAGGGAAATCATCATTAGCTCGACACAATGCCACAAAACCGTTTTTGTTTCCAGTCATTGCTGGTGTTCCATCGGTTGTAATGCACACTAGTTTATATAATGGTAGCTTGTAGTTTGTTACAAAATTGAAGGAAACGTTATATATATCTTTGCCACAGGTCTTTCCTTTCAGAGGAATCATTGTCAAACACTCTTCCTTAGCCGACATGTCATTGAATACCATTCGAATAAAAATACACAGCTGGGCAGTGTCTGTCATATCGGTGGATTCGTCGAACTGTAAAGAAAAGTATGTATAATCCATGATATCATGTTTTAGTTTATCTGCCATGTCCTGATTCATGACTTCAACACGCCTTGTGACAGTCGGACGAGATAACTGAAGTTCTCTAATAGCAGACATAATCTCTGTTTTATTTTTAAAATCTCCAAATAAAGTCTCACCCGCTTCAATAAATGCTTCCTTCACAACCAATCCATCATCAAATGGTTTCTTGTGTTTCGCCGATATATGAGATATTTTAAATGACGCGATCGTTGCAGCTTTTGATTGTTTGGCTGGTTTGTTCTTTTTTCAAACAAGTTGTCAAATCACCTACTTTTCGTTTTCTTAATTCACTCTGTGACGGAAAATCCTTTTCATAGTTTCCACGCTTAGGTATTGAAACTGACGCACGGCAAATGAGACAAATGCACTTATCCTTTACCATACAAAAGAAAAATTCTTCCTTCCAATCGTTATTAAAATGATAAGTTTTACTTTTCTTCGCCGCACTCATTTTGGACTATTTATTAATAAACTTTGTATCGATGTATCGCCTTAAAGTTACAACTCAGACTGACTCCTATTCCTGCAGGCGCAATATTTATATCGGCGCGAACGAAGTCTCGAATGTTCCCGTCAAACACGCCGCCCGAAGTTTCTAGAAAAATCGGCGGGAATCAAAAACGCGGCTTTTCTTTGACAAGTACCGCGCGTTCCTTTGATAAAGCCGCCTTTTGCCGCTAGCAGGTGGTTATTCAGATAAAAGAAAGTGATGAGGGGGTTATTCTGGCCTAATTGTGGATCGAATAAATTTTAGTAGTTTATTCATTACATTTTGTTTTAGTTACCTAAAACAAAATCTGTGAATAGTTCTGTATCGGAATTTTTTTCTCGAGATCGACTCAAAAAGCACTTGCGATCGACCGATTGAGCACCCCTGGCCGAGGGAATACGTTACTAAACCTCCTGAATTTTGGGAATCCGTTATCTTTAGTGATGAAACTAAAATTAACCTTTTCGGATTTGATGGCAGAACTAAAATTTGGAGAAAGAAGAATATCGCATCCGATATTAAAAACATTTGTTCCACGGTTAGGTAAGGGGATGACAGTGTTCTGCATTGGAAATGCATATCCGCTGAAGGAGTTGGAAATTTAGATTTTATTAATGGTACCATGGATAAGCATGTTTATCTGAACATTTTGAGAAATAATTAAAAAAAAAGTGTCCAAAAATTAGTACTCGAAAAAAGATATATTTTCCAACAGGACAATGATCCGAAACATACCGCAAACTTGGTGCGAAAATAGATGATCCATAATGTACGATAGCAGCTTCATGCACCTCCCCAATCACCCTATGTTAACCCCATCGAGCATTTATGGGAGGAACTTAAACGGCGCGTTCGCAAACGCTCCTGATGAAGCTAACATGGTTAGCGAAACGCGCGTCGAGTGCAAAAATAAAGTGTTTGGTGTAGTGGTGACATATACTGAGTAGTATCATTGTGCCAAAGATTCCACATTCCCAACTTAGTGATTATTACATGTTGGAATTTTGAAGTATTTGGCTCAATAACGCTACTGTTATCTCCATTACATCAAACACTTTTTCATTGCACTCAAATCACGTTTCGGTAACCGCGTTATCATCATCGGGGATGATTAATGTCTCAATCATCGGGTGTAGCGGTGATAACTGTTATGTAATATTATTGTGCCAAAAATTCCAAAATTTCAACGTGGTTAAAATGGCCTCAGGATCATCCAGAACCTCTATCTTAAGTAAAGTACTAAGATTAGAAGAATGATATATGATATGATCGTTAATCAACGTTTTAGAGAGAGCAACATGATGGTGTATTTAGATTTTATATTAATTCCAGGAAGAATTCCACAATACATCTTATGTTATTTTTTCGTGCTAAAACATTCATTTTAGAAACGAAGACAGTTACATTTTCGATTCCGACAAACAGTGGGAAAAATATATACTCTTGTACAGGGTGGTATGAAAGTCAGTTAATATATTAAAACTAGTATGTCTTTGTAGCAAGGCAAATTGTAGAAAAATACTAATAAATAGCACCCATCGATAATAAAACGTAAAACTAACTCAAAAAAGTCACAAACTTACTTACGTACCCATGTCTATTTTACCGGTGCAATTAATATCAAGGTATTTTTCGTCATAAATTACAAATTTTCTAGTAAAAATATATGCAACATATCATAAATAGGTCAATAATTCTGTTCAATTTCTCAAACTAAACTTTATTGAAAATAAGTCACCCGTTTCAATATATTAAACCATTTTCTTAACACCATGTATATCCAAAATTAAATTTAGAGTAAATATAGATATGTATATAACACGTAGGATGTTGTTGTTTTTGGTCTAACACATAGATGTCGCCCTTTTCAAAAAATACATATAATTTTTAAGAACTACTAAACCTTCAAACGATAGGTGTTAAAATTTCATGACATTTCGACATTAGTTTATAAATTACAGTGATTTTAGTGACGCTACTTTTGATATTTTCACAAAAATCTATAATCTATAATATATATATATATATATATATATATATATATATATATATATATATATATATATATATAAAATGCAATGTCTCTCTGTCTGTCCATTAGTGCAATTATCACGCGAAAACCACTTATCCGATTTACCTGTCTTTTTTTAAATTCATACATTTGTTCTCTGACCAGGTTATAGATATATATTTTATTACATCTATAATATATATAAAATGCAACGTCTCTCTGTCTGTCTGTCCGTTAGTGCGTTTATCACTGGAGAATCACTTATCCGATTTACGTACTTTTTTTTTAAAACATACATATGTTCTCTGGCCAGGTTATAGGCTATATTTTATTACGATAGGTAGCATAAGAAATAAGTAGTGACGATAATAGCGAATGAAGTCGGAAAAAAGTTTGACGCTAGCGCGTTCCCTTGCAATACACAGCCTAAACCATTAAATATAGAACAATATTAAGTAGCAGAGAATATCTATAATCTCTAATATATATATATAAAATGCAATGTCTCTCTGTCTGTCTGTCTGCCATTAGTGCGTTTATCTCGCGAGAATCACTTATCCGATTTACGTGTCTTTTTTTTAAATTCATACATATATTCTTTGGCCAATTTATATAATAATAATAATAATCTATATCCATAATATACATAAAATGCAACGTCTCTCTGTCTGTCCGTTAGTGCGCTTATCACTGGAGAACTACTTATCCAATTTACGTACTTTTTTTTTAAAAACATACATATGTTCTCTGCCAGGTTATAGGCTATATTTTATTACGACAGCCTAAACAATTAAATATCGAACAATATTATGTAGCAGAGAATATCTATAATCTATAATATATATAAAATGAAATGTCTCTCTGTCTGTCTGTCTTATCCGATTACGTGATTTTTTAAATTTATACATATGTTCTCTCACCAGGTTATAGATATATATTTTATTACATCTATAAATATAAAATGCAACGTATCTCTGTCTGTCTGTCTGTCTATCCGTTAATGCGCTTTTTACTGGAGAACCACTTATCCGATTTACGTACTTTTTTTTTAAAAACATACATATGTTCTCTGGCTAGGTTATAGAATATATTTTATTGCGTTAGGTAACATAAAGGATAAGCAGTGACGACAATAGTGAATCAAGTCGGAAAAAAGGTTACCGTTAACGCGTTCTCTTGCAATACACTGCCTAAACTATTAAATATGGAGCAAAGAATATAATATATATAAAATGCAACGTCTCTCTGTCTGTCTGTCTGTCCGTTAGTGCGCTTATCACTTCAGAACCACTTATCCGATTTACGTGTTTTTATGAATTTATACATATGTTCTATATAATTCGATATAAACCTAGATAATGGGAGATAAGGTGAGATAATGGGAGATAAGTATAAATAATGGGAGATAAGAAAAAATAATGGGAAATAAGCAGAGATAAGTCTAGGTAATGGGAGTTATGGTGAGATAATGGGAGATAAGGGGAAATAATGGGAGATAAAGATAAATAATGGGAGAAGAGCAGAGATAAAGATAAATAATGGGAGAAGAGCAGAGATAAGCCTAGATAATGGAAATTATGTAGAGATAATGGGAGATAAGGAGAAATAATGGGACATAAGGAGAAATAATGCCAGATATTTTATTACGTTAGGTAACATAAGGAATAAGCAGTGACGATAGTAGTGAATCAAGTCCACGCGAGCGGAGCCGCGGGCACTCCTAGTATATATATATATATATATATATATATATATATATATATATATATATATATATATATATATATATATATATATATGTGTGTGTGTGTGTGTGTGTGTGTGTGTGTTACAATAGAGGTTTTCACGGATGGTGGAATGTGATACATTAAAATTCCGGGCCTCAACCCGCCTGTCCAACAACGAACCTGCACGACGTTGCGCCAAAATCTCATTTGGCATTTTCAAGTGCTCTTGCTGCAGCTGCTACTCGATACTGTAATCTTGCTGCTGCTGCCGCTCGAAGCTAACTGAGAAACTGACCTGCGGTCGCCATCTTTTATAAGTCGGCGTCTACGCAGACTGTAGGTGGTGGGGGGTCGGAAGTGTTCGTCCGAGCATCGGTGTTTGCCGGCTGGCTGGTAATTACGGGTTCCGGCGCTATGCTGACTGTTGCCTTTTCGATGTTTTGGTTATTCCTTGGTTTAGCTAGTAGACCCTTCCATGTAGTGGAGATATTCGCATCATCTCGCCTATTTAGCTGTCCATTCTTTTCGATTTCCAAGGTTTCTCTGATTATGCGTGTTTTATAATGTGAAATTGAGGCTATTTGTTTAGATCCCTCAAAATTGATGTTGTGACTAGTATCATGACGGTGCTGAAAAAGAGCTGATGTTTGTTTGTTTGTGATACTTATTTTATGTTCTTGGATCCGGGTGGAGATTCTTCTGTTTGTTTGTCCTATGTACAATTTGTGGCAGTTTCCGCATGGGATGCTGTAAACGCCATGGTTTTCCAGTTTTCTTTTGTCCTTGGGGTTACCCAGAATTTCTGCCAGAGTGTTTTGTGATTTGTATGCTGTGCCTATGTTGTGTTTCCTTAGGACCCCTCCAATCCTTTCTGCAACTCCTTTCTCATACGGTAATAGGACTCTACTCTGGTTGAGGTCGCGTTCTTCTGTCCTTGTCTGTGGATGACGCTGTCTTTCTAATGCTCTCCATATGGACTGGTTTTTATATCCATTTTGCTTAAGGGCCCTAGTGATTTGTGTAATTTCTTGCTGTCTCGTGTCTGGTTCGGTGAGTCGGTATGATCTCGATACGAAGGTGTTAGCAACCGACTGGATTTGGGATAGATGGTGGTGTGAGCCAGTGTTTAAATATCTATTGGTGTGGATGGGCTTCCGGTAGACAAAGTATTGAAGTTGACCGTTGTTTTTTCGCGTTATGAGCACATCAAGAAAAGGGAGGCTTTCTTCTTCTACTTCCAAAGTGAACTGTATCCGGTGGTGGATTCTATTTAAAGAGGTCAGGAAGTTGTCTAACTCATTTCGTTCATGGGACCAAATGATAAAGATGTCATTGACATATCGTTTCAAGAATTTGGGTTTGAGTGGTGAGTTTTTAAGGGCCTCTGTTTCAAAATACATCATATCGAGATTGGCTATTACTGATGAAAGGGAAGATCGCATGGGTGCTCCATATGTTTGTTTGTATATCTGACTGTTGAAGACAAAATAGGTATTTTTTAGACAATGTTCCGACAGTTCTACAACATGAGCTGGGAAATCCTCGTTCACAGCTATTTTGTCTAGTGCTTCATCCACTGGACTACTTGGGTAAAGTGAAACAACATCTAGACTTGCCAGAATGTTGAATGTCTCTGATTATGCCCGTGAAGTCAAAAACTCCGAACACCTCAATCAAGATTCACTCTTCGAGAAATTTCTGTTGTTTGGTTCTCCTTTCCTAGTAGTATTTTTTGTCCGTGTGTTTTGTTCGGATATGTTCTCTAATGGCCGATTTTCATTGTAATAGTTATTTTGCTCTGGGCTCATTATCTTTATTTTACTCAGGTTCATTTCCAGTCCGACTCATGACGATGCATGACGTAATTCTTCCAACATAGTAGTGTAGATGATTAAGTTGTGTTCCCTTCATGTTAATCCCTTTATTTTGCCAGTCTAAGCTCTACTATAATGTGAAATTAAAAAAATAATAAAAGCATATATTATACTCATATAGTGGTTACAAAAAAAACTGTCATACATATTTAGCGAAAGAACATTGAAAAAAATGGAAATATAGTTAACAAAATAAAAAATGGATCTGATTAGGTGTACAAAATAAATTGACACCTATTTTACGTAATCAAATATTTTTTTTATTTATGATCAAAATACACAAACAACAAAAAAAAAATATTCCTCATTATTCTTTACATATATTGTCCAGTTTTCAGGCAGTTGATCGTTCAAATTGGTAAAGCTTTTTTTGACGTCCTTCATTGAAGGCAAGTGATGCCACAACACCGGATATACGTAGTAATCAGGCGGAGCCATAACAAGAGAATGTCAAGGAGAACGTCCCTTCCTAGAGAAAAGAAAAAACAAAATTCTGCGTCATTTTTACCGGTTGTCGCTTGACTTTGTTCATAACAATTACGAGCCGAAAAGTCCAAGTCACCTTTATGAAATCGCTAGTATCGTATTTTGCAAGTTTTGTGCAATACTTTACTCCAAAGGTGACCAAATCATTCGGGCAACTTCAGTTGCATTATTTTATATTTAAAATGCATTAGGCCAAATACTGCGAGTCCAATGATATCATTTTCGGAACTGTATTTTGAGGTTATGTGAACACCAGGATTGCATGGAGTAGTGACTTGATGCTTTAGTACATAAAAGTGACGCGAAATGGCTTATATTTGAACCTGAATATTATTAGGAAAACTGTGTAGACAAGTATGAAACTGTTTGAAGCTGAGACGTGTGCCCATAAGAAGTTTTTACATCTACCGACACGACATCGACACGGCAGAGACCACGATGCCGGTGGACTAGAAATAACATTTAAATAAATGGCACTTACCGATATGTCGGTGCCTTGTCGTTGCAGTCGCCGGCTGTCGTCGAGGAGCAGTCTCTCCACTTGTGTCATCCCGATTTTTATAAATTTAATAAAAGTACTGAGTGTTCTTCAAGCTGGTATCATGGCCTTCAAGTTTGATATTGTCATGTTAATTGAACTTGTGGAAACTAAACCCTGTCTTTGGGATAAAACCAATGAAAACAATAGAAATAAAATTCTATTTTAGCGTTTTAAGATGTAAGAACTAACGCAAGTATAACTTGTTAAGTGCTGCCCTGGCCCTCAACAGTAGTAAAATATGTTTCCTCGGTTTTATATCACTTTGTCGGTGTCGTGTCGGGGCGATGCCATGCAGGTGTGAAAACGTTTATCCGGTGTCGTGTCGAGGCCGGTGCCGTGTCGGTGTCGTGTCGGTGCCGTTGCCGGTAGATGTGAAAACCCCATAGGGACATGACATGAGACAGAGCTGGAACATGACTCTTTGTTTGTGTTGTATTGCGTACTGTTTTTAAATAGAGAAATTACAGATATTCATTATAGTTCTTTTTGGTCATCTGGACATTATTTTAGAGGTAAGGTAAATCCCAAGATATAAGATCCTACCTTTTTGCTTTTTCAATGGAGCACTAAACGACCCAATTAAGGCTTTGTGCATAGTTGTCAGGTATTACGATAAACGTATTTTTATTTTACCTGCTTTGTATACCGCCCTCACTTACACCTGCAATCATATTGGATCTATTTTTACCTATATATTTACTACCTGGCAACCCTGTTTGGAGCCCTTTAAGTATTTGCTAATATAGGCCTAATGACCACAGGTCCCCATTATGATTCGAAAGATACTTTTTATTATTTTTATTTTTAGTTTTACTTACAACTTACAACGTAACGGTTCTATTTTAATTATGTGGCTTCAGTGGGAAAATTGCAATAGTGGCTATCGCAAGAGAAAACATTTATCACTTGACGCTAAACAAATAGTGAAAAATGTTTACGACAGTTTGGTAAAAAGGAAATTTGAATAAACAAAGTACTGTGCAAGAAACCAGTGAACTAACAAAAACCCCAATTTCTACGGTTAAGGGTATTGTAGGAAAACCATCACTCAGGAACAGGAAAAAAACCGAAAGATTTTCAAATGCATCATGTAGACGATTGTGAAAAAGATGTCATCAGGAGAAAAATATATTCTATGTATGAAGAGCAGTTGGTGCCGACACTAGACAAAATAATATTAAAACTGGTGCAGGACGAGACCAATATACATTTGGACTATCACGAAGACACGACAGCAGAACTTTTTGAAAATTGGTTTCAAAATTCCCTTTTGCCAAATGTTCCCGAACAGAGTGTTATAGTTATGGACAATGCTAGTTACCATAGTCGTCTACTAAATAAGGTTCCTAATGCAGCCAACACCAAATCGGAAATACAGGAATATATGTTAGAAAACGACATTTATTTTGACTTTAGTTATAAAAAAGTGATCTATTGGAAGTTTTGGAAGACTATAAATTGAAAAAGAAATATGTTTGTGATAGTATGGCTGAGAAAATGCAGCTTCCTCAGTATTATTGTGTGTTTAATCCAATTGAACATATTTGGCATCAAGTTAAATCAAAAATAAGGGCACAAAAAGTTTCTCCTACTTGTCAGTGGTTGAATTAGTAAAAAAGTTACAAATGATATACCTTGTGAAAACTGGAAGAATTCCATTCAGCACGTTGTTAAAGTGGAAGATTCATATATTTAAGTAAATAATATAAAACCACTGATAATTATCTCAGCTGATGATAGGGATAGTGAAATCGAATTAGGCTTTAGTTAAAATATATTTTTATTTATACAATATGTCCCCTCTTGTAAACCCCATTCATTCAAACTGTACATTTGTACTTATTATCCATTTCTTTTACATGCATCTATAAATAAACCTCTCCAAAAACACTTATAATTTTATTTATTTGCATTAATGAATAAAATTCTTAAGTCCATCTATGCAGCCTATCATAAACAAAAGGTTAGAATTTTTATATTGCCCACTTAAAACGGCAAAAATCAGGATCTTATATTTTGGGACAGGCTATACCTAATATATTGGAACACGTAATAGGTTGAACAGTTATTTTATTTACAGCAAAATGGGCAAATTTAAAAAGCTGTATTTAAATGTAATGGTAGTTATATATAGATATATTTTTAACCTACTGCTCGTTATAGTTCTAAGAATGAAAAAATATTCAAATAAAAACAAGCGGAACATTTGAATAGAAATGAGAACACTTCAAACATTGTTCCTGATACTTTCTGTGATCTTTTCTTATTTATTTTGTTTAATATTATAACAGCCTCTTTGTTTTTATTTTAGGAACTCTAAACAAACTTCTTGAATGAAATAAATGTACGTAAATATGGCCGTTTAACACACTTAAACGTATTTTAGCGGTAGTTCTTTTTTCATGTTAATTTTTTTTAATATCACAATACCTACTTAGTTATAGACAACAAGTTAAGGGGTTACATACACCTGGGCCCTGCAAAAAGTACGTGTGTTATATATTATATATATTTATAATATTTTAAAGGTTATTAAATGAATAATACAAAAGAATGGCGATTATATATTTTTATTGTACTTCAAAATATATTAAACTTTTTTTTTTAAATATAGGGTGTCCAAAAATTCACACAAGATTTGAATTGGGTGCCATTTGTATGGTAAAGTGTTGCCAACAAAACAAAAAACGCAGCCTGATAGCTGACAGTTCAGGATTATTAAAAATCGAGCGCTACAAGAAAGAACAAAGTGTTTTCATTGTTGAGCAATATTTTAAAAATAATGAAAGTTTGGCAACAGTTCGGAATTTTCGTACAAAATATGGTCGGAATAGTGATTTAACCTCATCAACTGTAAGGAGATTAATTGAAAAATTCAGGGGGACTGGATCAATTAGTGATCTTAAACGCTCTGGCCGTCCTTCAACAAGTCGTTCGACACAAAACATTGAAGCAGTTCGTGAGAGTGTTGCTGAGACCCCAGGAACATTAATTCTGCACCGTAGTCAAGAATTGGAGATTTCGAAAGGCTCTCTACAGCGTATTCTCACGAAAGATTTGCATCTTCATGATTACAAAGTTCAATTGACTCAAGAATTGAAGCCTACTGACCACGCCCAACGAAGAGAGTTCGTTGAATGGATTATGGAACAACAGCAAGTGGATACTGATTTTTCGAAGAAAATCATCTTCAGCGATGAGGCTCATTTCGTTAATCGACAAAATTGTCGCATTTGGGGTTCAGACAATCCACACGTGACTGCTGCGAAACAAACGCGTCACTGTTTGGTGCGGATTTTGGGCTGGAGGCATCATCGGACCATTCCTCTTCGAAAATGCGGTTGGCCAGGCAATAATAGTTAATGGTGATCGTTATCGCGATATGATAACCAGTTTTTTGTACCTAAATTGCAAGATAATGGATGTGGACGACATCTGGTTTCAACAAGACGGTGCCACAGGCCATACAGCCCGAGAAACAATTCAATTACTGCATGAGTCATTTCCTGGTCGTGTAATGTCCCGTTTTGGTGATCAGAATTGACCGCCCAGATCATGCGATTTAACGCCGTTGGACTTTTTTCTTTGGGGTTTTTTAAAGTCCAAGGTTTATGCCAATAAGCCCACGACCACCCATGACTTGGAGGAAATTAAGCGCTGTATAAACGTAATTCAGCCACATATATGCAAAACGATCATGAAAAATTTCGACAAAAGGGTGCGTATGTGCCAGCAAAGCCGTGGAGGTCATTTACCCGTTATGTTATTCCATACATAACCCTATACTGTATATTTTATGAATCAATAAAAAAATTACAATTTTTAATTAAAAACCTGTGTTTTCTATCAAAATTACTTCCTGCGTGAATTTTGGGACACCCTTTATGTTTTAGATGTTAGCATTATTTTTATCGGGTTAAATGGACCAATGATGAAAACTATGGCGCCTCCTTTTTTGCAGAATAACTTCACAAAAACAATCCAATATGCAAAAATAAAAATTAATCTTGTAAAATAATGTAACACGTAGGCTGAAATGTTTTTGGTCTGACATATAGATGTCGCCCTTTTCAAAAAATCCATATGATTTTTAGGAAGTACCAACTTCAGACGAAACGTGTTAAAATTTCACGACATTTCGACGATTAGTTTACAAGTTATAGTGATTTTAGTGACTTTTAATATTTTTAAAACAATGGAAAATATCGAATTTCGTGTGTTGATTAAACACTGTTTTTTGATGGGAAAAAATACCGTTCAAGCAAAACACTGGCTTGATAAGTTTTACAGAGACCCTGCTCTTGGAAAATCACTCATCATTTACTGGTATGCTAAATTTCAAAGCGGTCGTACAGATACAAATGATGCTGAATGCTCTGGACGCCCAAATAAAATGGAAAACATAAAAAAAATCCACGAAATTGTTCTGGATGAGCGTAAAGTGAAATTGCGTGAGATAGCTAATACCTTAAAAATATCAAAAGAACGTGTTTGTCATATTTTGCATGGATATTTGGGCATGAGAAAGCTTTGTTCGAAATCGGTACCGCATTTGCTCATAGTGGACTGAAAACAACAACGTGTTGAAATGCATGAAACATGGATCCATCACTACACACCGGAATCAAATCGGCAGTTAGCTGAGTGGACAGCAGCGGGTGAAAGACGCCCGAGGGGACCAAAGACACAACAGTCGGCTGGGAAGGTTTTGGCTTCTGTATTTTGAGATGTGCATGGAATAATTTTTATCGACTATGCTGAGAAGGGAAAAACCATCAATAGCGAATATTATATAAAGTTGTTGATGTGCTTGAAGGCAGAAATCGCAAAGAAACGGCCCCAAATGAACAAGAAAAAAGTGCTCTTTCATCAAAACAATGCACCGTGTCACAAGTCAATGGTTACGATGACAAAATTGTCACCGTAACCACCGTATTCTCCAGATTTGGCTCCCAGCGACTATTATCTATTCGCAGACCTCAAAAACATGCTCGAGGGAAAGAGATTTGGCTCCAATGAAGAAGTTATCGCCGAAACTGAAGCCTATGGTATTTTGAAGGCAAAGACGAATCCTTATACAAGAAAGGTATAAAAATGTAATAATTTAAAATTAAATTTAAAAATTATTATTATAATTTAAAAAATGTTCTCTTTCTCTAGTGTTCCGTACAGAACACTTATAAGATGACTTCGGTGTCTGTCTGTCCGTCTGTCAGTATATCACACCCGATTTTCTCCGAAACTATTTGTCATAGAAAGTTGAAATTTGGTAATAATATAGGAATTGATGGCCTCATCAAAGTCGTGCAGTTTTGAAAGTTAAATTTTGACTTAAGGGGTTAGTTTTGGGGGGTGGAAAAAAAATTTTTTTACTAGGTCATCGAGTGGGGTGTCAAATGAAAGCTTGTGAAAACACGAGTAAAAAATATATATATAATGTAGTACTTGGACTCATTTTTCTTTGTATTGTTTTTAAAAAGTCGCGAAAAATCGCTGTCACCCCACCTTATCTCGAAAAGTACTGATCAAAAAATTTTGAAAAAATTCTGGAATGCTCTCCGAGAGGTGTAGATTGCACGAAAATTATTACGAGTGCATTACCTTTAATAATTTATTTTGTGTATAAAAAAACAAAAATTTCAAGGTCATCCGCTTTGAGTAAAGATTGAAAACAAACTTTGTTGAAAACTCCTTTGGGGTGTGTCACTGATCATTTTATACCTTCGTAACAAAATTTTTTATTTTAAAAGCAATCAACGTACGGAACACTAATTGTGCAAGTTCAACTTGCACTTGAACGGTTTTTATAATTTTGCTCTTGAAAAACTGTTCATGATAAATGTACTTTTTGCTCATTATTAATTATACAACTAAAAATAAAAAAAAAAATATTTGAAGGTGGGAAATGAAAGATAAAAGTCTCAGCTTTAAGTATTTATATTTCATGTAAGTAAACATCCAGGTACAAAGAAAACAGTAATTGATCACACAAAAATTTTAAATTACTCGAAGAAATTAAATGAATTACTTACTCTACTCTCTGGCCGTCATATTGGATCCGCCATTTTGAATTTTTCAAATCTGTCATCGGATTCGTAATCAGCATCCCGAGAAACCCCTTAATATCCAATTTGAAAATATTTAATGGTATACAGAAACGTTAATTTAACCATAAATGAGGTTGGAAGCTGAATTCCCATTACAACTGAAGGGGTAAACCATTTTAAATAATTTTTTTAAATTATGGTAAAACTAAAAAAAATAATCTATGTACTATTTTTTTGTAAAATTTTCTGTTCTTTCACGTGGTGCTATTGGTTTTTCAATGTCTTTTTTATTTTTCGAGATATTTGCAAAAAACCGAATTTTTCATTTTATTTTCGATTTTGTAGGCTTAGCGTACACTTTAGAGCAGCAAACTTTTTTTATTGTTTTCTGCGTCCAAAAAACTACCTGTGTGCCAAAATGCAGCCTGTTAACATTTAATAAGAGCTTTTCATCACAATTCGCCTCTGACGACTGTGCTATCTCTTTGTTCTGAACATAATATCCGGAAAAAAAATACATCGATACGACGAAGAAATAACGGAAATAATTCAAGAGAATTTCAAGACTAAACTGACCAAAAAGAAAAACGATAAGATGTTTAAATAGCCGAAAGATCACGAATCACATAAAAAAAATATACTTGTTTTACTCTGAAAGTAAATTTTTCTTTAACCTTTTTATAGGAATAATGATTTTTCTTACAAAAGAGTTAAAAATGTAATTTATTTTTTCCTAAGACTAAATGAAGGATCTGTTTTTAACTAATTTTTAATTAGTTCGGTGGCACAACTCTTGAATGAAATCAATTTCAAATTTAGTACGGATATAATACTTAAAATAGAAATAAAAGCTCCTGTTCTTGAGCTATATCGCCTCAAAGGAAGAAGGCAAAAGTGTAGGAGGTGCTTCAATTTTATATTAGTTCAACAGTATTATTAGATTTTTTCCTGGTTTTTACTTTTGAGAATCGATAAATCTTAAGCACTGTTATACTCGTATATTCTTATTATTTTTTTCTGGGTATAAAATACGTGCTGCAAGGAAATCCCTGAAGCGCTATAGGGGAGATGTGTAAGCGGAAAAAGCGATTCATGTTGGTTTTGAATTGTAAATTTTATTCGGTCGGACATACAGTCTCCATATAAAAGATTGCTTGAAAAGCTGAACTTCATACGGATGTGGAGTATTAGCGCAACGTGTATTCCTAGCAGGCACCGGTTTGGGAGGAATTAAGCGGGGTACATCCGTCGCTAATCCTACGCTATTTATTACAGCTCCAGATGAAGTATTTCGGCAAATAGATTGGACGAAGAAGGACCTAAAGATAGATGGTGTGTGTCTGAGTCATTCAAGGTTCGCAGGCGATATTATAGTCATCAGAAGTAATTCACATGAATTACAAGAAATGATAGATGAGTTAAATTACTATTTAAAGACAATTGGTCTTGTAACATTCATTTTGTCCTAAGCTGTCATGATACAATACCGTTTTCTTTCATGTAAAAACTCAGTATATATCACCACTACACCAAAACTCGATGCGCGTTTCGCTAACGCTTCATTAGGAGCGGTGACTGACTAAAGCTAAACTACAAATCTACCCTATTTATACTTAGCCTAACCCTTGAATTACTCAGGCGGAACTAATGGCATAGGCAAGGCCATCAGTTCCGGTCAAGTAACCAGTAGAGGGGACTATAAAGGATTGTGAGAAAAGTGGAATTTATGACATTAGTTGTACTGATTGTGACAAAAAGTATGTTGGACAAACTAAAAGGTCAATTAAAACACGATTTAAAGAACATTTCGCACACTTAAAATACAGTAGAACAGAAAAGTCTAGCATTGCCGAACATGCCCTTGAAGCTGATCATTTTGTAACATTAGATAATCTAAGATTAATTAAAAATGTATCTGATAGGAGATTGTTGAACGCATACGAAAATATGAAAATTATAACATGTAAAAGTAGTTTAAATAAAGACAGACGGCCTATTCCTTATAGTTCCCTCTACTGGTTACTTGACCGGAACTGATGGCCCGCCATTAGTTCCGCCTGAGTAATTCAAGGGTAAGGCTAAGTATAAATAGGGTAGATTTGTAATTTAGCTTTAGTCAATCATCGCTCCTGATGAAGCTAACATGGTTAGCGAAACGCACGTCGAGTGTAATAATAAAGTGTTTGGTGTAGTGGTGATATATACTGAGTAGTGTCATTGTGCCAATCATTCCACATTCCCAACTTAATTCATGTAATAATTGCTAATTTAAGTTAAGCAGTGAATTTAAATATTATTACTTGTTTATATTTGATTGAGCAGTGTATCTCAACCTGTACTAAGCGCATGTGAACGATTCGGTTTATTTCATTTGCACCGAATATGTATGGATTATGATTAGGACGAGCATCCTCAGTCCTTGTCTATCAAGTTACAAGTCTGACACTCCTGTCTCATTTTGCGCTCCTGAAGGGAACGAGTACATTTTGAAGACTTCACTTCGACGCAGAGAAAGAGGCCTTTTTCGGTTCTACTCGTCCTAAGGCATTTCGGGTCAAGGATTGATCAGTTACTCAAATGAGAATGAGGGAGTAGTGTGTGAGGCAATATTTTGATCAGAATCTCACCAGAAGAGGCCAAGCAAATGATAGTGAACCCACGAGGAGAAGCCAAGCAGTAAATCATTAGTACACCAGTTTAAATATCGTACTTCCTTTCTACATCGTGTGTTTCCAACGACTACGTGACACGTGTGATCCCAAAGTCGGTTTCACAGGAAGCTAATCTGAAACAAACTTTCTATATCGTACCTTTTAAAGTCATTCTTCATACTTACAATAAATGATGCGAGAATCGATACAACCTTCATAATTCTAGTTTAAAGACTATCTGTGAATATCTGCACTCTCATAGCATAAAAGGTTATTTATTTAGTCTATTTAATCTTAAATGTAAGAATTTTTTATTTTGTTAATATACTTTTCATTATGTTAGCGTAGTGTTTCACTGAACTCCAGTTCTACCTTACAGGACGTATAAGTTGTACTTTATTCAATTTTCTAACAACATCCAAATAGTCTTCAGTATTTTTTCATTTTTTGAGCTGCACTTGGATTCTTTTTATTCTAAAATGAATAGTGCCCAAAACAGTACAACTAAGCTTTAAACAACTATAGAGACTATTTTCAAAAGGCGTACAAAAATTACCTCGTTTTCCACATCTTTCCAAACAAAACGGGCTAGCTGATATCCTAAATTTCATTCTCTCTCAGTATTAGTATCCACTCTTGAGAAATTAGGATATACATAAGGGGCAAACAGTGGTTCTCATTAAATAAATAAAGCATTTATTTAAAAGAGAAAGAACGAACACGCCACACAGTCTTAGGATGAATAAAACTAAGACAAAAATATTAACTAATAACAACACAACACGTAGGCTGAAAAGTTTTTGGTGTGACACATAGATGTCGCTCTTTTCAAAAAATCCATATGATTTTTGGCAAGTACCAACTTTCAAACGACACGTGTCAAAATTTCATGACATTTAGACGATTGGTTTACAAGTTACAGTGGTTTTAGTGGCGCTACTTTTGATATTTTCAAAACAATGGAAAATTTTGTGTGTTGATTAAACATTGTTTTTTGATGGGAAAAAATACCATTCAAGTAGAGCTTGATAAGTGTTACGGGGGCTCTGCCCCTGAAAAATCACTCATTTATTAGTATGCTGAATTTAAACGCGGTCGTAGAGACATAAATGATGCTGAACGCTCTGAACGCTCAAAAGAGGTGATTACTCCGGAAAACATTAAAAAAATCCACAAAATTGTTGACCGTAAACTGAAATTCCATGAGATAGTTGACACCCTAAAGATATCAAAAGGACGTGTTGGTCATATTTTGCGTGAACATTTGGACATGCGAAAGCTCTATTCGAAATGGGTACCGCGTTTGCTCACAGTGGACCAAAAACAACAACATGTTGATAATTCTGGGCGCTGTTTGGACCTGTTTAAGCGCAATAAAAAGGATTTTTTCATGCGATATGTGACAAAGGAAGAAACATGGATCCACCTCTCCACACCAGAATCAAATCGGCAGTTAGCTGAGTCGACAGTAGCCGGTAAAAGTCGCCCGAAGCGACCAACGACACAACAGTCGGCTGGGAAGGTTTTGGCCTCTGTATTTTGGGATGCGCATGGAATAATTTTCATCGACTGTGTTGAGAAGGGAAAAACCATCAATAGCGAATATTATATAAAGTTATTGGTGCGTTTGAAGGTAGAAATTGCCAAGAAACGGCCCCAAATGAATAATAAAAAAGTACTCTTTCATCAAGACAATGCACCGTGCCACAAGTCAATGGTTAAGATGGCAAAATTGCGTGAATTGAAGTTCGAATTGCCTCCGCATCCACCGTATTCTCCAGATTTGGCCCCCAGTGACTATTATCTATTAACAGACCTCAAAAAAATGCTCGCGGAAAAGAAATTTGGCTCCAATCGCCGAAATAGGCCTATTTTGAAGGCAAAGACAAATCCTTCTACAAGAAAGGTATAGAGATGTTAGAAAAGCGTTGGACTGATTGTATCGCTCTTAAAGGAGACTGTGTTGATGAATAAAGTCGAATTTTACAAAAAAATGTGTTTTAAGAAGCTAGACCAAAAACTTTTCAGCCTACGTGTCAGTTATAAATTTAGAAAGAACAGCTCTCGAGATCGTCAAGAATTGTGTGCATATGGGGAAAAAAATACTACGATGAGAGACAGTGTCTCGGATGAAATTTCAAGAAGAATCAGGCTTGTATGATGCGTATTTGGGAAATTAAGTTGTATATTCAAAGATAAAGTCATCCGAAATAAGTTAAAGGCCAAAGTTTACGACCACTGCATGCTACTCGTAATTACATATGACGCTGAAACTTGGACACTAAATAAGGCCGATATACAAAAACTAGGTCGGACCCAGAAAGCACACGAAAGATAGAAAAAGAAACAAATGGATACGTGAACAAACGAAATTGTAGGATATTATAGAGCACGTAACAGAAATAGTTGTAGAATAGCTCTAGAACAGCTCCTGAATAGAATCCAATAAATGCAGTGTATGTGTAGGAGCAGAGCCCCAAACGTAGGGGTAGTATTCCATTGTTGGTCGAATTTGAGCTTTGTACAGAGTGAACAATGGTGGGGTGTAAAGATTTCTAGTTCGAAATAACTATAGTCCCAGTTTTTATTAATATTATATAAAGATTTAAAAGTGTAGGGCAGGAGTAGGAGAGGTTGTTTCATTTATGTCGTGTTATATGGTATGGTCTATTCAGGGTTCTCGAAGCCAAGAAACCTGAAAAATATAATAATTTTCAACGTTTACAATTTTACTAATACCTTGCGCTAAAGTATCTATGATTTAAAATAGCGAATTGTAATACTTAAAGTTATTTTTTAGTGTGAGAAAAGTAATTTCAGCCTGGGAAATAGTGGTTTTTGGGATTAAATCGTGTTGCTGTCTCTCTCCAACGCTTTCCAGGATATATCTAGGTGGGGATTGATAGGAACGAGGAGGTAAATGCGAGAGAATGGGCATCCAACTGACATATGATACAATTGTATATACTCTACATTTTGCTAATGATTGAGTGTTAATCGTACAAGACAAAGATGATTTAGAGTACTTATCTAGAAAAATTAATAGAACAATACGGGAAGTAGGGTCTGACAGTAAATATGACCAAAACTCAGTACCTGCGTGTTGCGGGTGAGAAAGAAAATCTTATTTTGAACAATGGAAGAAAAATAGACGCGTGCGAGGCGTATGTAACAACAACATTAGAGTGCAACAAAAATAGATTAGAGCGGAAGGACAGAAGGAGAAATAGAACATCAAGTCACAAAAGGAAAATAAGTAATAACAGTACTTTCGACAAGAAACATATCAAATCGACGGAAAAAAGACTACTACAATAGTATTTTTAAGAGTATTGTTTTATATGACAGTGAAACTTGCCATTTCAACTGATGGACATTCTGACGACTCTTTTGATTTGAGTAAAGATAACGTTTAAGTTAATTTTTATTTCTCGATTTTGTTATTTTAGATTTAGAATATGTTCGCACCTTTGACATGTTGATTTTTAGTGTTCCGTACGGAACACTTATAAGATCACTTCGGTGTCTGTCTGTCTGTCTGTCTGTCTGTCTGTCTGTCTGTCTGTCACACCCGATTTTCTCCGAAACTATTTGACATAGAAAGGTGAAATTTGGTAGTAATATAGGAATTGATGGCATCATCAGAGCCATGTAGTTTTGAGAATTAAATTTTGACTTAAGGGGTTAGTTTTGGGGATGAAGTCGGAAGTGAAAAAAAAATTTTCTTACTAGGTCATCGAGTGTGGTGTCAAATGAAAGCTTGTGAAAACACGAGTAAAAAATATATATATAATATTATACTTGCGCGCACTTTTCTTGGTATTATTTTTAAAAATTTGCGAAAAATCGCTGTCCCGGGCCTTATCTCGAAAAGTACTTATCAAAAAATTTCGAAAAAATTCTGGAATATTCTCCACGGGGTGTAGATTGAATGAAAATTATCACGAGTGCATTACCTTTAATAGTTTATATGGTATATAAAAAAAACAAAAATTTCAAGGTCATCAGATTTCAGTAAAGATTGGAAACAAATTTTGTTGAAAACTCATTTGGGGTGTGTTTTGTGAAGTCACTGATTATTTTATACCACCGTAACATAAGTTTTGACTTAAAGGGTTCGTTTTGAGGGGTGAAATCGGAAGTGAAAAAAAAATTTTTTTTTTTTACTGGGTCATCGAGTGTGGTGTCAAATGAAAGCTTGTAAAAACACGAGTAAAATATATATATATATATATATATATATATATATATATATATAATGTAATTCTTGCGCACACTTTTCTTCGTATTACTTTTAAAAAATCGCTGTCCCCTACCTTATCTCAAAAAGTACTGATCAAAAAATTTTGAAAAAATTCTGGAATATTCTCCACGGGGTATAGATTGAACGAAAATTATCACGAGTGCATTACCTTTAATAATTTATTTGGTATATAAAAAAAAAACAAAATTTCAAGGTCACCAGTTTTCAGTAAAGATTGGAGACAAACTTGGTTGAAAACTCATTTGGGGTGTGTTTTGTGAAGTCACTGATCATTTTATACCACCCTAACAAAAAATTTTATTTTAAAAACAATCAACGTACGGAACACTAATTGTGCAAGTTCAACTTGCACTTGACCGGTTTTTTTTAATGGGCCTAGCACACGTGCTGCAGGGAAATCTCTAAAGCACAGCAGGAGCGACACGTGTGCGGAAAAGCGATTCAGGTTGGTTTTGAGTCTCTGTAAATTGCATTAGGTCGGAAACACAGTCCTGGGCAAATTATTCCAAAGGGATGAGATTCTCCATACAAAAGACTGCTTAAAACGGGTGGTACGAAGAGTAAGAAGCTAAACTTCACACGGATGTGAAGTATTTGCGCGACGTGTATTTCTAGCATGCACCGCTTTTTTTTAAAAAAAAACTGTCGCCTGGATTTTTGTAGCGTTAAATTCCACTTGGTAATTATCACCCTGAGATAGAATTTCTTTCAAGTCTTTGTTAAGTTGAATGACCTCCTGCTGTCTGCGGGTATTTGCCTGAGCGTTCAAAGTGAATGATGAGATAAGCATATTGTCATCTGCAAAGCTGTAGATTGGATTCCTGATTTTTTCGAGTAGATCGTTAATGCAAATGAGAAACAGAGTAGGAGGCAATATGGAGCCCTGGAGCACACCGGAGTTAATAGTGAAGGTGTTAGAAAAAAACACGTCGATTGCCACTCGTAAAGAACGCTATTTAAGGAAACTTAAGAGCGACAAACATAACTTTTCAGGCATACCAGAAGAGCGTAGCTTAGGCTACAACGTATCGTGCCAAACACGGTCGAATGCCTTAGATATGTCAAGAGCAACAGTTCGGGATCCTCCACAGGGTTCAAGTGCGTTGTTCCAAACATGTGTTACATAAGTTAGAAGATATTCTGTTGATCTATGTTTACGAAAGCCATATTGATCGTCTCTAATAATATTGAATCCTTCAAGATATTTTATAAGATGCTGATTGATAGCCTTTTCCATGATTTTCGATATTATTGAAAGCAATGCGACTGGTCGGTAGTTGTTCGGCAAGGCCCTCTTGCCTTTTTGAGTTATTGGCTGAACTGTAGCGCATTTTCAGCAGGAAGGAAATATTCCCTTTCTGTAGGAAAAGTCTACAGAAAACTGGCGTTCTGTCTGATATTAAGTTACACGAATTGTTCTTTTTTAAACAAGGACCTGAAAGCTGGTTAAGACATACACGTCACTGACGGACTCCACACTAGTAAATATCCCATTCACTCTTCTTCTTACGCACCAAATATTTTTATTTTCGTCCGTAAATACTGGGTGAGTACGCCTAAAAATTTTAAAACTGCCTGAAATTACATTGAATTTTTAAAATTGTAAAATAGGCAAAGTCGCTCGGTTGCAACGAAATCCTTTTTTGCATTTAAAATGAAAGTCTAGTGCTGTCAATCAGTAAAGAATAGAATATAACTAGACAACCTAGTTGTGTTTTTCAATTTTTTCATTCCTTATTTCTCTTAGACCTTTATAAAATGATATTTCTACAATTTTCTATGTAAAAAAAAATGTATTTCCTGCTTACCTATCCTCCTTGGACATTCGCCACTGGACGTAGGCGGAAGGGAATCATGGGTGCAAACACAGGTGTATTCGCCGTTAGCCGGAAAGTTTTTACAAGCCGTCTCTCCTTTACATATTCCAGGCGTGCAAGAACCAGCATACATTATTTGCTTTCTGGATTCTGGAAAAAAAAAAAACGAAGGTAATTTAAATACCTTTTGCAGCATACACAGTGCAACAATTAATTTTTCGTACTGAAGTAATAGTTAAGTTTTTGGTGTTCCGTACGGAACACTTATAAGATCACTTCGGTGTCTGTCCGTCCGTCTGTCTGTCTGTCACACCCCGATTTTCTCAGAAACTATTTAACATAGAAAGTTAAAATTTGGCACTAAAATAGGCACTGATAGCCTCATCAGAGTCGTGTAGTTTTGAAAGTTAAATTTTGACTTAAGGGGTTAGTTTGGGGGGTGAAATTAGAGTGAGAAATTTTTTCCAGGTCATCAAGTGAGGTGTCAAATGAAAGCTTGTAAAAACACGAGGTCAAAAATATATATAATGTAATACTTGCGCACACTTTCCTTTATATTATTTTCATTATTTCCCCTCCCTTATCTTGAAAAGTACTGAATTCTGGAATATTCTACACTGGGTGTAGATTGAACGAAAATTACCACGAGTGCATTACCTTTAATAATTTATCTGGTACATAAAAATTAAGGTCATCAGTAAAAGATTGAAAAAAAAAACTCCTTTGGTTTACGCTGAAACAGGTCCAACCAGCGGTCTGAATCTTCGACACGTTTTTTTTTTTTTGAACAATCGTGAGCGTGTGCGGTATCCATTAGGCTCATGCAAAATATGCCTCACGTGTTCTGTTGATATCTTCACGATATCAGCTAAGTTTCTCACTTTCACTTTGCGATCATTCAAAACAATATGGTTGATTCTTTGTGTTTTTTTTTGGAGTGACTGCCTCGTTTGAAGGTCCGGAATGCGGTACATCATCGGTGCTTGTACGACTGTATTTAAGTTCACCAAACCATATATATAAAGTCCGATGAATGGTTCTATGCATACATGTCGTAAATGTCTGAATATAGTGTAAACATCCATCTATATTATTCTTCTTGTCAACATGTTAAGTATATTTAAAAACTTAAAAACGTAGGTCTTCTGACATCTGAAGTTATTTACGACATTCGCTGTATTATCTATCTCGGTTATTGGTACATATGTAAGAAAGACAGCGAACAACATGGAATTTGGGTATAGCTTCATGTTTTAGAAGCCAATAGCGCCGAGTTTATAGGCAACAAAAATAATCGATAACACTGGTCAACAAAAAAAAGAAAATTGCTTGTTTCCTGTGATTTTTTTTGTTTCTATCTCAAATTGACGCGTATTTTTTGAATATGGCAACAATTTTTCTCTAACAGCTTTTATTTTTGAGTTATAGCTAACTACCCTCATTTACTATTTTTACTTACATTTTCGTTTTTTATTGGATACTAAAATATATTTTGTTGTTGTTTTAGATATGGCTTCGTCAAGAAGATGTTGTGTGCTTAATCCCGATTGTTTTTGCTATATTTGTGGTGAATATATATTTGCAAAATATCGAAAACCTATATCGGACTTTGTGAAAACTGCGTATCATCAATACTTTAAAATAAAATTGTGTAATCAGGACAAGCCATGGGTTCCTCATATTGTATGCCAGAAATGTGTGGTATGTCTACGGTTATGGTCCAGTGGAAAAATAGATGCAATAATGTTCGTAACACTCATGATTTGGCAAGAACCTCGAAACCATCATGACGATTGCTACTTCTGCGTTGTGAAAATAAACGGAATTAAACCTGGAAATCGAAGTAAGTGGTCATATCCTAACTTATCTTCTGCTCAACGACCTCAATTAAAATCACAAGAGGTACAACCCAGCACATCTAAATCTTCTGATGATCCGAATCTCTGTGAACCCGAACGAAATACATCAAGTGAAGACTCTGATTCAGACTACAAATGTAGCCTTTCAGAACCTCAACCATTTAATCAGAAAGAACTAAATGACTTAGTAAGAGATCTGAACTTACCAAAAGAAGCTTCTGAAATTTTAGCATCTCGTTTAAAAGAAAAAAAATTTGCTTACTCCGGAAATCAACATTACATTTTATCGTACCCGAGAAAAAAATCTGTTACCGTATTTTTCTCAAGAGAAGGATTTAGTTTTTTTGTAACGATGTTGGTGGTATTTTGCAGCAAATGGGATTAAAACAGTACCAACCTTGGCGTCTTTTCATAGACAGCAGCAAAAGAAGTTTAAAGTGTGTTTTGCTTCATAACGGTAACAAGTACGGATCTATACCTATTGCACATTTGACGACTTTAAAAGAAGAATACGTAAATGTTTCTTAGGTTATGGAAAAAAATTAAGTATCAAGACCACAAATGAGTCATTTGTGTTGATCTGAAAATGGTTAACTTTCTTTTAGGTCAACAAGGGGGGTACACAAAGTTCCCTTGTTTCATGTGTCTCTGGGATAGTCGTGACAAACAACACCATTGGTCACAAAAAGTTTGGCCAGTGCGGGAAGAGCTAAAAGTTGGTACAAAACATGTTATAAACGTGCCTTTAGTTAGCCGAGACCGCATCATACTTCCACTACTTCATATTAATCTCGGCATAATGAAACAGTTTGTGAAGGCGCTTGACAAAAGTGGCGAATGTTTTAATTTTCTTTCACGCAAGTTTCCAGGATTAAGTTCAGAAAAATTGAAAGCTGGTATTTTTGATGGGCCACAGATTAGGCAACTCGTGAAAGATCCTAATTTTGTCAAATCAATGACTGAAGTCAAATCCAAAGCTTGGAATTCATTTGTTTTGGTTATGAGTAGCTTCCTAGGCAAAAAGAAATCTGACGACCATGTCGAGCTTGTTGAGTGCATGCTATCGAACTTGCAAGAACTAGGGTGCAACATGAGCATAAAAATACACTTCCTGCACTCGCATTTAGACTGATTTCCACAAAAAATCTGGGTGATTTTAGGGAGGAGCAGGGTGAAAGATTTCATCAGGATCTTCGGACAATGGAAGAGCGTTATCAGGGGCGGTGGGAGTCACATATGATGTCAGACTACTGCTGGAGTTTGCAACGAGATCTACCTAAAGTCGATCATTCAAGGAAATCTTATAAAAGATCATTTGCTAGTGTTCAATAGAAATTTTGTTAACATAATGTATTATTTTTTTGGCAAAATAATAAAACTGTATATTGCAAACGGTAAAGCTGTTAGCAATCTCCAAGTATTTTTTTCATAGTCAGAGCCATAGAAATACCCAATAACAGAAAAAAAAATAAAGGAAACAAGACTTGTGTTGACCAGTGTAATTCTTTGACGATTTGAGAAAGCCACCAAAATGCCTGGAAACCGTTTGAATAGCCAAACAAGAGATTTTGTGGCGAAATTAATACTGTATTTTACATCGGAGAGGGATAACAAGGGTCCTCTTATATCTCTTAATGTTGTACAAAAGGTAAATAAATCACATAGGTACATATTTTTAATGTGTTTACAATGTTCTGGTTCCAGAGAGTCGCTGCTGCTTTACAGATTAGTACGAGAACTGTAGCGAGCATCAAAATTCGTAGTGATAAAAATCAATTACTTTGAACCCTGGATAATCACGACCAAGGAAAGAAGCTAAAACCCATAATCTGAGTGAAAGTTCTAAAATGGACGTTCGTAATACATTATATGATATATATGCATAAAGTAAGTAGCTATTAATATCTATCGGTTTAAGTGAAATCAAGAGTAAATCATATTGTACTTTTAGAAAAACATATTACTACTACGTAAAGAACTGCGACAAAAAGAGATAATTAATTTCAGTTATGGAACTCTTCGAACATTACTTCTGGATTTGGGTTTCAAATTTAAGAATGATGACAACAGACGAGCATTAATGGAGACACTAAGAACTTGTTCAATGAGGGCAGTTTTTCTTAGAAAGTATATGGAAAACAAAAATGCACACATTGCCCGTCAACTAGTTTTCATAGGCGAAACATGGATTTTTTCAAAAGGCAGTCAAAGGAAATCATGGCAGGATGACAACATTAAAAGTGTTCGTAAGCCTGGGGAATTTGATGGTAAAAGGTTTATTGTTTTACATGCTGGACACAATGGAGGTTTTATGGAAAATGCCAATTTACTATTTGCTAGTAAGTCAAAGTCACTTGATTATCATGGAGAAATGAATAGTGAAATGTTTACGAAATGGGTCAGAAACCAGCTGATTCCTAATTTAATAATTACAATGGATAATGCTTCATACCATTCAGTTGAAGTAGAAAAAACAGCCATCTTCAGCACGGAAAAAAGAAGAAATTCTCGAGTGGTTACAGAAGAATAGTTTACCTCATAACAAACAGATGTTTAGACAGAATTGTTAGATATTGCAAAAATCAAAGGAATATCAAATTGATAAAATTTTCAAGAGCATGGGCATAAAGTGTTGAGATTATCTCCTTATCACTGTCAATTTGATGCAATCGAGCTGATTGGGCAAATGCAAAACATTTTATAACAAGCACATTTGTAAAGAGGGATATAGAGATAAACAAGTACTTCAGATGTGAAACAGAGCCTTAGAAAAGTATTAATCAGAGGTATGGCATACCAGCGTACAACATACAGAAAATAATAGTGGTATGACCGTGAGGTAATAATCGAAGAAATTCCAGAAATCATTATTCGTGTTGGGAATGATGAAAGCGAGAGTGAAGAATCTACTTCTAGCGATTAGTGTTATTATTCAATTAATAATTTAAATATTACTTATTGACACGTTCCAAGCCCCTTGGGCAACTTTCATTGTAAATTTTGCAGGACAAATATAGATTTATCTATTTTGATTTTATAAAACATATTAAAATTGGATTATGTAATTTATATCTCCTATTTATACTTTATACCTTCGTCAAGAAATATCTTTCTGTTTTTAAAAGTATCATATTTCAGTTCTCTATTTTAAAATTTTATTTAATGAGTTCTACGGTGCAACTTTTTACAGTTTTTATAATGCCTTATATGTAAATTTGATATAGCTGTGATAAATGTGCATTATTATTATTATACAGATAACAATTGTAAATTTTGCATAAAGTAAATTTACTAACGAAATAATTTAATAGCAACCTGAAAAATAAAAATAGGTAATATTAGACGTTGGATTTATGCAGAGAGGTAAATGTCCTTCACAAGTAAGAACTAGGGTGTTTTACACATCATACACATTTAATGTTTTCGTTAATTACCAAACCGGATAAAAAATTTTAAATTCTATTTTGATTTTTGAAACTATCCTTTAAAACTCAGACCGCCGACACTAAATTGACAACTGATTGAATCATATGAATATTCGTGACGTCGCTTTGATCACATGACTGCAAAGATCAGACTGTAGTTGCTTTCGACGGATCAGTTATTCCATAACACTTCTCAAGCCATTCTTGGGTCCTGGCTGTATTTTTTCCCATCAAAAAGCAATGTTGGATCAACACATGAAATTCTTTTTATTCCATCGTTTTGCAAGAATCAAAAGTAGCGTCATTCAAACAGCTCAACTCGCAAACTAATAGTCAAAATGTTCTAAAAATTTTACGCGAGTGTTGACACTAACTGAAAATCATATGGTTCTTTGTTTATGCTGCCACCTCTCGGAAATTCTTAAGACTTTTCACCCTGTTAGTATTTTGATTTTTGGAAATAGGTGTAAAATTAAGTGAATACGATGAATAGTTCAACATACAGGTTTCAAAAGAGAGGGGTAAATCGACCTATTGTGTTGAGCTACATTGCTTTTTTAATTTCAAACAAAGGTTTCGTTTTTTCTCTTTTAATTTTTTTGTGTGCTACAGATGATGTTAACGCGTTTAAAAAATAAATAAAACAGAATTAAAAATACATAAAAAGGTACAGGCCTGATAAAATTAATTATTCTAAACCAATTATAAGCGATAAACCCCCTGCCAATACATTTATTTTTAATCTGTTTGACATTGGTAAAAATGTCAGAGTTCTGTTATTCGGTTGATAAGGGTTACCACACAAACCGCCCAAAAAAAATTTAAAATAATGAGTTATTTTAAAAGTAAAGACAGGCCTTGGTCATTTTTCATCATTAAAAAAATTTCCAATTAGGAATAGAATTGACATGCTCCAATTTTTCTCGGTAAAATAAAGCATTTATGTGTGTATTATAAAATATAAAAAAACCGATCAAGTGCAAGTTGGACTAGCACGGTTAGTGTTCCGTACTGTAATGTATCTTTAAAATAAAAAAAAATATATTACAGAGGTACACACACAAATCAACTTTCTTTGAAAACTCTCTCCTCTACAGTTGCATCAACCTTTACAATGGATTGCCTGCAGGACTATGAGTTATGCGTGGCACGAGATTTGTTTCTGGGGTTAAGTCTCTTTTACTGGGCAATACCTTTTAGTCAGTAAGTGATTTCTACAAGACGAATATTGGAGAAAGGGGGTCCTGATTGTGAAGTTTTGTGAAATTTTTATTTACATATCTGTTTATTCTTTTTGTTTTAAAATTTATATTTTAAAAGCCTGAAACACCTGCACTAGTCTGAATGAATTGCTTGTGTTTGTTTGTGTAATTTAACTTGACTTTTGTACGTTACTTTGTATGTATTTATGTATGTTTTTTGTTTTCGTCTTATTTCATTTTATTTAATTTATCTGACAGGACACTATGTACACTCTATTGTATCTTGACGGTAATATATGTATTTTTGTTTTTCTTTCTCACATTTGGTCAATGCGGTTCCATGTTTAACTGACGGGCTTAAGCCAATTCAGCCCAAACGCTATTAACATTGTGTATTAAGGAATGACCTGGCAATGTTACATGTTTTCAAAATCACTGACATCTGGATGTTTTTGTGTTTGTTTGTGTTGAGTCCTAATTGTACTAAAAGTGGTGTGAATGTTGTTGGTGTAAAGTCTGTCGCTTATATGACGAGGGAAACAATTGGTGACGGTGTAGTAACAACGCGTCAATGTTCTGTTCATTTCATCTGTCCACTTTAACCGCTGTCTTTGTTTGCCAGCCTTGGTAGTTACATGTTGTCCTTGCAAAACATACGTGGCTTGGTTTGGCTTTGGTGGTTGTGTTTGTCCCGCATCTGTGTCGGTTTTGTTTGAGATTGATTTCGATGGTACCAGGCGACGAGTAATTTTTTTTTTTTAGTTATTCCTTTGTCAGGTTTTGTGGTGTGGTGCAACTCAAGCGTTGTTTTAATTTTTCCGCTTTGGTGGGTGTCGGCTTACTCGCCGGCACAACACCTTTGGAAGGTCCATTTTCTTTTGCCCGGCCTTCATCGTTTTGGTCGAGCGGCCATTTCCCACGACGTTACGTCGCTCGCCTGATGCTTATTTTATTGGTTTACTGTTATTTGGGGTGTTTTCAGTGTTCTGTGGTGTCAGAAGCTCAAAATATCCCGACATTGGGTTGCCTATTAATAGAAGGTAAGTAGTTTTGGTGTGTTCTCTTGTGCTTACTATTGTTGGTCTGTCCCTAAAAGTTATTTTTGTATCTCTTGTTCCCCGTTGTTTTGAGAAGATAAAATTTGCTATTTGGGTTTCCGGGAGAGTGAGTATCTCTATGTTCGTTCCACAGGTCCGTTTTTCCTCTCAAATAATCTGGACAACACAAGACAGCACAACATGACTCAGGTACCTCGGTATCATCAATGCCTGTACTAGGGAAATCGTGGGATTCCCCTAGCCTATGAGGGGATATATTGATATATGTATCATTATCATAGATATACAAAAAAGTTCTTCTTTCTCACATTTATCAATATGGTTCCATGTTCGGCTGACGGGCCCAAGCCTAGTCAGCACAAACACTATTACAATTGTGTATTAAGGAATGACCTAACAATTTTGAAAACATATAACATGTTTTCAAAATCACTGACTTCTGAATGTTTCTGTGTATGTTGTGTTGAGTTGTACTAAGTGTGCTGTGAATGTTATTGGTTATTACTATTATTATTATTATAAAATGATCAGTGATGAGATTAGTTTTTATGTCGCACGTACTATAGATCTTCCTCCGGATAATTCATACAAGTATATAAAGAAAATGTGATTCTTAGGTGGACGATACACAATTTGGTTTCAGAAATGGTTTTGGCACGCGACAGGCGCTTTTCACTCTTAATGTTCACAACACAATGATGCAGGGACGTAAACGTAAATGTGTTTACGTGTTTCATTGACCATCCTAAGGCCTTTGATTATGTCAAACACGCTAAAATGATAGAGATCCTACATGCCTCGGATGTTGATCGCCAAGAGATCAATATCATATCCGGAGGGCGCTTCTATCAAGGAGTGCGACATGGATGTATGTTATTTCCGCTTCTCCTCAACCTCTGTTCGGAGGCGGTTTTCAAAGAAGCTCTAGCCCAGATTACAACGGGAATTAAAGTGAATGACATCATGATTAACAACCTAAGATATGCAGACGACACCTTTATTGTGGCTGATAATTTACCCGATCTGCAAAGCATGATGAATCTCGTAGTGCGTCGGAGTGGACTATATATAAATATAACAAAGACCAAGCTGGTTGTGTTTTCAAAATAACACGTTGATGCGAATCTTATTGTTAATGAAGAGAGAATTCAGCAGATTTTGTCTTTTAAACACCTGGAAAAACTAATTAATAGCCAGTGTAATCCAAAAATAGAGATTAGATCGAGAATCGAGCCCATGTGACCTTCATGAACATGAATAGTTTTTCACTTGATCCGATCTTAGTCTAGAACTTCGCGTGCCGACGATTAGATGCTGTGTTTTTTTCGGTACTCCACGAAGAAGATCGATTGGAAGATGTCAAAATTCTTGGTTAAAGGACGTCCGAAGAAGGTTTAATTGTTCATCATTAGATATTTTTAGAGCTGCAATTTCCAGGACTGTGTTAGCCATATGGATCGCCAACCTTCATCAGGAGATGGCGAATTAAAAATAAGATGAGATGAGCTTCCAGAATTATTAAAAAATTTTTTGATCAGTACTTTTCGAGATAAGGGGAGAAACCTCGATTTTTAGCAATTTATACAAAGAAAAGCGGGCGCAAGTATTACATGATATACATTTTTGAATTCGTGTTTTCACAAGCTTCCATTTGATACCCCACTCGATGACCCGGTAATTTTTATACCGAATAAATTATGAACTAAAATGCACTCGTGATAATTTTCGCTCAATCTCCACTGTATGAAGAATAATTTTTTCAAATCTTTCTGATCAGTACTTTTCGAGATAGGGTGAAGGGACAGGGGTTTTTGACCATTTTTTTAAAACTAATACAAAGAAGAGTGTGCGCAAGTATTATATCATGTATATTTTTAAACTCGTGCACAAGCTTTCATTTGAGACCCCCTCAATGACCTTAGAAAAAAAAGCTTACCCCTATAAGCTAATCTCGGAAGTAAACTTTCAAAACTACACGGCTCTGATTGGACCACCAATTCCTATATTTCTGCCAAAATATTCAATTTTCTATGTCAAATAGTTTCTGAGAAAATCGGGTGTCACAGACGGACACACACCGAAGTGATCCCATAAGTGTTCCGTACGGAACACTAAAAAGGTTTTCGGCTTCGAGATATTAAGAGTATGGCTCAAAGATTTTATTATTAAAACGTTTACCGTTAGCATCCGTAACACATATCCTTCTCTAATACGTGCTTGTCAGGTAAAAGTATAAGAGAGAAAGAAAAAAGAGGTTTTACTTTTGTTTCGAGCTAATAAGAGTTTTCTATTCGTTCTTCCTTTTATAAGGCATAAAAGCTTGTCGTGCAGGGGGCTATTTGCAGAATAGAGCTTAAAATATAGCAATTCAAAAAATCAGGTGTGTATTCCCGTTAGTATGAAATTTAGAAAGAAATTAGGCAAATAGCACCCTGGCCACACGTAAATTAAGCACTTTAAAATATGAAATTTTAGTACACAGTTGATATTAAAATAAAAATAAGAAAAAAAAATCCTTCATTATGTAAAGAACGCTTAAGCAATTTGGAGTTGCCAATGATGCGCTCGCAAGGCATATTTTCCGTTTTACTTTGACTCTGAACTGGTATAAAGAAATTAGGATATCTGCCAAACGAAGGAGTATAAGAAAATTATGTAAACAAGTGTGAGTGCTTATTATATATTATATTATTTATATTATATATATATATTAATTAATTCTAAGTAAATTCCACTTAAAAATTTTCAATAAATGAGGTGCTTTCTCTGTGATGTTATGTTCTTTGACCACAGAACAGAATTTAGGTGTCTTATGACCGCCTTTCCTTTACTTATTCTACTCTGCACTTCTTTTTCCGTTCTATCGTCTTTACTTATGTTAGTTCTGAGATATATGTACTCTTCACGAGCATCAATGACCCCACCGGTATTTAGAGTAAGGCTTGCCTGTTTTCTCCTATACACAAATATTTGGTTTTCTTATACAGTAATACCCCGCTTAGCGCGACCCCGTTACGCGCGGTTTCACTATAACGCGAATTTCAAATTTCGCGCTCATGTAGTCATTAACTTCTCTATGGTCGCGGGGGGATCCCCGCTTTCTCTGAATATTCTCTTTGAAGAATTGGGAATTCCCTGTCCTTCGACTTTGTTCTATGGGGATTTCCTCGTTCGTTTCGTGTGTTCATTTGTTCCGTAATGTTAGTTCGGTCGGCTGGCAGTTTTGTTTTAATATTTATTGGAGATACATACATACATAATTTAACCCTACGTTAAAAATGCCGCCTGTAAAGAAAAAAGAGCGTAAAAGCGTCACTTTGGAATTGAAGATGAAAGTGTTAAGAAGAATGGAAAATGGAGGCAAAGCAACAATTGTTGGGAGAGATTTTGGACTCTCAGAATCGACTGTGAGAACGATTTATAAAAATCGGGAAAAAATTAAAATCTCCAGCGAAGGTTCAACACCTATAAGTGCAACAAAACTTTCTCGTTCGAGATCATCTATCTTAGAAAGAATGGAGAAATTACTGTCAGTCTGGATCGAAGATTTGAATAAGAAGAACACACCACTAAGTCAAGATCTCATATGCACAAAAGCAAAATCTTTGTATGAGATGCTGAAAACAAAAGAAGGAGAAGGGAGTGCCACTCCGACTTTTGCTGCCAGCAGAGGCTGGTTCCATCGGTTCAAGCAGCGTTCTAATCTTCACAATATCCACATAACAGGCGAGGCGGCCAGCGCGGACATTCAAGCTGCAGCTGAGTTTCCAGACAAGTTTCAAGACTTCGTCAGACGAGAGAAAATTCCTGCTTGTCTCATTTTCAATGTTGATGAGACCGCACTTTACTGGAAAAAAATGCCATCTCGAACATTCATTTCTAAGGAAGAACGTCAAGCCAGTGGTTTCAAAGCTGCGAAAGATCGACTAACACTTCTGCTGGGTGGTAATGCCACTGGTGATTTCAAACTGAAACCTTTACTAGTGTACCATTCAGAAACACCCCGTGCAATGCGAGGCACAGACAAGACAAGTCTACCAGTTGTGTGGCGATCAAACAGAAAGGCGTGGGTTACACGGGAAATTTTTCAAGAATGGTATTCTAATAGTTTTTGCCCATCAGTCAAATCATACTGTGACAGAAATGGGCTTGAACCTAAAGTTATATTACTCTTAGACAATGCCCCAGGACATCCAACCTCACTTGATACGCCCCAGAGACTTAAAAGTGTACGTAAAGTTCCTTCCACCAAACACTACGTCAATATTACAACCTATGGACCAGGGAGCAATAGCAAACTTCAAAGCTTATTACCATCGCCGCCGCACTTTTAGCCAACTAATTCATGAAACTGACGGGGAAGGAAGACAGTCTATGCGAGAGTGGTGGAAGTCATACAACATTATGAAGTCTATTCACAACATAGAAGAGGCTTGGAAGGAAGTTAAAATGAGTTGTATGAATGGGGTGTGGCGTAATCTTTGGCCAGATGTAGTGGAAGCACCTAGAAGAATTGTCCAGATGCAGAGACAAGTGCTTGAAGACATTGCTGCAATGATTGAGGGGTCTGAACTTGAAGATGTCACGGTAGAAGATCTCGTAGAACTTGTAGCAACGCACGACGATCCTATTAGCAATGAAGATCTGATCGAGTTACAGAATAATCCTATCTACGATGAGGAAGAACAAGTAGAAGAGAAAGTTTTATCTTCAGGGGAAATACAAAATGCACTTTCAAAAATTTATTCAGGTTTGGACATATTGCAGAGTATAGACAATAATGATGACCGTGTCTTGACCGTGTGTCAAACAATTAAAAACAGTGTTGGGTGTTATGAACGTATTTTACAAGAACGTAAACAAAACGTTACCCAAAAGACAATAGATGTATTTTTCCGTAAAAAATAAGAGTATGTATTGCATAAAGTGTTCTTAGAATTAAAGTGATTGATTAAAATGATTTGTATTTTTTTGTATTAAATTTTGACTATGTTTAATCATAAACCTCGATATACGCGAATTTCAGTTAACGCGATTTTTTTCGGAACGTATCCCTCGCGTAAAGCGGGGTATTACTGTATACTGTTAATTGTTAAACCCCAGTTTTTATAACCTTCAGACAGTTTTCTTGTCATAAATTCAGGGTCTTCCTTGTAATGCCTCAAATTTTAAATAATGTAGGAGACAGACAGTAGCCCTGTCTTACAGAAAAATTTTAGGAGAGAATGTTTCCCAACTTTATTTGGGAACGTGACTGGTCGTACACCTGTTTTACTGTGGCGATTGCTGTACAGTTTATGGTTGATCGTTCTAATATTTACCATAGTTTTTTCACTGGGACAGTATCATACGCTCTGGTTAGGGCTACAAGCAGTAGATGGAGTTCTCTGTTCGTTGATGTCATTTTTTCGTTTAAGTGAATTACACTAAATATATTGTCTACACACAATCTACCAGCTCTAAAACCAGATTGTTGTTCAATCTCGTAGGGACTATATTCATCCTCAATTATATTTCTTAAAAGTTTTCGGTAGACTCGACTGAGGGTGCTCGTTATTTTGATATATATGTATATATATATATATATATATATATATATATATATATATATATATATATATATATATATATACATATATATGTATATATATATATATATATATATATATACATATATACATATACATATATATATATATATATATATATATATATATATATATATATATATATATATATATATATATATATATATATATACAGGCTGTTATGAAATTCACTGCATATGGTATATTGAAATGGGTGACTTGTGGGGCCATGTAAAAGCACTTTCAATACTTTTTTTTCAATTTCGAAAATTTTTGAAAAATTAAAAAAGGGGCAAAACTCCTTTTTACCAAATATTTGTAAAATCACCCCATCCATGAAAGACTGACCTTGGCCTTCGTAAGGCGCCAGAGTAAATATATCCCTTCCCGTTAACAATTGTTTTCAAGTAGGAAGAGTAGGGCAAAATTAACCCTGACTTTTAAAAAAATCGCAGATAAAAATAAAGTTTCGTTTACTATATTTAACGGTGATGAAAGTGGATTTTCCACCATTCAGAACGCGAAAAGTTTTAAGATTAAATATTCAAAAGAATGTGACAAAATCTTGAATTGGGGAATAGCACACCTTCTGAGAGTGTTGTTACCATTCCAAGCACTGGCTGTATTAAGTCAAACTGTAAAATGTAAAACTTGTAAAATGGATGAAGGCTAATGGTACTGCCAGGCCTTACTACTCACCGGCTTCAGCCACTCGACGTTTTTTTCTTTTTAAACCTATGAGCTCTTATTATATTCAAGCAACAGAACAAAGATTGAGGACAAATCTACGAGTAGATTGTCAAGTAACGCAATATTAAGTTGCAAGTTTACTTGCAGAATCTTATCAAAGACCTGCTATCATTGGCATCATTGCGTACGGATTTCAAGCGGCTGGAGTTTGGCCCATGAACAAAAACGTCTGTCCTGAACCTTTGTTTAAAGCAGTTGAAAATATAAATGCTCTCTCTCTTTCTCTCAAATAAACTCAAGTAATGAAAGCACATCGACCTTTTAATTATCAATTTTGAAAACCCACATTTAAATAGTGAATCGTTTGCTTCGGGATTTAACGTTGAAGCGTTAAAAAGAATTGTAAAATCTTTATGTTCAAAACTACACAACATACTGTACAAAAAACTGTGGAAATTACATCAAGTCGTTACGAAAATATGTTGAAAAAAATCAATAAAATAAACAAAAGACCTATCGTATAATATACACGAACCTCCCCGACATCGGTGATTTTAAAGTAACGTCGACGTCTAACAAAAAAATTCTTTCTAGTTTAAAATAAATAAAGGGGGACAATTCATCTCAACGTTTATTTTATTATCTTTTTTACAAGGAAGCAAATAAAATTTTGGTGAATTACCTGTTAAAATATTTTTCTTATTATGATCTTATATAATAATTTATTGTACAGTGATAAGTAATTATTTTAAAATATAATAATTTTTATATATTTTTTTTTATATTAAATTGGTTTAGGGTCGATTTTTTTCCTTTATTATTGAGATCTGCTATTTTTTTATTTAACAGCTGTGTCGAGGCAAAATAAAAACAGAATATCAAATAGGTTTTTCACTAACTTAAATGGTAAACGATTTTTTGTTGTACCTGAAATCGGTACCTTATTGGTTGGTTATATTTTTGTATAATTCATTTAGGTAATTTTATTTAACTTCAATTGTGCGGTGTGCAATATACATCCACGAAATAAATAAATAAATAAATGTACCTTGAATGTGCAACAGATCTCTATATAAAATATTCTAAATTGTCCGTGACAAATTTACAACTTAACCAACTGTATCAATGACACAATCTATTTACACTTTGTTGTATACTTTCTGCAAATTTCTTACTCACTCGGACCATCTTTCTTTAAAAAAACGTTGACTTTTAGGACACCTTTCTTCGTAATGGGTAAACATTCACTGAAAAGCAAACACGGGAATCTCTGCATAAATGCAAAGGAGTCGCATTCGACCTTCGTCTAATTTAGGTATTTTGATATTGCCGAGAGCAGCGTTTATCAGAGGGGTGCGAAAAAAATATTAATGACATTTATTCTTTAGGGTCGATATTTTCCTTTATTATTGAGATCCGCTATTTAAGGTGAATTTTCCACAATTGCTACAAAGATCCACCAGTTCCAATATATGTAGTGAATTCCATAACACCCGGTATATATATATATATATATATATATATATATATATATATATATATATATATATATATATATATATATATATAGTTTTGACAGCTAGTTCTATCTCCCTTTTTGTGGAGAAGTTATCCATTCTTCTTCTTATTATAATGAGGATATTAAAAAATTGGAAAGTCGTTCGAGTAAATGTATTAAATTGCAATCTTGCGTTTTCTTTGTTAGGAGGAGAAATAGGCATGCTTTATAACAAAAGTTCTTTTTAGCTAGATTTATATTTCTTAATAATTTGTGCGTAGACTATAGAAAAATAAAAAAAAAATCTTTTTAATCTTGTGTTTTCGTTGTTAGGCTGAAAAATAGGCCTGCTTTATAGCAAAAGATTTTTTACCTAGATTCATATTTCTTATTGCTTTGAGAGTAAAACTCCCATTTATCAAGCTGAGGCAAACTGCGCCTAACACCGTAGTTTAACTAACATTCACCCAAAAAGAGGTAAGGATTCTTTGTAAATATATAATTAAAGATTGTTTATAGTCAATTTCCATTGGTTTATATATACATTTTTTTATTTTTTTTTCGATAACGCAGCTTTGTCCGATCTACATTTAACACTGTCTAGTGCCCCTGAATTTTTAGAAAAAATATTCATATTTATGGGTCGCATGCATCGATTGAAAATATATTTTTTCTTCTCAAACGTTTTTTTCCCTTCAACAGCCTCCCGTTAGGCATCTGATTTGAATTTTCCGCAATGCTCATGTTAAGAGCAAGTGCAAGGGTGAAAAAATGCGTTTTCCTTTCAAAAAAAAAGTTCCGCAAAATGTACGGGAACCATTGTAGCTCAAGTTTTATGATGCGAAATCATAGATATTGTACAGATCTTTGAGAAATTATCATGGTACATGAGTAATATTGGACAAAGACAGCGGGAACGAAGCGCTTGGTTGGAAAAAAGTTTGACACATCTAAACAAACTCGACAGGAAGGCAACTTCAGAAAAAATGTTTTAGACAAAATTTTTAGCATTTTTCTCTGGGAATTCAATTTTGGGCGCAATGCTCTGTTGGGATTCTATGAGAGATATATTTGTAATATATATTTGAATTCAGCGAGAATTTTACGTCCGAGTAACCACTGAATTTTGACTGGGCCTGATTGGGCCTCATTGGAACTGCAATAAATGCGGCCCTTGAAAAGAATTATATCCGTGTTAAAAGCTAATAACTAAGTTAAAGAATCGAGTGACAAGCCAATATTTCGCGTCGTTCCAGACGCATTTTGAAAACATAATAATTATCAATCTTTGCTTCAGTGATTAAAAATGGCGTGTAGAAATCATAAAAGTCGTAACGTGAACAAGGAAAAGATTACTGACTTTTGGTTAATGGAATCATGTTTGGAGGATTTTTCCGAGTGCGTTTCTGCAAATACCTTGCCGTCGAATAATCATATTTTAAGATTGTTTCTTCATAATCATTGAAGCGTACAATTAGAGAAATTGCTGCTTTATGGAAACTGCAAAAATTTGGACATATTTTGGACTACCTACCAGAGATAAGAAGAAGAGAAGAAATATTATGCCGAAGATTGAAAAAATATATTAGGAATATTTATCTCTTAACGAACATTCTATTTTTGTAATTGCGAAAAGAATTAATTTTATAGACAAATTATACTGTTTGAAATTATGATATGTCTAATAAGAATAGTGCGCAATATTCTGTCTATGCGAAAGCGAGAGAAAGTCGAAGAAACCTCAGTGGGATGAGTGAACATTTCGTCAACAACTTCATCCAACGAAAGCGATATCACAGAAGAGAAAGATGACAATTAAGAAATCGCGAAAATCTCGTTCGCCCACTGTAGATGCAAACTATTCCATTTTATCCGTAAAATTCTCGCTGAATTCAAACATGTATTAAAAGTATTGGGTTTCCATTTGAATTGGTTTCTGATGGACTATAGAGTTTTTCGAATTATCTCCACCGTAATTTTTGTATTTTGTATATACTCATTTATTGGTTTTTTTCTATTTCTTAGTAGATTCCATATTTTTTTTTTGTCTTCCGTACAGATCATGTTCCATATTGTTCGAAAATTTCTCCCAATGCTCTCTTTTGATTCTCTGGATATTCTCGTTGACCCTGTTTCTTACATTTTGACAATCATTGTATGTTAACACAGGAAATACAGCATGAAGATGAAAATGTTGCCCAACCAAATAGGACCATTTCCTTGAACCAAATACAGCACATGGCAGCGAAACTAAAAAAACAGAAAAGCCCCGGGCATGGACGAAATTAAGAACGAAATGATCAAATATGGAGGTGATAAATTACTAGAAGAATTACAGGTTTTCTTTAACAAAATACTCACAGCCAAGATTATACCATCCGAATGGAAAGAAAGCATCTTGATACCAATTTTCAAAAAAGGAGAAAGGATGGATCCAAAGAACTATCGAGGTATCAGCTTAATGAGTGCGGTACTAAAATTGTTCACTAAAATTTTAGCAGAAGAAATAATGTTAACCGGAATCTGTGAACAACAGCAAGGATTCAGAAAGAACAGGTCTACTATAGACGCCATATTTATAATCCGCCAAATTACCGAAAAAGCCATAGAGTTTAATAAGATAGCCTTTAAGTGTTTCATTGATCTTACCCAGGCATTCGATAGGGTACGGTTAACTGATGTCATAACCCTACTACAAAAAAGGGGAATTCACCCGAATATAATAAAAACTATCGAAGAGTTGAACATCAACAACCACACATATGTAAGAGTGGCAAATAAATTAAGCAATAAAATACCTATGACAACCGGAATCAGACAAGGAGATAGCCTAAGCCCAATCTTATTTAACATCATAATGGATGAAATGATAAACGAAGTAAAGAAAACTGGGAGAGGATATCGATTAGGAGACAAAGAAATAAAAATATTATGCTACGCCGATGATGCAGTAATCATATCAGAAGACGAAGATAACTTACAGAGACTCCTACATAAGTTTCCAACAAACAGCAAAAGTGTTTAATATGCAAATATCTGTAAAGAAAACAAAATCCCTTACAATATCTAAAGAACCGAAAAGATGCAAACTCGCGATTTATGATCAGAGTGTAGAACAAGTGATGTCCTTCAAATATCTAGGGGCAAACATAACAAGTATCAGGAACATTAAGGAGGAAGTAAAAACTCAAATAACAAAGGCATCATTAATATCAGGATACTGAGATATAATTTGGAGAAACAAATATATGAGCACCAGGAGCAAAGTAAAAATATACAAAACATGCGTAAGACCGATCATGACGTACGCGATAGAAACCAGAGCGGAGAACGCAATAACAAAACGACTCCTAAGAACAACAGAAATGCGAACACTTAGATCGATAACAGGACATACCTTATTTGACCGGAAGAGATGTGAAGAAATAAGGGAAATGTCTGAAATACAGGATGTGGTGAGATGGGCAAGGAATAGGGGAAGAGAATGGAGAGACCATGTGGACAGAATGCCAAATGACCGGTTGGCTAAGGTTGCAAAAGAGAAGCGACCAAACACACCTCGACCCCTTGGGAGACCACCAATAAGATGGTATGAGAGCCGGTCTTCATCATCACAATTGTTTCTGGGAAACCTTTGAAGTGAACACAGGACATGGTCCTAACGTAGGAAAAAGAAGAAGAAGAAGAGAGTTTCCATTTAAATTATCATAGAGTCCCAACCGAGCGTTGGTCCCAATGTCTAATAGGTCCATTCAATTCCCAGGAAAAAATGCTGTCTTTGTCCCATATTACTCGTGCGCCATGAAATTTCTCAAAGATCTATGTCACATCTATGATTTTGCTTCCCGTGAATTCTGCGGAACTTTTTTGAAAGGAAAACCTGTTTTTTCACACTTAACATGAGCATTGTGGAAAACTGAAGGAGTTTAGGAGGAAACAGGCCGTGGAAGTGGATTCAGCGTCAAAAAATGTATAAGGAAACACCTTCATATTTCTTATATTTAAATCAGAAGTTTAACGGGGGGCTGTTGAAGGGCAAAAGAACGAACGAGAAGAAAAAATAAATTTTCAATCGTTGGATGCAACCTCTAAATAGTAATATTTTTTTTCTAAAGATTTAGGGGCTTAATTTTTTCATAGAATTGAACATTTTGCGGGGATAGGATCAAAGAAAATCAAAAAATATTTTTTTGGCTTGTTATCCTACTCTCCTGTCATCGCCGGCGAAACGCGTCATTAAAAAAAATTAAAAAAGAAATGTGTGTGTAGGAACTGACTAAAAACAGTCTTTTATTATATATTTATAATGAATTTGCTACAACCATCCGAAAGTACTTTGGGTCATCTATAATAATATATATAAAATGCAACGTCTCTCTGTCTGTCTGCCTGTCTGTCTGTCTGTCTGTCCGTTAGTGCGCTTATCACTGGAGAACCACTTATCCGATTTACATACTTTTTTTTTTAAACATACATATGTTCTCTGGCCAGGTTATAGGCTATATTTTATTACGATAGGTAGCATAAGGAATGAGCAGTGACGTAAAATAGTGAATGAAGTCGGAAAAAAGTTTGCCGCTAGCGCATTCCCTTGCAATACACAGCCTAAACCATTAATTATGGAACAATATTATGTAGCAGAGAATATTTCCAAGCTATAATCTAGAATATATATAAAATGCATTGTCTCTCTGTCTGTCTGTCTGTCCATTAGTGCGTTTATCACGCGAGAAGCACTTATCCGATTTAAGGGTCTTTTTTTAAATTCATGCATATATTCTTTGGCCAGGTTATATAATAATAATAATAATAATAATCTATATCTATAATATATAAAATGCAACGTCTCTCTGTCTGTCTGTCTGTCCGTTAGTGCGCTTATCCCACGAGAACCACTTATCCGATTTACGTGATTTTTTAAATTCAAACATATGTTCTCTGTCCAGGTTATAGAGATTTATTATATCTATAATATATATAAAATTCAACGTATCTCTATCTGTCTGTCTGTCTGTCCGTTAGTTCGCTTATCACTGGAGAACCACTTATCCGATTTTCGTACTTTTTTTTTAAAACATACATATGTTCTCCGGCCAGGTTATAGGATATATTTTATTACGTTAGGTGACATAAGGAATAAGCAGTGACGATAATAGTGAATCAAGTTGGAGAAAACTTTGCCGCTAGCGTGTTGCAATATACTGCCTAAAGCATTAAATATCGAAAAATATCATGTAGCAAAGAATAAAATGCAACGTCTCTCTGTCTGTCTGTCTGTCCGTTAGTGCGATTATCACTCGAGAACCACTTATCCGATTTACGTGTTTTAATAAATTTATACATATGTTCTATATAATTCGATATAAGCCTAGATAATGAGAGATAAGGAGAAATAATGGGAGATAAGTCGAGATAAGCCTCGATAATGGGAGATAAGGTGAGATAATGGGAGATAAGTAGAGATAAGTGTAGATAATGGGAGTTATGGTGAGATAATGAGAGATAAGGAGAAATAATGGGAGATAAGGAGAAATATTGCGAGATAAGTCGAGATAAGCCTACATAATGGGAAATAAGGTTAGATAATGGGAGATAAGGAGAAATAATGGGAGATGAGCAGAGATAAGTAAATAATGGAAATTATGTAGAGATAAGGAGAAATATTGGGAGATAAGGGGAAATAATCGGAGATATTTTATTACGTTGGGTAACATAAGGAATAAGCAGTGACGATAGTAGTGAATCAAGTCCACGCGAGCGGAGCCGCGGGCCCGGCTAGTGTATTTATACAAAATATTCAACTGATTAAGGTAAAACGTATCAATTACGCAATACTGCTTCTCAGAATTTTTAATGTAAAAATCTTTCAGCAAATGTGAGATTATATTCACTCATCAATCGATTCTTAGAGGAATGTCACACTCGCCCTGTATAATACATCAACTTTCGCGAGCTGAGTTCATTTAGAGAATAAAAAAAAATACGTAAAAACAACTTCTACGGTTCATTCGAACATAACCACTCAAAGACTTCATTGTTTTTGCACGAGCCGCCATATTAACCGGCGGCAAATTCGATTGAAGTTTTTCATGTAATAAGAAGAGTTAGAGAGATCGCCTTTTAATTAAAAGATAATAAAAGTTAATCGACCATCGTTGCTCGACTGACCACAATTTTCAGATTGCAGTAATATGTTTTTTCTGCTGGCTATTTGGATTAATCTAAAATACACACTGGAACTTTATTAAATGATTTTAGTTAGTATTTTCAATCTAATAACGAAATTAGTAATGATAAAAAAACTTTATTTGTGCCAATAACGATAATAAATGAATAAACTTGTTAGTGTTCCGTAAGGAACACTTACAAAATCGTTTCAGTGTCTGTCAGTCTTTCCGTCTGTCACATCCGATTTTCTCCGAAACTATTTGACATAGAAAGTTGAAATTTGGTACTAAGACAGGAATGGATGGCCTCATCAGAGCCGTGTAGGTTTGAAAGTTAAAATTTTACTTAAGGGGTTAGTTTTGGGGGGTGAAAGCGGAAGTGAAAAAAAAAAAATTACCTGGTCATCGAGTGGGATGTTGAATGAAAGCTTATAAAAATATATGTAATGTAATACTTGCGCACACTTTTCGTTGTATTATTTTTAAAAATTGTGAAACATCGCTACTCGAAGGTACTGTTCAAAAAATTTTGAAAAAATTTTGGAATATTCTCCACAGGGTGTAGATTGAACGAAAATTATCACGAAATCATTAGCTTTAATAATTTATCTGGTATATAAAAAAAACAAAAATTTCAAGTTCATCAGTTTTCAGCAAAGATGTACTGCATTTGGCCGGTTATATATATATGTATATATATATATATATATATATATATATATATATATATATATATACATATATATATATATTTAAAATATATATATATATATATATATATATATATATATATATATATATATATATATATATATATATATATATATATATATATACTAGCTGTGCCCGCGGCTCCGCTCGCGTGGACTTGAATCACCTTTATCGTCACTGCTTATTCGTTATGTTTATATTATTATATAGCTCAAGAGGCCTTAGAGGCCCATGGCTTGATTGCATACTTCTCTCCACTTCTTTTTGTCTCCTGTTAGCTTTTCCCAGTGCGGGATTCCCATCAACTCCGGATCTTGCTTTACTGCCTTCTTCCAACCACTCCTCTTATTAGGACTTGCTTTGCCTGTCTTTCTTCCTTCATCCTTGCCCCGTCTCCCAACCATCCTAATCGCTGGCTTATTATGATTTGGCTTATAAGGGGTTATGTATATAGGCATTTTAATTCATAGTTTGTTCTTCTTCTCCACAGTCCCTCTTCTTTCCTTCCTCCGTAGATTCTTCTCAAAGCTTTCCTTTCCCACACCTCCAACGTCTCCTTTTCTCTTGCATTCAGTTTCCACGTTTCGCAGCTATATGTCACCGTGGGTCTGACCACTGTCGTATATATTCTTTCTTTTGCTTTTCTTGATACATTCTTTGATTTCAATATTGGATTCGTTGCCCCCAAACATCTCTGTCCTTTCGCTATTCTTTCTTGTATCTCCGTCCTTTCTTGTCCACTCTCTGTTATTGTTACTCCCAGATAATTAAATTTGTCTACTTTTTCAAACATATATCTTTTCCCTAAGTTATTTATTATATCTAAACTTTTGTTGTTTTTATTATCCTTCTTCTTTGTAATTTCCATGTATTTTGTTTTTTCCTCATTTATCTTTAGTCCTCTCATCCTTCCCCTTTCTTCTATCCTACTTATGGCTTTTTTGAGGTTCTCTTTTGCTCTTGCAATCACTGCTACATCATCCGCATAGGCCAAGCATTGGCAGGTTTGTTGGTATATCGTTCCATTTGTTTTTATTTCTGACTCCCGGATTATCTTCTCTAGTACCAAATTAAATAGAGATGTCGACACTGGTCTTGATCCTCTCTTCACCTTAAACTTGTCTGATACTTTGCCCTCAACCAACATTCTATTTTCTGTGTCATTCATGGTCATTCTCACCATGCGAATCAATTTACTTGGAATTTTTAGTTCTTCCATTATCTTGTAGAGTCCTTCTCTATTTACAGAGTCATATGCTTCTCTGACATCCACAAAGACCAAGTGTAGTGCCAAATTTTGTTCTAAGCTATTATCTTGGATTTGCTTAATCGAAAATATCTGGTCTGTAACCGATCTATTTTTCCTGAATCCACACTGGTCCTCTCCCAGAATAGACTCGGCTTTCTCTGCTAGTCTGTTTTTGATAGTCTTGTACACGACATCCAATAAGGCTATTGATCTATAATTAGCACATATAGTTTTTTCTTTTTTTGTATATGGGACAAATGAGCGACTCTCTCCAGCTCACTGGCATCTCATTCAACTCATTTTCATCTCCATTTAGTGTTTCTTTAAAGTATTCCCCCCATCTACTCAGTCTTTCTGCGAAGCTTACTGCTAAACTTCCATCTTTTTTCCTACATATTAGCATTTTGTCTCTGTTTATTCCCTTTGCATTTTATAAAAAAAAAACACGTAAATCGGATAAATGGTTCTTGAGTACTAAGCGCAGTAATAAATAGAGAGACAGAGAGATAGACGTTACGTTTTATATATATTATAGATTTTTTTGACATATATTAAATTAAGAAAAAAAAAAAATCACGTAAATCGGATGAGTGGTTCTCTAATGATAAGCACACTAACGAACAGACAGACAGAGAGACGTTGCGTTTTATATATATTATATAGATTATTATTATTATTATATAACCTGGTCAGAGAACATATGTATGAATTTAAAAAAATCACGTAAATCGGATAAGTGGTTCTCGAGGGATAAGCGCACTAACGGACAGACCGGCAGACAGAGAGACGTTACATTTTACATATATTATAGATATAGATTATTATTATTACTATATAACATGGCCAAAGAATATATGTATGAATTTAAAAAAAGACTCGTAAATCGGATAAGTGGTTCTCGCCTAATAAACGCACTAATGGACAGACAGACAGTCAGAGAGACATTGCATTTTATATATATTATAGATTATAGATATTCTCTGCTACATAATATTGTTCCAAATTTAATGGTTTAGGCTGTGTACTGCAAGGGAACGCGCTAGCGGCAAACTTTTTTCCGACTTCATTCACTATTATCGTCACTGCTCATTCCCTATGCTACCTATCGTAAGAAACTACAGCCTATAACCTGACCAGAGAACATATGTATGTTTTAATGCCATTCCTGATAGTGTCCCTAGAATACCCGGATTAGTTTTTCTGGCCCCGATAATGGATTTTGAAATAATTCAAATTATAAACTCACCTAAAAACGCTTCAAGTGCTGGCGACGACAACCTTAAAGTAGATTTTCTAAAACGATAACACAGATTTATTCTCAAATCCATATCCCATATAGTAAATTTAATATGTACCATAAAGCCTATACATAAGGGTGGTTCGCGTAACGAAATTACGAATTAGCGTCCCATTGCAATTATCAGCAACCTGAGTAAAATTATTGAGAAATGTATCAAGTACTTAAATAAAAATAAATTAATATCCGATGCGCAGTATGGTTTTAGACAGAAGTTGGGAACTGAAGATGCTCTTATAAGGATAGTAAACCATATCTCTGAGAACCTCGACAATGGCAATAAATCACTTTTGACATTCTTGGACCTGACAAAGGCTTTTGACACTGTGTCTCACCGCATATTGTTGGAGACAGTTGAGCATATTGGAATTAGAGGTACGCAACAAGTAAAAATAGGAGAATCAATGAGCTCATCACTTCCCATTGAGTGCGGTGTACCACAGGGTACAGTGTTTGGGCCATTGTTATTTACAATATACATAGATACCCTTTTGCGTATTTTATCTCAAGGATCTATGGTTTATTATGCCGACGATACTGTCATAATGTTACAGAATAAAATATGGGGCCGGGTCTTTGAAAAGACTATGAGTAAGGTAAAGTTGTGGTTGGATTTGAACTTATTAACCTTAAATATTGATAATTCAAAATTTATAGCCTTTACGTTTAATAAAAGGAATTATCCCGACAAGAATTTTATAAAAATTCGTGAACCTGGCTGTAATAACTTTGCTGCTTGTGATTGCAATCTGCAACCTGCTCCACCGATAACATTAAATATTTGGGTGTATACCTAGATTCGCATTTAAGATGGGATTCTTACATAGATTATATAACAAGTAAAATTCGAAAAATGTATTTTAGGTTTTATCAGATTAGGCAGTGGTTACCCAAGAAATATTTATTATATGTATATAAAGCACTTGTGGAGTCAGTGATAGGCTATGGCTTGGTAGTTTGGGGGTCCGTGCGTGATTCGATATCTTTGTCTTTAGTAATAGCCCAGAAAAGCGTTCTAAAAATAATACTGTTTAAACCGCGAAGATTTTCTACGGACCAACTATACGATGGAGCTAGGGTTTTGTCGCTGTAGCAATTATACATAAAATCGGTGGTAAAAATTTTACTGAATAACAAACATAAGTTAAACAGAGTTGATCACTCTAGTCATACTAGACTAATTACCCTGAACAATGTGTATATACCATCTACCCCCTTTAGTGCTACTCAAAGGTCCCTATCTTTTTCTGCTCCGAGGATTTTAATATAAGTCCTCACGAACTGAAAGTGAAGCCATATAGGTTGGTAAAAAATAAATTGACTAACTGGTTGCTTGATAACAAAATAGATCATTATTGAGAACAAAATAAAATAAAATAAGATGGTTCTAGTACATTGGTAATAAGCACTAATAGTAGATTATGAAATGGTGATGCACGCACATTCTTCTTTAAGAAAATTGTGCATCGCTTAAAATGTATTATTGCTTTGTAATTTGGTTTTTACTGCTAGCGAAATTGTCTTTTTCTGTATTGGTTCTCGTAGTATTAAGTTTAAGTTTAATGTGTAACAACTATGATTTGTTGGCAGGAATAAATATATGTTTTATTTTATTTTTTATTATATATATATATATATATATATATATATATATATATATATATATATATATATATATGTATATATATATATATATATATATATATATATATATATATATATATATATATATATATATATATATACAGTTACTCACAGCTTAAATGATGCAGTCACTATAAGAAAAGACTAACTGGTCTCAGTGCCTCTTTATTTATTTGGAAAAAACAACTTATTAAAATTAAATTAGTAAAGAGTCTTCTAAAAAAGTATGAATTACTTTTTGTCTTAAATATGCCTTACTTAATTAACAATAAATAATTAATTAAATTATATGCGATTTTAACGTCACAGCTTAAATGATGCGAAATTCAATATACCAAAATTATTAGAGAAAACAAACTGTAGAATTTGAAATAAGCCTGCTAATATTTGGTCGGGCCTCCCTCATTATTAATAACGGCTTGTAATCTTCTGGACATTAATTCAACTAACTTTCTAGTATACTCCGGGGAAATAGTGTTCCATGCTTCAGTAATTTTTACTTTTAATTCAGTTTTATTTGATATTGGGGCACTATTTACTTTATTTTTTAATGTCAGCCATAAATTTTCAATTACATTTAAGTCTGGTGACTGGGCTGGTGTTTTAATAACATTTGGACAGTTATAAAGCAACCAACTGCGAACTCGAAATGACGTGTGCTTTGGATCATTGTCGTGATAGAACCGATAATTGTTTTCAATATCTAATTTTTGGGCACTAGCGACGAGATGCTGCTTTAGTATACCCAAGTACACATATTGGTTCATATTCCCTTCGACGAAATGCATGTTACCTACTCCTGCAGATGACATACAGCCCCATAACATCACTCCAGTTCCACCGTGCTTTACCGTAGCTTTCATATTTTTCAATTTTAATTCTTCGTTAGGCTTTATCCACAGTGATATTTTTCCATCGGACACAAATAAGTTTATTTTGGTCTCATCAGCAAATATTACTGAATTCCAGAAGTTCAAGTCTTTATTGATATGCTCTCTGGCAAATTCCAATCTCACGCGTCTATTTCTTTGGCTAATGAAAGGCTTATTTCTAGCAGTTCGACCATGTAAATTATTATTTCGCAAGATCCGTCGAACTGTTTCGGGCTTACGCCTTTTTCCAAACTGTCTTTCCACCTCGGCGCACAACTTTGGCGTACTTTTTTTTTGGATTATTTGATACCTCCCTTAAAATCCATCTTTCTTCACGTTCATTGAAGATCTTATTCGGAGCCAACATTGACTTATTCTCGACTCTATTTTCATTCCGGTAACGTTCAATGATATGCTGAACAGTTGACGGACATTTATTTACCATTTTGGCTATGTCTCTTTGGCTGTATCCATTCCTGTAATGAGTAATAATTAAATTTCTCTCAGAAATTGTAATTCGACGACCCATTCTTAAACAATTTCGTTTTATTGAATGAAAAAATGTCAAACTAAACAAAAAACAATTGCACTAAGAAATCAAAGCAACACCGCCTTCGTAAATTTCAAAATGCGACCCCTGTTCTTATTTTGCATCATTTAAGCTGTAACGTTAAAATTGCATATGATTTGATTAATTATTTATTGTTAATTAAGTAAGGCATGTTTAAGACAAAAAGTAATTCATACTTTTTTAGAAGACTCTTTACTAATTTAATTTCAATAAGTTGTTTTTTCCAAATAAATAAAGAGGCACTGAGACCAGTTAGTCTTTTCTTATAACGACTGCATCATTTAAGCTGTGAGTCACTGTATATATATATATATATATATATATATATATATATATATATATATATACATATATATGTATATATATATATATATATATATATATATATATATATATATATATATATATATATATAAATATATATGTATATATTGCCACTGGATTTGGACATTTTCAAATTTTTTTTTTTTGTGTAATTTTCATTTCACGAAAATAAGCGAACCTTACCAATATATTTCAGTCTATCGGTTATTTTGACCTATATGCTCGGCAAATTGTTTTAGAACGAAAAAATTAAGCAATAGTTAAAAAGTACTTCAAAAATTCTGAAAAAATTCACGGTGATTCTGCGAATAAAAACAAGTATTTTTGTTTCTTACATAATTTCTCTAAAAGTTTTAGTTTTTGAGTAAAAAATTGTTGAATATCCAAAATTTGTCAATTACGCTGTGATAAATATCTCCGAAAACTGAGACCATAAAAAAAAAATTTCCTACAAAAGTTGTAGGTTTTTTGGGGTAGAATAAAACTCATCACAGAAAACTTTTAGTTATATTTGGAAATTACATTTTTACTTAAGTTTTTCCTGAAATTTTTTAAAACCATTTTCAGTGGTATTTAGCCCTAATCAGCACAATTTCTTAATATGACAGTCAAAATTCAAAAACATATCATAAGCTTTAATCTGGATCAGATTGTGTCCTCATATATTACGTCATTTTATGGACTAATGGGGGACCTGTATGTATATATATATATATATATATATATATATATATATATATATATATATATATATATATATATATATATCTATATATATATATATATATATATATATATCTATATATATATATATATATATATATATATATCTATATATATATATATAGATATATATATATATATATATATATATATATATATATCTATATATATATATATAGATATATATATATATATATATATATATATATATATATATATCTATATATATATATATATATATATATATATATATATATATATATATGTATCTATGTATATATATATATATATATATATATATATATATATATATATATATATATATATATATATATATATATATATATATATATATATATATATATATATATTGCAATATACGAGGTTTAAACTCGAACATAAATTCAGTGCATCAACACCTGCAATCAAATAAACCTCATGTACTCGCTCTATGTGAAATCAAGGTCAGTCCATCGCCCAGCACGGTCAACTATCTTTATCCTGGGTTCGACTTCTAGTCCCGATTTAGGCCTAACTTTGGAATCTGTCTTTTTGTCAGAAGCGACCTCTGTTGTCAACGAGAAGAAGCTCTGGAGCCCCCAAACTTTGATGTTATGTGGTTAAAAATAACGACTCAATAAACTACATGGTTCATCTGTATCCTGTATCGACCACCAAGTGATACCAATTTTCGAACACTTTTCGCTTCTCTTGCAGACACCATCGATCATTTACAAACAAATTAACTATCCAAGTGCCGAAATTGCCATCCTGGGCGTCTTTAATGTCCACAATATCAACTGGCTTAAATATTCAAATACTACCGACGAACAAGGTCGTGAAGCTGAATCATTCTCAATCAGTTATGGCTTAACTCAGCTTATCGTAGAACCAACACAGATCCCTGATCGAGACGGGGAGTTCGCCAGTCTTCTTGATCTGTTTTTAACCACAAATCCGGAGATTTACACGGTCACCGTAAATCCGCCGTTAGGTTCTTCCGACCATAAACTGCTTTCGACATCGAGTATCCTGCCAATCAGTGACAGAGAGGCGCCTAAGCCGCGCAAGATTTGGCACTACAAATCTGCTAAATGGGAAGATCTCATGGAATACTTTCGAACTTTCTCTTGGATGGACGTTTGTTTTCGATCCGATAACCCATCTGACTGCGCCAGGGAGGTCTCCGATGTTATTTTGGCTGGTATGGAAGCTTACATCCCTTTTTCGAAGAAATGCTCCTCCAACGGCAAGCCCTGGTTCGACCGAAAATGCAAAGAAGCTGTTGCTTCTAAACATATTGTCTACCGACAATGGCGACAATCCTAACACCGTAAATCGTAACATCTTTGTTCGTGCCCGGAACAGATGCAAGGAATTATCGACGAAACCAAGGAGGCACACAATCAACGAATTAGAAACAAATTTCTCGCTTGTCCCAACAATTCCAGGTTCTTTTGGGCAGTCGCTAAGGCAGTTAGTCAAAATTTTACCAAATCCACCATACCACCACTCACACGGCCAGATAATTCCATTGCAACTACACTTGTTGAGAGAGCGAACTTGTTGGCTGAACGCTTTGCTTCACATTCTACTGTCGATTTCCAACAAAAACCACCATCTACTATTCCCATATTGCAGTCAAGGATGCCCGATGTTGTCTTCAGACAGCGCATCATAAAGCGTATTTTAATGAAGCTAGACACCAAGAAGGCTTCTGGCGCTGACGGAATATCTGCCATAGTTCTCAAAAACTGTGCAAGGGAACTAACACCAGTTTTCTGTAGACTTTTTAATCTATCCTACAGAAAGGGAACATTTCCGTCCTGCTGGAAATGTGCCACGGTTCAGCCGATACCTAAAAAAGGCAAGAAGACCCTGCCAAATAACTACCGACCAGTTGCACTGCTTTCAATAATATCGAAAGTCATGAAAAAGGTTATTAATGAGCATCTTCTAAAATATCTTGAACGATTCAATATTATTAGCGATCACCAATATGGTTTTCGTAAACATAGATCAACAGGAGATCTTCTGACTTGTAACACATGTTTGGAACAACGCAATTGAACACTTTGGAGAATCTCGAGCGGTTGCTCTTGACATTTCCAAGGCATTCGACCGTGTTTGGCACGATGGACTTTTGGCTAAGTTACGCTCTTATGGTATGTCTGAAAGGTTCTGTTTGTGGCTCTCATGTTTCCTCAGAGAGCGTTCTTTACGAGTGGCGGTCGACGGATTTCTTTCTAACACCCTCACTATCAACGCCGGTGTGCCCCAGGGCTCCATACTGTCTCCTACTCTCGTTTTCATTTACATTAACGATCTGCTGGAAAAGACCGGGAATCCAATCTACAGCTATGCAGATGACAGTACGCTTGTCTCTTCATTCACCTTGAACGCTCGGACATCGGCTGCTCAGGCGAATATCCGCAGACAGCAGGAGATCGTTCAACTTAACAAAGACCTGGAAGAAATTCTATCTTGGGGTGACAGTAACCAAGTGGAATTTAACGCTACAAAAACCCAGGCGGCAGTTTTTTCTAAAAAAGTTAACGTTGCTGAACCCAACATAGTTATGTCGGGGTACTCCATTCCCCTAGCATCGTCGCTCAATTTGTTGGGCGTTAGTTTGGGAGCAAATATGTCCTGGCATGAACATGTTGCAGGCATAGCAAGGAGAGCTTCTCAAAAGTTGGGAATATTATTTAGAACCAGAAAGCTTTACACCCTACAACAACTGTTAATTTCTTACAAAGCCCAAATTCGACCAACTATGGAATACTGCTCCCACGTTTGGGGCTCCGCTTCCAAACATACACTGCATTTGTTGGATTCTGTTCAGAGAAGAGCGGTCTGTCTGATTGGGGACCCGGAATTGACCGGCGGCCTTGATTCACTGGAACATCGAAGAACGGTTGGCGATTTGAGTCTGTTCTACAAGTATTTTCATGGAAAGTGTTCGAAGGATGTAGCCTGCTTAATTCCTCCCAAAGCGGTGCATGTTAGAAATACACGTCGAGCTGGTGCTTCACATCCGTATGAGGTTCAGCTTATTACTCCGCGTACAACGCTTTTCAAGCAATCTTTTATATGGAGAACGTCATCCCTTTGGAATAATTTGCCCAGCGCTGTGTTTCCCACCGAGTACAATTTACAGCGATTCAAGAACAACGTGAATCGCTTTTTCCGCACTCATGCCGCTCCTGAAACGCTTTAGGGACTTCCCTGCAGCACGTGTGCCATAAGAAAATAATAATAATATATATATATATATATATATATATATATATATATATATATATATATATAATATATATATATATATATATATATATATATATATATATATATATATATAATATATATATATATATATATACATATATATATATATATATATATATATATATATATATATATATATATATATATATATATGGAAAGAGAGATACAGAGAGAGAGAGAGAGCGAGAGAGAGAGAGAGAGAGAGAGAGAGAGAACGTAAGTCCGCAAATAATCCCCAGAGAAGATAAAGTCCTCAAAAAACGTTCTGTTATCTTGGTCCCTAACAATGAGCATCTATCTGCACCAATTAATTAACTTAAAAAACCTAAAATTACCAATTTTTAAGTATTTGCTTAAATTGGTCCGGAAAATAATCGATAAAAACTGATTTTGGAAGTTCACGCTTGAAGGACTGCGGAAAAGAAATTTTCAAGAATATTTTGGCCGGTATATAGAACCATGGAAGTTGATTCTCGCAAATTGTCACAAACGACGAGTATTGGGAACCATCCACGAACCAGGAGTCTATGCAATAAATTCATAAGGGGCCTCCACCTCCAAAGAACGCGAAAACTCAGTCTTCTTCTGGAAACATGATAAGGACCGTTAAGAGTAAGTAACGTGCCTTTTTGACGTCCTACATTATTTAAATCGTGTAGATCAAGTAGATAAAATTGTAAATACATGTTAATCGTGCATAAAAAGTATCTTAAATATTTTAAAATGACGACCTATTGAGACGTCTCTATTAACATTTTACTTCGAATTAAAAAGTTAAATCTAAGTCTGCCAAGTAAAAACGTGTCCGCAATAATTTATTTTTGGTACACGCGATTCTAGCGATTCAACAAAAAGTCGGTAGAGGGAACCTTTGTCTACGACACATTTTAGTCAAAGTACCAGTTGATTCCGAACTTTCGGCGAAATCACGTAAAATCCAAAATGAGTCACTTATTTGTTACTTCCGCCAACTGTAAAGGGAAGCAATCTTTCATTGTTCCCATCCAAAGGAGCCTAAAATGACACATTCCGCGGCCACTAAATATATTAAAAAGTTGGTGTGGTTTGTGAAGAAGTGGGTAAATCATTTCAACGAGACGAAAAATGTCGACGAATCGTGTTTTTGTTTTCACGGGACCCGAAATTGATGTTGCGTTTGAATGTGTTCCATGAGACCCTTCGACAACATCTTCATGATGTCAAATTTCGAAGTTCTTTGATGAAACCTCCGCAGGGCAAAAATCACGTCGTGAAGCGGCTCACTTGGGCCCACGATAAGATACTTAAATGGCCCTCACAATCGCCGAACGCCAACCTTATTGAAAAACGTTTGGTCTCTTGTAAAGAGAAAGCTCAGAGGAAAGACTTTGACTCAGTTGTCTCGCGAGATTCAAAAAATTTGCAGAGTATACAGAAAATCTCGTCGATAGCATGCCTCGAAGATGCCAGGTGATTATTGATACAGGAGGCGATTGGATAATTAACAAAGGCAATTCCGTCGTTATTAGCATACCCGAGAATACATTGATTCCAAAAAATGTTCTCGAAACACATTTTTTCAAAAATACGAGCGGTGACGTCCTTATTTGACAGCCTGTAAAAATATTTTTTAACATATGATTGCTTGAGAAAATGAAGCGACTTCAGACACAATCTATTATTCAAATGTTTTCCGGGTGATATTTGTAGCAATCGTATCTGTAGACGCTAAATAAAACATAAAATTTGAATTTAAAATAACATATTTTCAAATTTAGTATCTGGGTGTTGGGAAATTTTTGCTATTTTAAGGAAAATATCATATTTTAACATGAAAATGAATTTTAATATAAGATATATTTATTCAGTTTGAAGATTTCTTGTAGGGGGTGGAAGCCCGTTTTAAAAGTGTACCGCCGCACAGTGGGGAAAAACGAAAAATCGTGTTTCAAAATTGTCTAGAGCCTTCAATTTTGGTTCGATTTGGACTATTTTTTAGTGTTCCGTACGGAACACTTATAAGATCACTTCGGTGTCTGTCCGTCTGTCTGTCCGTCTGTCCGTCTGTCACACCCGATTTTCTCCGAAACTATTTGTCATAGAAAGTTGAAATTTGGTAGCAATATAGGAATTGATGGCCTCATCAGAGCCATGTAGTTTTGAAAATTAAATTTTGACTTAAGGGGTTAGTTTTGGGGGGTGAAATCGGAAATGAAAAAAAAAATTTTTTACTAGCTAATCGAGTGGGGTGTCAAATGAAAGCTTGTGAAAACACGAGTAAAAAATATATATATAATGTAATACTTGCGCTCACTTTTCTTTGTATTATTTTTAAAAAATCGCGAAAAATCACTGTCCACCCGCCTTATCTCGGAAAGTACTTATCAAAAAATTTTGAAAAAGTTCTGGAATATTCTCCACGGGGTGTAGATTGAACGAAAATTATCACGAGTGCATTACGTGTAATAATTTATGTTATATAAAAAAAAACAGAAATTTCAAGGTCATCAATTTTCAGTGAATAAACTTTGTTGAAAACTTATTTGGGGTGTATTTTGTGAAGTCACTGATCATTTTATATCACCGTAACATAAATTTTGACTTAGGGGATTCGTTTTGAGTGGTGAAATCGGAAGTGAAAAAAAAATTTTTTTACTAGGTCATCGAGTGTGGTGTCAAATGAAAGCTTGTGAAAACACGAGTAAAATATATATATATATATATATATATAATGTAATACTTGCGCACAGTTTTCTTCGTATTACTTTTAAAAAATCGTGAAAAATCGCTGTCCCCTACCTTGTCTCGAAAAGTACTGATCAAAAAATTTTGAAAAAATCCTGGAATATTCTCCTCGGGGTATAGATTGAACGAAAATTATCATTACCTTTAATAATTTATCTGGTATAGAAAAAAACCAATATTTCAAGGTCACCAGTTTTCAGTCAAGATTGGAAACAAACTTTGTTGAAAACTCATTTGGGGTGTATTTTGTGAAGTCACTGATCATTTTATATACCACCCTAACAAAACTATTTAGTTCAAAAAACAATCAACGTACGGAACACTAATTGTGCAAGTTCAACTTGCACTTGACCGGTTATTTTTTAATTGAAGCTTATTAAATTCCGAACAAAGTTGTCGGAGCCGATTTTTCCAATAAACTTTTGTTTCAAAATGGCGGACGTTGGTTTCTGATTATTTAGCGACTGAGACACAGAAAACGCTTACAGTTTCAAACCAAGTTGTGCTAAAATGCGTGTATGTATGTTTTTTTATGTCGCAGATAATATATCTAATATCACAGTTACAAGATTAATAATAATGAACCCAAAATGGCTGCCATGAACAATAAAAGTATTATAAATATGAATAAACGTACCATTATTATTTTATATCCATAACATTTGCATAAATAATTTCTTTAAGGTTGTTAATTATAAATATGTTTCAACAATTGACTTAAAATGACAAATCAAATATGGCGGATGCCAAACTTGAATCGAGCAAGAAACTTTCTCTGTGGCATTTAGACTGTGGCAGTCAGATCATTCAAGTTATTCAAGTTTAGTTGCGGGATTTAAATTTTTATGCAGTTATTGCTAGAATATTGCTGCTGTAAATTTTAAGTATCGTAGACAATTTTCTAGCAGATACAAAAAACAGCGTTACACTCAGAAAAGGACAGCTCACACAGCTAGAAAATGGCTACAACAGCTAAAACGTTTTGTTAAAATAGGGACAGCTGAATATTTTGCTGCACTAGCCACATTGTTTGCTGTTGTAACAAAAAAGTGGCTACTGTTGCTAAACAGTGGCTAATGCAGCAAAATGTTTAACTGTCCCTATTTTAACAAAACGTTTTAGCTGTTGTAGCCATTTTCTAGCTGTGTGAGCTGTCCTTTTCTGCGTGTATCGCTGTTTTCTGTATCTGCTAGAAAATTGTCTACGATAATTAAAATTTACAGCAGCAATATTCTAGCAATAACTGCATGAAAATTTAAATCCCGCAACTAAACTTGAATAACTTGAATGATCTGACTGCCACAGTCTAAATGCCACAGAGAAACTTTCTTGCTCGATTCAATTTTGGCATCCGCCATACTTGATTTGTCATTTTAAGTCAATTGTTGAAACATTTTTATAATTTACAACCTTAAAGAAATTATTTATGCAAATGTTATGGATATAAAATAATAATGATACGTTTATTCATATTTATAATACTTTTATTGTTCATGGCAGCCATTTTGGGTTCATTATTATTAATCTTGTAACTGTGATATTAGATATATTATCTGCGACATAAAAAAACATACATACACGCATTTTAGCACATCTTGGTTTGAAACTGTAAGCGTTTTCTGTGTCTCAGTCGCTATATAAAGAGAAACCGCCATTTTGAAGACGTCCACCATTTTGAAACAAAAGTTTAATTGCAAAATCGGCTCCGACAACTTTGTTCGGAATTTAATAAGCTTCAATTTTAAAAAAAATCGTTCAAATCGAACCAAAATTAAAGGCTCTAGACAATTTTGAAACACGATTTTTCGTTTTTCCCCACTGTGCGCCGTCGAATAACTTTCCAAAGCGATATATGTGGATAAACAACAGGTACAAAGTATGAAACCAAGCGGGACTCCGTCCATAAAATTAATATCATTTAATTAGATCCAAATAGAATGTTTACCAACGTCATAAAATAACTTGATGAATTATTTTTATTGACCCAACCTGAGTCTCATGCAGATGTAAAGTATTTGCTCGAAGTGTATTCTCGCATGCACCGCTCTGGGAGGAATTAAGCCGGCTACATTTATCGAACACTTTCCATAAAAATACTTGTAGAACCGGCTCAAGTCGCCACTTCCTGCTGGCTGCCATTATTTGCATGAGTAACCGATGTTCGAGCTTTCAAAGCGAATGAAAAAATAAGCGTACTGTTATCTGCAAAGCTGTAGAATAACTTCCCAGTCCTTTTCAGCAAATCGTTAATGCAAATGAGAAAGAGAGTAGGAGACAGTATGAAGCTTTGAGGCACACCGGCGTTGATAGTGAAAACTTTTCAGATATACCATTAAGAGCGCAGTTTAGCCAACAATCCGTCATACCAAATATGGATACATGAAGTGGAATCAGTTGAGATTCCCCAAAGTGTCCAATTGTGTTGTTCCAGATATGTGTTATATAAGTTAGAATATCTCCTATTGATTTTTGCTTACGAAAGCCATATCCTTTTTAGTGTTCCGTACGGAACACCTATAAGATCACTTCGGTCACAGTAAACATACTACAGTAGCGAAACTGAGCTCCAATTTGGTGACAAAATTTTGACGGCGCATGTGTCTACGGGTCCTTTTTCAAAATGGCCGCTCAGTGTTTACATCCGATCTCGGTATGTGTCTTTGGAAATGTATTGTCCATCGTTTCTTGATGTGATTGCAGTTTATATGAATATAAAGACAGAAGGAAGAGAGAATTTGTAGAAAAAGAGAATTAAAAACGTTTGTAACTGAAGAGAATCGAAAAGGTTGAGAAACAATTTATATAATCATGAGGAAAGGAGGTTATTGTTGTGCCGTTGAGAATTGCAATATTCCATATAATTATTTTCGCAAATTATTTGCTCAAGTCACACTTTTTTATGCTCTAAAATTTGCAAATAAGAAATTTCTAACTCAATCAGGGCGCGCTAAGACTATTATTCTAAATCATAACTAAATTTAATTATGCTTTATTTGCATCACATGTAATCATCAATAGTATTATCCGTCAAAGTTTAAGTTGCTGCATTAATGATTTTTTTTGCAGTTCCTCTGTTTTTAGTTGAAACAATGATTTCATAGAAATCATGGTATGCCATTAAAGTTGTTGGAGTTGTTGATTATTTTAATAAACCTCTATTGCTTGCTTTCACAAGACAACTTTTCACTATCTTAAATGCATTTTTAAAAAAATACATATGCATAAAACAATATTATCATTACTAATGTATGTTTTGTTTAGACGTATTTGCTCAAGAGACGGCCTTCCAGGGAACCTTGATTGATTTAATAAAACGTTCGTATTGGTAGAGTGGTTTGGTCATTAAAGCTTGAAATTTATTTCTAAACTTAGTTCGGCTGGTTATTTAAAAATCCTGACGTGATTGCTCAATTCTGACCTCAGATTCGGTTTCAGCGTCCAAAAATACATATAGGTATAGCGATCTGTTCGGTAGTGAAAAACTTTTTTTGTGTGCCTGTGTCATTTTTTTATGATTAATAAATAATCCTCCAAATTCTGGTTTTTAGAAAGATTTATTTTTGTGTAAACTAGTATTCAGTTATTTAAAACTATTTATATTTGATAAATTATAAATAAAACATATTATTTTTTTCTAAAAGGTGTATTCTCAAGAGGCTTCTGGTTTTCAATAACTTAATCTGAATTAATTGTTTGACACACCTTTTCTAATAATAAACCTGATAAATTTAACACTGTTTAATTGCAAGTACAATTAATACTCTGAAAGTGACTTTTTTTTCTATTTTTCTCTATAAATTACATTGCTCCTTTCTCATGCCAATCTTTCAAAAGTTTCTGTGAATATATTGTAAGGAATATAGAACCTATAACAACATATTTATTATTTTCAAATTTTAGACAGTATATTTTATTTTCTTATAAGCTGGGTTTGAAAGTTTAAATATTAAGTGTCGTGTTGAGATCACAAAACCACTGGGGAATGGGATTATTGGAATAACTGATATAAATCGATTATTGAACCAAATATGCTATTAAAATAAGAAAAAATTTAATGTGATTCCAAAGAAATTTTTGTAATATGATTTTGTCAGACGATGTGTGCCAAAGGGTAAAATATTCTCAAAATAAGTTCGTTAAATGGACAGTACACTTAATCGAAGTCCATTTTGATGGTAATTATGCCTACTATTAAAATTCTGAAGATTTAGTTACCTGTTATTAATATTCCTCCTATAAAGAACTTATTTCTATTGTTGTATACCATACTATAAATTAAACATAGTTATTTTCCTTTTAAACTGTAATTGACAATACTCAGTATATATGAGTCGATCATTTCTCCTAATGAAGCTAATATGGTTAGCGAAACGCGCGTCGAATGCAAAAATAAAGTGTTTGGTGTAGTGGTGATATATACTGAGTAGTGTCATTGTGCCAAAGATTCCACATTCCCAACATAGTTGTAATTGACAAGTGAGCTTGGTCATAACTAAGTATTGTATGAAAATATAATTAGGAAATTACTGTATTGACTCTTTGATGTAAATATTAATTCATTGTACATAAAAGCAAGCGTTAATTACGTTATCAAAAGGCAATACGGATAACAGAACACAAAAAGATATGGAACCTCTAAGAATCATTCACATAGAAAATAGAGGTCTATACATATACGTTCATAATTCATTAATAATATTATATTAACCTTTCTCGAAGTTACACAATATAGTTTTGTAGTTTAAGAAAAAATAAGTACCAAAAAACTAGATACAGTGTTTTTTAATTAACAAGAGATCTATCACACCAAACAACACAAAACTGCTTAGAAAAAAATGCTCTTATTTTAGATGTTGACAATATGTTTTTATTTCAGGGTACAAGAAAAATAGCATTAAGTATTACGTATGTTAAAATTAAATTAATTTAGTCCTTAAAAAACATCTTTAATCACAAATTTACTTGAAAAATGATGTAAATAAAACTTTAACCTCAAACAGTGACGTCTAACTTTGATAGACTTTTGAATTTTTGGATAAGGTTATTAAAAACTGAAGTTGAATATGAAGAATTCCATCAAATACCTTCCTATGAAGTTTTTCCCCTGTATTCATTTCTTTTCTAACAAAGTGCTCCTTTCTTTTTGTTTTTTTTTTTTATATTACTCGTGCTGCATTAACTTTTATATTATTCATGCTGTATTAAATAACAAATCAAAAATTTTCAAGCATTTCTATATCTATGATTTTGAATGATAAAACTTTTCACAACTTTGTTTGTATTTCAAATCTCGCGCTGGTCCACTTTTAAACATGGCGGATTGCCACGTGACCTTCTGAAAACGAACCCGATTTTTCCTATGCGGTTATTTTTGAGTTTCGCTACTGTATAGTGTGTTTACTGTGCTTCGGTGTTAGTTCAGTCACACCCCGATTTTCTCCGAAACTGTTTGACAGAGCAAGTTGCAATTTGGCACTAATATAGTAACTGATGGCCTCATCAGAGTCTTGAAAGTTAAATTTTGTCATAAGGGGTTAATTGAGGGGGGTGAAATTGGAAGAGAAAAAAAACATTACCAGGTCATCAAGTGAGGGGTCAAATGAGAGCTTGTAAAAGGACGAGTTAAAAATATATATAATGTAATACTTGCGCACACTTCTCTTTGTATTATTTTTAAAAAAGTGCGAAAAATCGCTGCCCCCCCCTTATCTCGAAAAGTATTGATCAAAAAAGTTTGAAAAAAATCTGTAATATTCTCCACAGAGTGCAGATTGAATGAAATTTATCACGAGTGCATTATCTTTAATAATTTATCTGATATATAAACAAAAAGGTCATCAGTTGTCAGTAAAGACGGGAAAAAACTTTGTTGAAAATTCATTTGGGATGTATTTTGTGATTATTTTATACTTCCGTAACAAAAATTTTTATTTCAAAAGCAATCAACGTACGGAACACTAATTGCGCAAGTTCAATTTACACTTGACCGGTTATTTATATTTAATTTAACGTTTCTGAGTACAGCATTTAATAATAATAATAATAGCTTTATTCCCAACAGTAAGAATCATTTACAGGGAAAACAAGAAAGAACATGAATGAAATTTTCTCGCACAAGTAAGTTGACCCAAACATTGCGGTCAGTTGAAGGGCGATTTGCCTTAGATTCGTATATTTATCTTCAGATATAAAACACCAGAATTTTGTATCAGATGCTGTGGCTTTGAGATGTATATCTGATATAATCTGCACTAACTCATTTTCAACAGAACATGAGCCCATGTTAAACTGACTTGCTATTTCGGTAGCTAATTCCTCAATGTTTTTACACGAAAAAGGACAACTCATAAATGATGCGATATTTGCCAATTTACTGAAATCATAAAAACGTATTTCGAATTGGCCCAAAATATTTGATAATTCTGCCTCATAAATATCATAATTCAACTGAGGAATCCTTGCTTTCAAAGACGGAAAATTTTTCAGATCCTTTCTTTTCAGTTGATCTATCATAAGTTGCAATTTACTTTTGAATGTGTTTATTGCGCTAATCATCTCAATAATAGTTCCTTTACCTTGAAGCTCCAAATTAATGGTGTTTAAATGCATTGTGATGTCTGTCAAAAATCCCAAATCAGTCAGCCATTTTCCGTTTTTCAGCATCTGAGTGTCATCAACTCTTTCGTCCAGAAAAGCTGTTATTTCGGGCAATAATTCTTGAAAGCTTTCTAGGAATTTTCCGCGACTCAACCACCTGATGTACGTGTGAAGAACTAAATCAGTGTGTTCAGCTGACTCACTATCTTCCAACTGCAATTTAAAGAGCCGTCGTTGCAAGCTACGTGCACGGATAGAATTCACAATTTATATTGCAATGCCCATAATCTCCTCCATGTTTAGAACTTTTGAACACGAAACTTGTTGATGTATAATGCATTGGAAGGAGAAAAAGGAAGGGAAATCATCATTAGGTCGACACAATGCCACAAAACCGTTTTTGTTTCCAGTCATTGCTGGTGCTCCATCGGTTGTAATGCACACTAGTTTATATATATTATATATATATATATATATATATATATATATATATATATATATATATATATATATATATATATATATATATATATATATATATATATATATATATATATATATATATATATATATATATATATATATATATATATTGGTAGCTTGTAGTTTGTTACAAAATTGAAGAACACGTCATATATATCTTCGCCACGGGTCTTTCCTTTCAGAGGAATCATTGTCAAAAACTCTTTCTTAGCCGACATGTCATTGAATACCATTCGAATAAAAATACACAGCTGGGCAGTGTCTGTCATATCAGTGGATTCGTCGAATTGTAAAGAAAAGTATGTACATTCTATGATATCATGTTTTAGTTTATCTGCCATGTTCTGACTCATGACTTCAACACGCCTTGTGACAGTCGGACGAGATAACTGAAGTTCTCTAATAGCAGACATAATCTCTGTTTTATTTTTAAAATCTCCAAATAAAGTCTCACCCGCTTCAATAAATGCTTCCTTCACAACCAATCCATCATCAAATGGTTTCTTGTGTTTCGCCAATATATGAGATATTTTAAATGATGCAATCGTTGCAGCTTTTGCAGCTGGTCTTGTGAACATGGTTTGTTCCTTTTTCAAACAAGTTATCAAATCACGTACTTTTCGTTTTCTTAATTCACTCTGTGACGAAAAATCCTTTTCATAGTTTTTATGAACCGTTTTATGATGCCTCTCTAAGTTCCCACGCTTAGGTATTGCAACTGACGCACGGCAAATGAGACAAATGCACTTATCCTTTACCATACAAAAGAAACATTCTTCCTCCCAATCGTTATTAATATGATAAGTTTTACTTTTCTTCGCTGCACTCATTTTGGACTATTTATTAATAAACTTTGTATCGATGTATCGCCTTCAAGTTACAACTCAGACTAACTCTTATTCCTGCAGGCGCAACATTTATATCGGCGCGAACTAATGTTCCCGTTAAACACGCCGCCCGAAGTTTCTAGAAAAATCGGCGGGAATCAAAAACGCGGCTTTTCTTTGACAAGTACCGCGCGTTCCTTTGATAAAGCCGCCTTTTGCCGCTAGCAGGGGGTTATTACGATAAAAGAAAGTGATGAGGGGGTTATTCTGGCCTAATTGTGGATCGAATAAATTTTAGTAGTTTATTCATTACATTTTGTTTTAGTTACCTAAAACAAAATCTGTGAATAGTTCTATATCGGAATTTTTTTCTCGAGATCGACTCAAAAAGCACTCGCGATCGACCGTTTGAGCACCCCTGCTCTAGGGTATACTACTGCCTAGATTAAAAAGATTAATAATTAGTGCCGAATGATAGGCATCCTCACTAATAATCGGAACAAGGTTATGCACAACTGAATATTTAAAGTTACTAAAAATTAAATCCAAAATATTGCCAGTGTTTCTAATATTGTTATATTGCTCAAAATTAAAGAAGTTCATGAAGGTGCCCATCTCCCTCGCTTTGATATCATTTAATATTTTCAGGCCAGGCAGGATCAGGTATTACACATTAATTAGATGTTGGCCAAATAACAAATAATAATAATAAAATAACCGGTCAAGTGCAAGTTGAACTTGCGCAATTAGTGTTCCGTACGTTGATTGCTTTTAAAATAAAAAATTTTGTTACAGAGGTATAAAATGATCATTAGCTTCACAAAACACACCCCAAATGAGTTTTCAACAAATCTTTACTGAAAACTGATGACCTTGAATTTTTTGTTTTTTATATATCAGATAAATTATTAAAGGTAATGCACTCGTGATAATTTTCATGTAATCTATACCCCGAGGAGGATATATATATATATATATATATATATATATATATATATATATATATATATATATATATATATATATTACTCGAGTTTTCACAAGCTTTCATTTCACCCCTCAAAAGTTAAGTCAAAATTTAACTTTCAAAACTACACGGCTCTGATGAAGCTATCAATTCCTATATTAGTACCAAATTTCAACTTCCTACGTCAAATAGTTTCGGAGAAAATCGGGTGTGACAGACAGACAGACAAACAGACACTGAAGTGATCTTATAAGTGTTCCGTACGGAACACTAAAAAAACATACCCTGCACTATTTAAATAGCTGAAATCCACCGACGTGACAGCAAGTCGTTCGCTTAGGTAAGATTATGAAACAAGAAGTTGTTACAAGATCAGGTTTAAATTTTGGAAGCTTTAAGTGAATATGGCTGTACATTTTTAATATGCAAACTATTAGATACAAGCTATCTCTTAAAAGAAGTTTATTAAATTTTAAAATATGAATATTAAAAAAACAAATTGCTCAAGATATATAACATTATTATTAACATTATATAACAATCACAATCTTTGGAAATTATTAATTATATCTCTGTTGTCTTTCCTTTCTAGATATTTTCCTTTAATTACTTTTGATGCTCTTGATTTTGAAATTGTCAGACTATTCCGTTTTTGCCTTAATCGTTAAAGGGGAACTCCGAGATTAAGAAGTTGGTAAATTTTAAAAAGCGATTAAACATTTTATGAACCGAGGGCTGTGAGCTACATCAATTGGCTTTAATTCTTACACCAGTGATATCTTGTAGAGGGTAGTCATAAATCCGTACGAAGGATGCCTTTACGATACTCTCCGATACAAAAAGTACCCCTGCTTCAGTGAAAAGCTCAATAGAAACTAAATTTTCAAGAGTGCTATGTGTCCCTACCTGGTTCTTGTCGCAAGTTGTATCCGCACAGTAAGACAAATAAAATTATACTTCAATATTAACTGCTAAAGTGGAACAAAGTCTATATTTCAGCAGCTATTCCCTGTTCTTTCATCAAACAGATGCGTTAACAGTGAATTACTACTGAAATATCGACTTTGTTTAATTTAGTAGTTGATATTGATTTTCATATACGTGGAGTAGAATTCTAATACGAGGGATGCCTTTTAAAGGGTCTAGGCGGTTAAGATGGTGAAAAATGCCCCCAGCGCTTTTGAAAAAAAAAAAAATCCTCATTTAGAACATAAAAAAAATATGACTTTCCTGAAATTTTCAGCCCTCTAGACCTTCCCATAACCTCAAAAATCTATAAAACGTGATTTTCGGTTTTTTGGCAATATCTCCGGTTCTATTCATCGTCGCAACCTATTTTTTTCGAATTGTAGGATTTTTTATTGCCTACAACATGCTATTTTTTAAAAAAAATTTTGGCGCGAAATTCAAATTGTTTTGAGCGTTTTAAATTTTTAAAATTGAATTAAAAAAAAAACTAGGACTTACTCAGGCCTAAAAAAAATATATATTGTATATTTTATGTCAAACTATGCCTGCGAATTTTTTCAGATTTTTAGAGGTGGGGGAAAATGGTTACAAACGCGAAAAACCGCTTTTTTCGTCGTTTTCCCGCATTTTTACCTACTTTTGGGGCACAGAATTTCGTTGTAGACCCTCAGTTGCTTCATATATATATATATATATATATATATATATATATATATATATATATATATATATATATATATATGTTATCGAAATACTATTGAATCATTTTATGTAATATAAAGACCATATTGCGCCATTTTTCCCTTTAAAATCACGATTAAGACAAGATTAAGGCAAGATTAACACATTTTTAAGTTTTTTTTTTTTTTGTTTTGAGTAATTAGTCATACTTCATAATTCATCCAAATATATAATTATATAGAAATTAAAACATTTCTGTTTATAAAAACATCATATAGAAAAAAGATTTTCTATATTTAATTGAATTAGCGTTAACTTGGTAAAAATCCATACTCAACAAATTAAATACACATATAAGTGTGATTTTTACTTAATATTATTAATATAAAGTAAAAAAATATTTATATTATAAAGTAAAAATCACACTTACATGTGTATTTAATTTGTTGAATATGGATTTTTACCAAGTTAACGCTAATTCAATTAAATATAGAAAATCTTTTTTCTATATGATGTTTTTATAAACAGAATTGTTTTAATTTCTATAAAATTATATATTTGGATGAATTATAAAGTATGACTAATTACTCAAAACAAAAAAAATAACTTAAAAATGTGTTAATCTTGCCTTAATCTTGTCTTAATCGTGATTTTAAAGGGAAAAATGGCGCAATCTGGTCTTTATATTACATAAAATGATTCAATAATATTTCGATACTATATATATATATATATATATATATATATATATATATATATATATATATATATAATTTTGAAGCAATTGAGGATCTACAACGAAATTCTGTGCCCCAAAAGTAGGTAAAAATGCGGAAAAACGACGAAAAAAGCGGTTTTTCGCGTTCGTAACCATTTTCCCCCACCTCTAAAAATCTGAAAAAATTCACAGGCATAGTTTGACATAAAATACACAATATATATTTTTTTTGGGCCTGAGTAAGTCCTAGTTTTTTTTTAATTCAATTTTAAAAATTTAAAACGCCCAAAACAATTTGAATTTCGCGTCAAAATTTTTTTTAAAAAAATAGCATGTTATAGACAATAAAAAATCCTATAATATATATATATATATATATATATATATATATATATATATATATATATATATATATATATATATATATATATATATATATATATATATATATATATATATATATATATATATATATATATATATATATATATATATATATATATATATATATATATATATATATATATATATATATATATACATATATATATATATATATATATATATATATATATATATATATATATATAATTTTGAAGCAATTGAGGATCTACAACGAAATTCTGTGCCCCAAAAGTAGGTAAAAATGCGGAAAAACGACGAAAAAGCGGTTTTTCGCGTTTTGTAACCATTTTCCCCCACCTCTAAAAATTTGAAAAAATTCACAGGCATAGTTGGACATAAAATACACAATATATATTTTTTTGCGCCTGAGTAAGTCCTAGTTTTTTTTTAATTCAATTTGAAAAATTTAAAACGCTCAAAACATTTTGAATTTCGCGCCAAAAATTTTTTAAAAAAAATAGCGTGTTGTAGGCAATAAAAAATCCTACAATTTGAAGAAAAAAGAGGTTTCTACGATGAATAGAACCGGAGATATCGCCAAAAAAAAACCGAAAATCACGTTTTATAGATTTTTGAGGTTATGGGAAGGTCTAGAGGGTTGAAAATTTCAGGAAAGTCATATTTTTTTATGTTCTACATGAGGATATATTTTTTGTTTTTCAAAAGCGCTGGGGGCATTTTTCACCATCTTAACCGCCTAGACTCTTTTTTAAAAAAAAAAAAAGAAAAAAAAAATTTTTTTTGGTACAAGTCATTATATTGTTTCTCAAAATATTCACTTTGGGGATATACACTTTTACATGCGTTCGAACTTATTCTCGAAACATTTTTTACACTTTGAAGTTAGTACCTCAAAAACAAGGTTTTGGAATGATTCAACAGTTTCTTAAAGTGATGAGAATCTCTGTCCACGCATTTTTTTTTAACAATCGGGAATAAAAAGAAGTCGTTAGACAATAAATCAGGTGAGTACGGACGATGAGATATTAATACGATATTTTTCTCCCTCAAATAATCAATTGTTTGACGTGTTATGTGAGAGCCGGCATTGTCATGATGAAGCATGATGCGAAGTTTTTGGTTGTTTTTCCTAATTTTATCTATAACTTCCGACAAACAAATTATTATATACCATTCAGCATTAACTGTTCTTCGATTCTTTAAAGCAAATAAGCCATGATTTTCTGGAAAGTGCTTCGTGAACGAACACTTTTGCTGGATTCGGTTCATCTTAGAACACCCAAACAGTTGATTGTTGCTTAGTTTCCGGCTCGAATGAATATATCCAAGTTTTGTTTCCTTTTACGAGGTTGTATACGGTTTTCGCATGTCCTCGGTCGATTTTTTTAAGCTTGAGCTTCGGTCAAATTATATGGAATCCATCGGGAACAATCTTTTTTACAGCTAAATGTTCATGCAAAATCTAATGTGCTGTAGTCTTCGATATGTCTAAGGATGTCTCTATCTCCGGTAAGTCACAGGCAGCAGGGTCGGTCCTAGCTTTTTTGCCACCGTAGGCAAACTCAAAAAATGCCGCCGAACCCAAGCTTAAAGAAAACCATTTTAACTAGGAAAATGACATATAATTGAATTAAAACAATCATATTAATATAGATTTACGAAAATTTTTTTATTGAAAAACAAAGTTCACATTTTTAACGAGCTAACGACAACGAACTTACGAACTAAAACTAGTTAAGTAAATCCCAAGATATAAGATCATGCCTTTTTGCTTTCTCAATGGGGCAATAAACGACCCTATTAGGGTTTTGTGCATAGTTGCCAGGTTTTACGAAAAACGTATTTTTATTTTAGCTGCTTTGTATACCGCCCTCACTTGCACCTGCAATCATAATGGATCTATCTGCAATCATATTGAATTCTACATATTTACTACCTGGCAACCCGATTTGGGGCCCTTTAAGTATTTGATAATATAGGCCTAATGACCACAGGTACCCATTAAGATTCCAAAGATACTTTTTATTATTTTTAATTTTACTTACAACGTAACGGTTCTGTTTTAATTATGTGGCGTCCGTGAGAAAATTGCAATAGTGGCTATCACTTGACGATAAACAAATAGTGAAAAATGTTTACGACAGTTCGTTAAAAAGAAATTTGAATAAACAAAGTGCTTTGCAAGAAACCAGTGAATTAACAAAAACCCCAATTTCTACGACTAAGGGTATTGTAGGAAAACCATCACTCAGGAACAGGAAAAATCGGAAAGATTTTCAAATGCAACATGTAGAGGATTGTAAAAAAGTCGTCATCAGGGGAAAAAATATATTCTATGTATGAAGAGCAGTTGGTGCCGACACTAGACAAAATAAAATTAAGACTGGTGCAGGACGGGACCGATATACATTGTGGCCGATCAATCCCTCACCGAATTCTCTTAAGAATGGGATTCACGTTACGAAAAATCAACAAAAGGCAAGTAGTGATGGAGTCACAAAGATTACGAATCTTGCGACATACGTATTTACAAGAAATTAAAAAGTATCGATCAGAGAATCGACCAACAATTTACCTTGACGAAACATGGTTCGATACCCATGACACTGTGCAAAAAGGGTGAGTTGACAGCAATACAAAATGTCACACTAGACAAAATAAAATTAAGACTGATGCAGGACGGGACCAATATAAACGCACCTTCAAATAAAGGTAAACGAATAACCATGTTGCATGTTGGATCTGAAAAGGGCTGGGTTCAAATTGTCTACTATTATCTGCAAAAAACATAAAAGATTCTAGTTTGGACTATCACAAAGACACGACCCGCAGAACTTTTTGAAAATTGGTTTCAAAATTCCCTTTTGCCAAATGTTTCCGAACAGAGTGTTATAGTTATGGACAATGTAAGTTACCATAGTCGCTTACTAAATAAGGTTCCTAATGCAGCCAACACCAAATCGGAAATACAGGAATATATGTTAGAAAATGACATTTATTTTGACTTTAGTTATAAAAACAGTGATCTTTTGGAAGTTTTGATAGACTATAAATTGAAAAAGAAATATGTTTGTGATAGTATGGCTGAGAAAATGGGACACACTGTTTTGCGGCTTCCTCCGTATTATTGTGTGTTTAATTCAACTGAACATATTAGGCATCAAGTTAAATAAAAAAAAGGGCACAAAATGTTTCTCCTACTTTAAGCGTGTTAGTGGTTGAATTAGTAAAAAAAAGTTATGATATACCTTGTGAGAGCTAGAAGAATTCCATTCAGCACGTTGTTAAAGTTGAAGATTCATATATTTATGTAAATGATATAAAACCACTAATAATTACCTCAGCTGATGACAGTGATAGTGAAACCGAATTAGGCTTAAGTTAAAATATATTTTTATTTATACATGTCCCCTCTTGTAAATCCCATTCATTCAAACTGTATATTTGTACTTCTTATCCATATGTTTTTATATGCATCTATAAATAAACATCTCCAAAAACACTTATAATTTTATTTATTTGCATTAATGAACAAAATTCTTAAGTCCATCTCTGCAACCTATCATAAACAAAAGGTCAGAATTTTTATATTGCCTACTTAAAACGGCAAAAATCAGGATCTTATATTTTGGGACAGGCTATACCTACTATTTTTAGAGATAATTTAAATATACTTTTAAAACAATGAACAAAACTAGTACAATAATATACAAAGTCTAAACCTAAATTAAAACAATTTTTTATTTCTGCAAAATCGCGAATAATTTCTTTCAGATCTAATTTACTACTCAATTTGTGTTCAATGGCCAATATTGCTAACCCATTACGACGATTTTGTGTAGTCATAGTTCCTTAATAATTTTTTGTTAGTTTTATTTTAGAAAAAGTTCTTTCACCAGTAGCAACAGTTATGGGCAGCGTTTACAAAATTCTTAGAGCAATGCTCAAATTTGGCCCAATTTTAAAGGAAGTAATAAATTTAAGAATGTCAACTGGGCGTTCTTTCTTAGTTAAAAGTGAAGAAACAAGGCCTATTTCGTCAGCCAGATCTAAAGCGTTAATATCGGACGAATCACCAACTGTCAAGACGTTTTCGAGATCGTTACAATGTGCCAGTAATTCATTGATACACATGTCTTTAAGTTTATAAGCATCATATAAAAATTCAAAAGAGTCATTATGACTATTCAGTAGGTTGAATCTCAGCTCCAATGCACTGATCGCCTGATCTATAGTAAAGAAAAAAAAAATCTATTTTAGACTTTTGTTTTGGATCCTGTATCGGTTCGTCTAAACTTTCATATGAAAAATTTTATTTTGTAGTCCGAATACGATGATGTAATGTAGTTTTTTCTACGTCGATTTCGCTGCCTGCTTTTCAAGCTGGGTTTGCTTCTCCAATCTCTTTTTTAGTGTTCCGTACGGAACACTTATAAGATCACTTCGGTGTCTGTCTGTCTGTCTGTCTGTCTGTCACACCCGATTTTCTCGGAAACTGTTTGACATAGAAAGGTGAAATTTGGTAATAATATAGGAATTGATGGCCTCATCAGAGCCATGTAGTTTTGAGAATTAAATTTTGACTTAAGGGGTTAGTTTTGGGGGGTGAAGTCGGAAGTGAAAAAAAAAATTTTTTACTAGGCCATCGAGTGTGGTGTCAAATGAAAGCTTGTGAAAACACGAGTAAAAAATATATATATAATATTATAGTTGCGCGCACTTTTCTTTGTATTATTTTTAAAAATTCGCGAAAAATCGCTGTCCCGGGCCTTATCTCGAAAAGTACTTATCAAAAAATTTCGAAAAAATTCTGGAATATTCTCCACGGGGTGTAGATTGAACGAAAATTATCACGAGCGCATTACCTTTAATAATTTATATGGTATATTAAAAAAACAAAAATTTCAAGGTCATCAGATTTCAGTAAAGATTGGACACAAACTTTGTTGAAAACTCATTTGGGGTGTGTTTTGTGAAGTCACTGATCATTTTATACCACCGTAACATAAATTTTGACTTAAGAGGTTCGTTTTGAGGGGTGAAATCGGAAGTGAAAAAAAATTTTTTTTACTAGGTCATCGAGTGTGGTGTCAAATGAAAGCTTGTGAAAACACGAGTAAAATATATATATATATATATATATATATATATATATATATATATATATATATATATATATATATATGTATATATATATATTATATATATATATATATATATATATATATATATATAATGTAATACTTGCGCACACTTTTCTTCGTATTACTTTTAAAAAATCGCTGTTCCCTACCTTATCTCGAAAAATACTGATCAAAAAATTTTGAAAAAATTCTGGAATATTCTCCACGGGGTATAGATTGAACGAAAATTATCACGAGTGCATTACCTTTAATAATTTATTTGGTATATAAAAAAAAAAAAAAAAATTTCAAGGTCACCAGTTTTCAGTAAAGATTGGAAACAAACTTTGTTGAAAATTCATTTGGGGTGTGTTTTGTGAAGTCACTGATCACTTTATACCACTCTAACAAAAATTTTTATTTTAAAAACAATCAACGTACGGAACACTAATTGTGCAAGTTCAACTTGCACTTGACCGGTTTTTTTATATTGACTACCAGATAGTATTTTTCTTCCGTCAGACATTCTAAAACAAAACAATCTATTTAAGTATCTGATATCATAATATGACAAGGGCATGATTCAAAGCTTAAAAATCGTCCCAGCAGAGGGCGTAACCTAACTATAAAATTTACATTTAATAATAACCAATTTATTACTACATGTACAAGGTATTATTAGCGTAGAAAAATCTCAAGTACAAAGATTACAAGACGAATCTAAAACCTCTCTTACCTTTTAGCAAAATGAAATCGCTACTTTCCACAACCTAACTCAAACTGGATTACTACCACAACCGGACGTTGATGCATAAATAAAGCATTGTTTTAAATCTGACACTCTCTTATAAACGAGTTGAATCTTGTCTGCTATGCCGTCGCCCTAATGAATGAATTAAAAGATTTTTTTAATGAATGCCTCAAATGTGGAAATATACCAGAAGACTGGGAAAAACGCTATAGTCATCTTAATATACAAAAAAGGTGACCCCGAAAACCTAGAAAACTACCGGCCAATTAGTTTACTTTCCCAAGTTTACAAGCTGTTCTCACGAATCATAACAAACAGACTGGAACACAAAATGGAATTATAGAACCGATAGAACAGGCTGGATTCAGATCAGGCTTCAGTACGATTGAACACTTGCACACATTGAGAATACTAATCGAGAAGGCCACCGAATATAATATACCAATGTGGCTCACATTTGTAGATTTTCGCAAGGCTTTTGATACAGTGGAAAAATGGGCGCTTATAAGAGCTCTTAGAAATGCTCGTATAGACCACAGATACAGCGAACTGATAGCCAGAATATATGAACGAGCAACACTCAAAGTTATGGTAAACCAAGAACTGACAAACAAGGTCCCAGTGAACAGAGGAGTAAGGCAGGGCGATGTAATATCGCCTAAGTTATTTACAATGATCTTAGAAGATGTATTCAAAGAACTGAATTGGGACGAAAATGGCCTTCTGATAGCTGGTGATCGGCTAAACAACCTGAGATTCGCAGATGACATTGTAATTATAGCAAACAATAAGAATGAAATGATCCAGATGATCACTGATCTCCACCACCAAGCAAGAAAAGTGGGATTTGACATAAATTTCTCCAAGACAAAGTACATGAGTAACGAATACACCAATGATGAAAATATAGTGATTGAACATTCAACAATAGAAAAAGTAAACACATACATCTATCTGGGCCAAATAATAACGATAGGAAAGGAAAACCAGCAACTTGAAATAGAAAGAAGGATACGTATGGGATGGGCAGCATATGGAAAATTGAAATATGTACTGAATATGAACATTCCTCAAAGATCAAAAACCCAAATTTATAATCAATGTATCTTGCCAGCTACAACGTATGGAGCCGAGACATGGGTTTTAACTAAAAGAACAATAGAAAAACTACAAGTCCACCAACGAGCAATGGAAAGGAAGATGTTGAGTGTTACTTTGAAGGACAAGAAAACTAATAAATGGATTAGACAACAAACAAAGGTCGATGATATCACCAAACGGATAACATCTCTGAAATGGAGCTGGGCCGGCCATGTAGCGAGAGCGACGTGTAAGTGGAGTGGCAAGATCACTAGGTAGAGACCATGGGGTGAAAAGCGAAGCATAGGAAGGCCCCAACAGAGATGGAGCGACGATCTGAAGAGAGTCGGAGGACTTAACTGGTATCAACAAGCACAACATAGAGAAAAATGGAAAGATTTGAGAGAGGCCTATACCCTACAGTGGGTAGAGAACGGCTGAAGGAAGAAGAAGAAGATGCCGTCGCGGGCGCATCTCACAATTTACGTACGGAAATACTCAGAATATCTGGGTATGTCTATAGACAGGAATCGACAGGCTTCTAGCAGAAGCCTGTGTATTCCTGTTGAATTTGATGTTACTACTCATTTATTTTTTTAGATTCAAGTAATCGAAATATATTTTTGTGGGTTGAGTTTTTTTTTTTGCGCTCTAATTGTTCAGGCGGTTTTGCTGCCCCTAAGTTTTGCCGCCGTAAGCAGTTGTCTACCTTGCCTACCACCTAGAGGCGGCCCTGCAGGCACATCCTCTTCAATAATGTTGCGCACAGCAGCGATGATTTTTGAACCAACAACCGATTTTGGTCGACCTTTTCTAATGGTGATTCATTACCAAAAGTTGAATGAAACAGTTCGAGACATTGTTCTTGACTTAGACCTTTACTGAAATCGTAAAAAAAAATCATCCAGCAAAATCGTTCAAGTGAAATTTCCATTTGTTTACAAAACTGTTTTTTTTTAAAGGCTCACTGTAAACGAACTAATCGGACAATTCCTGAGATGCCACTGTTTTAACGATAACAAATGTCTAATTTTACAGTAATGGTAATGTCACATCTCAATAGCGCCATCTGGTGGTCGTTTGTAAAAGTTTAAAAGGGGGTCCTCGTACAAGCGCAAGGTAATTGATTAACAACTCACTGAACACATCAGTCTGTATCCATAAGTAAGGACTAGCGGGCAGGTATGCTTTCGAAACTTATAGAAACTTCTGCTGCCTGCTACTGCTCTTACTTATAAAATTGTTTTTCGTTTTTGGAGCATCCTGTATATTAAAACGTGTTTAAATCTTTCAAAATTTTAATTCAGTCGCAGTTATTTAGAAAATTACTTTTATTTCACAGCGATCATTTATACTTAAACAAAAATATACTTCCTGTTTATTGTTATGCTTTTTAATTTCGAATGAGACCGGACTAAAATAACGGCCAGATGCACCATATCACGATTCACCCGAAGCATCGAATGAAAGAAGTGTTTATATTTTTCGCATTTAGACCGTTTGATGTTAATGTGACAGTTAACATTTCTATGGATTTATTAACATACGGATTGTAGGAGAAATCGTAGTTTATGCCTCTACAGGGTGCATAACGACGCGAGTTTTTCTTCGAGCATAAACAGGTGATTTCGTGAACTTATTGAAATTTCTCAGCCTGATGATAGACCGAGACGGAAGAGAGGAACCCCCGTTTTATTGTTTATTGTGGCTCCAAAATGTTCAATTACATTGTTCCAAACATGTGTTACATAAGTTAGAAGATCTCCTGTTGATCTTTGCTTACGAAAGCCATATTGATGTTTGTTAATAATATAGTTCTCAAAAACTGTGCAAGGGAACTAACACCAGTTTTCTGTAGACTTTTTAACCTATCCTACAGAAAGGGAATATTTCCATCCTGCTGGAAATGTGCCACGGTTCAGCCGATACCTAAAAAAGGTAAGAAGACCTTGCCAAATAACTACCGACCAGTTGCACTGCTTTCAATAATATCGAAAGTCATGGAAAAGGTTATCAATGAGCATCTTCTAAAATATCTTGAACGATTCAATATTATTAACGATCACCAATATGGTTTTCGTAAACATAGATCAACAGGAGATCTTCTGACTTATGTAACACATGTTTGGAACAACGCAATTGAACACTTTGGAGAATCTCGAGCGGTTGCTCTTGACATATCCAAGGCATTCGACCGTGTTTGGCACGATGGACTGTTGGCTAAGTTGCGCTCTTATGGTATGTCTGAAAGGTTCTGTTTGTGGCTCTCATGTTTCCTCAGAGAGCGTTCTTTACGAGTGGCGGTCGACGGATTTCTTTCTAACACCCTCACTATCAACGCCGGTGTGCCCCAGGGCTCCATACTGTCTCCTACTCTCTTTCTCATTTACATTAACGATCTGCTGGAAAAGACCGGGAATCCAATCTATAGCTTTGCAGATGACAGTACGCTTGTCTCTTCATTCACCTTGAACGCTCGGACATCGGCTGCTCAGGCGAATATCTGCAGACAGCAGGAGGTCGTTCAACTTAACAAAGACCTGGAAGAAATTCTATCTTGGGGTGACAGTAACCAAGTGGAATTTAACGCTACAAAAACCTAAGCGGCAGTTTTTTCTAAAAAAGTTAACGTTGCTGAACCCGACATAGTTATGTCGGGGCACTCCATTCCCCTAGCATCGTCGCTCAATTTGTTGGGCGTTAGTTTGGGAGCAAATATGTCTTGGCATGAACATGTTGCAGGCATAGCAAGGAGAGCTTCTCAAAAGTTGGGAATATTATTTAGAACCAGAAAGCTTTACACCCCACAGCAACTGTTAATTCTTTACAAAGCCCAAATTCGACCAACTATGGAATACTGCTCCCATATTTGGGGCTCTGCTCCCAAACATACACTGCATTTGTTGGATTCTGTTCAGAGAAGAGCGGTCCGTCTGATTGGGGACCCGGAATTGACCGGCGGCCTTGATTCGCTGGAACATCGAAGAACGGTTGGCGACTTGAGTCTGTTCTACAAGTATTTTCATGGAAAGTGTTCGAAGGATGTAGCCCGCTTAATTCCTCCCAAAGCGGTGCATGTTAGAAATACACGTCGCGCTGGTGCTTCGCATCCGTATGAGGTTCAGCTTGTTACTCCGCGTACGACGCTTTTCAAGCAATCTTTTATATGGAGAACGTCATCCCTTTGGAATAATTTGCCCAGCGCTGTGTTTCCCACCGAGTACAATTTACAGCGATTCAAGAACAACGTGAATCGCTTTTTCCGCACTCGTGCCGCTCCTGGAGCGCTTTAGGGACTTCCCTGCAGCACGTGTGCTAGACCAATAAAAAAAAAAAAAAAATTGAAACCTTCAAGATATTTTAGAAGTTTAAGTTAAGTGAACAGTAAAACGATAATTTTTTTGTTTACTGGTAAAATCCACATTTATTTTAATATATCAACATGTTTCGCTATCACTATAGCTTTATCAAGATTAAATGAACATGATGGAAAATTTGTTATATATATAAGATCCCTACAGGAAAAATACAATAATGTTGGAAATACCTAATTATACTATTATAAAGACTTTATGTTATAGGTAACAAATTAATTAAGTATGGTATTATTGAGAAATATTTAAAAGAGAGATATATTAGATATAGAGTGTTTAATTTTAATTGGTCGTTTAATAAATAATTAGTATTTTTAAGTTTATTGATTTCCAGAGATTCAAGCAAATTTAATTTATACCCTTTATTTTCAACATGTAAAATTTCAAAGTTTTTATTAAAGTGATGTTCTGATTCTATTAAATGGTTAGCGTAATTTGAGTCTGATTTGCTAGTTATAAAAGATGTAAAATGTTCTTTCATACTTTTTTTAAAATTTCTTCCTGTTTGACCAATATAAGTACAATCGCAATTTTCACAATTAAGTTTATAAACACCTGATTTTTGCTCTTTGTCTGTTTTTGATTTATTGTTTTTTATATATTTGCTTAGGGTATTATTTGTTTTAAATGCTACATTAATATCTAGTTTTTTTGAGAAGATATTTTTAATTTTATTGCTAGTCTCACCTATGTATGTAATAACACTATAGTGTTCTTGATTAATTTTTTGCCTAGGAAAAATTAGTTCTAAGGCTTTTTTATATTTTTTCTTTTTAAAATTTTGTTTACTATAACTACATTATATCCGTTGTTTATTGCAATTTGTTTTATTATGTTTAGTTCTTTAAGAAAATCTTTTTCATTTAATGGAATAGATAGTAGTCTATGGATCATGCTATGAAAGGCAGCTAGTTTGTGTTGGATTGGGTGACATGTTTTATTATGTATTGTTGTATCAGTATGCGATGGTTTATGGTAAATAGAGAACGTATGTTTATTATTATTTTTTGTTATAGTTAAGTCTAAAAAGTTTATGCTATTATTAGTTTCTTCTTCTGTAGTGAATTTTATGTTAGCATGTAAATTATTTATATAATCACAAAATATTTTGAGTTGTCTATCTGTTCCTGTGAAGCAGGCTAAAAATATTATCGACATATCTATACCAATAAACGAATTTTTTAAAAAACGGATGTTCACTGATTTTGGATTCTATAGAATTCATGAAAGTTTCTGCTAGTAAGGGACTAAGGGGATTACCCATTATGAGGCCTTTATTATTAGTCTATATAGTGTTATTAAATTCCAAATAGTTTTGTTTTAAACAGTAAACAACGGAAATAAGGAAGATATAGTAAACAAAATTTTAAAAAAGAAAAAATATAAAAAAAGCCTTAGAACTAATTTTTCCTAGGCAAAAAATGAATCAAGAACGCTATAGTGTTATTACATACATAGGTGAGCCTAGCAATAAAATTAAAAATGTCTTAACAAAAAAAAACTAGCTAATAATGTAGCATTTAACCCTGCGGGCGGGGCGCCTAGCCTCTGAGACCCGACGCTCCGACAATCAGTCGGCAATTTTCGTAACATCGTTGCAACCGCTTAGCGGTTCGTCTACCTGTTCATTTTTGGCCTCAATACCCGCATAACAATCGGTGGTTGTGTACGTATTTTAGTTTTTAAATTATTTTGATTTTGGTCTGTGAGACCCGGCGCCCCGGTTTGCGCTTTTCTTTTTACATTCGGCTGGTTTTACTTTTCAACGGTAAGTTAGCATAAATAAAATTTATTTTGCATTATTTTATGCATATTAATTATTTATTAGTTAATTTTATAAAAAAATAGTATCTCTTTTGTTTAGCAGCGATGTCTACTTATTATGAGAAAGAGCAGGAGAAACTCCGCCAATTATGGGAAGAAGCTGATTCAGATGAAGAGCCGGATGACGAAGAAGAGAAGTTAGCTTTAGAAGAAAATATAGTAGAAACCCGAAGTACCGATAGTGAATCAGAACAAGAGTGCGATGATAGCAGTGATGACAATGTACCTCTTGCAAAATTACCAATAATTCCAGCTTTCATTGGTAAAAACGGAACCACGCGATGGCAAAAACATTGTCCAAACAAAACCGTAAGAACGAGAAAAGAAAATATTATTGTTCGGCTACCAGGCGTCAGGAACTGTGGGAAAAACGCCAAAACAGCCATGGAGTGTTGGTCATTATTTTTCACAGATGAAATGCTTAACATTATAGTGGAAAACACAAATCTCTACATTTCTGGATTGGCTCAAAATTATGCAAGAGAGAGAAGAGGGAAACCCACGGACATTTGTGAAATAAAAGCTTTTCTTGGATTATTATATTTGGCGGGGACCCTCAAAAGTGGACGACTTAATACAAAAGAGCTATTGCAAAGAAACGAACTCGGGATTGAAAGATTTTGGTTGGTAATGTCTCACGATCGATTTCATTTTCTTCTTCGATGCCTTCGTTTTGATGACTTGACGACAAGAGAAGCAAGGAAACAATTTGACAAGCTAGCTCCAATCAGAAGCCTATTTGACCTTTTTGTTGAAAACTGTAAAAACACATATACTGTTGGAGCAAACACAACAATTGATGAAAAGCTTGAGGCATTTAGGGGGCGACGTAATTTCAAACAGTATATTCCAAGTAAACCTAACAGATACGGTATAAAAATATTTGCTTTAGTTGATTCCTCTACATCTTATGCTTCAAATCTGGAGGTTTACGTCGGAAAGCAGCCTGAAGGTATATATGAACGCCCTAACGATCCACAAAGTATAGTTTTGAGACTAATAGAACCTATATCTGGGACTAATCGTAATCTTACGTGTGATAATTGGTTTACCAGTGTTGAATTGGTAAAAAAAATTACTTGTGGAGCATAAAACCACGTACGTGGGTACAATAAAAAAAAATAAAAGGGAATTGCCTCTAGAATTCTCCAACACAAGAGCTCGCCCTGAATTTTCTTCAATATTTGGCTTTCAAAAAGTTATGACTATTGTGTCATATATTCCAAAGAAATATAGAAATGTTAATCTTATATCCAGTTTACATCACGATGATAGGATTGATCCCTCTACGGCAGAAAAATGCAAACCCGATATAATTACTTATTACAATCATACCAAAGGAGGTGTAGATAATCTCGACAAATTGTCTGCTACCTATAACGTAGTAAGGAATACAAGAAGGTGGCCGATGGTTATTTTTTTTTCAATTATGAATATGGGTGGTGTAAATTCCCAAATTATTTTTGCTTGCAATAATAAAACTTATAAGATTGAAAGACGATTATATCTAAGAGATGTTGGACTATCCTTGACAAAAGAACACTTGGAGCGACGTTCTTATGAAACAAATGTTCCAAGGTCGGTAAGGGAAAGAAGACAAGAAGTTGCTGGAACACAAGAACCCAATAGAAATGAAGAAGTCCAACCAGGTAACAGAAAAAGATGTTTTTTTTGTAAAAAAGATTCAAAAAACCAAATATTTTTGCAAAAAATGTGGAAAATTTGTATGTCTTACTCATATCCATGCATGGTGTTCTGAGTGCTCAGAAATTGCAATGAATCAATAAAATCTGTTGATTTATGATATTTTTACAATGTTTTACTAAAAATTTTTTTTTTTCATCTTCAAGTTATTTTGTTTGTAGTTTTTAGGAAATGTTTAATTTTTTTGACAACAAATATTTAAAAATTACATTTTTGACTGTGTATACTTAAACCAGTTTTATAATATAAGGTTTTGTATTTAAAAATGTGTATTTTTTTTTCAATAAAATATTAATTTATCACTTTTTTTTTAACAAGATTTTTTATTGATGGGTTTGCGAGACCCGGCGCCCTGGTTGGAGATTTAGTCGGCGGCGTCCGGCCCGCAGGGTTAAAACAAATAATACCCTAAGGAAACATAAAAAATAATAAATCAAAAACAGACAAAGAGCAAAAATCAGGTGTTTATAAACTTAATTGTGAAAATTGCGATTGTACTTATATTGGTCAAACAGGAAGAAATTTTAAAAAAAGAATAAAAGAACATTTTACATCTATTATAACTAACAAATCAGACTCAAATTACTCTAACCATTTAATAGAATCAGAACATCAGTTTAATAAAAACTTTGAAATTTTACATGTTGAAAATAAAGGGTATAAATTAAATTTGCTTGAATCTCTGGAAATCCATAAACCTAAAACTACTAATTATTTGTTAAACGACCAATTAGAATTAAATAATTCACCTCTTTTAAATATATTTCAATAATACCGTACTTAATTAATTTGTTACCTATAATATAAAGTCTTTATAATAGTATAATTAGGGATTTCCAACATTATTGTATTTTACCTGTAGGGATATATATATATATATATATATATATATATATATATATATATATATATATATATATATATATATATATATAAACAAATTTTCCATCTTGATAAAGCTACAGTGATAGCGAAACATGTTGATATATTAAAATAAATGTGGAGTTTACCAGTAAACAGAAAAAAAAATATTGTTTTACTGTTCACTTAACTTAAGCTTAATGGATCTCTATCAAGTATCGGCCAAAACAAACCAGTTATTTTAAAAGTATTTGTTTGGCAAGGTTTCCTTGGCTTTTTTAGGTACCGGCTGAACTGTAGCACATTTCCGGCAGGAAGGAAATATTCCATTTTCATAGACTGAAAAGTGTACAGAATATTATACTCTATTTAGTTGAAACTGATAGTAATAAAAATGCCAGTGGACTGACCGGCATCAACGGTCCTATAACAGAGGCGTGCTATCTATTCCCAGGTATTTCAGGTGACAATGTTCTTCTGTAACGAAGTCTTATTGCGGATCAAATCTTTTTATTTACATGCTGTCCTGTTGCCCCAACTATAAATGCATATTTATAGCAGCATGCCCAAGTGTCAAACTAGTTAGCGACAAGTCAGTTAGTGTGTTAAGAAAATGTCTTCTCCAGCGAAACGCCATAAGTTCGGGCATGATGAAAAGGGTATAGTTAAAAATGTATTTGAATACGTTAAAAACGATCAAAATTCTGATTTAAGTTGGACGATTGTGTGACAAAATGTTCCTTGGAGTTGGTAAAACCACAGCTTGCAGAATTTTAAATGAAGAAACAGAGAAAGGTACAGACTCTTCAAAAAAGAGACCAGACAGAAAAGACCTTCAGCTGAAAGACAACACAAAACAAGCAGTAAGGCGTATTGTTCACGACTTTTTTATGGAAAAAAGAATGCTGCGACAAGTCACCCAGAAATACCAAAAGTTAGTGTAGTAAAACTATGCAGAGTTTTAAAAGGTATGATTTTTTTTTTGGAAAAGGTATGAAGGAAAAATCTTTATTGACAGAAAGTGGAGAAATTGTACACTGGAGAAGAGACTATTTAAGGAAAGTTAGAAAAGGAGGAAGGAAAAAATAAATTATTTAGAGGAGACATGGATAAAGGGACAGTAAAATATCAAGAAATTTTGGCAGGAAAAAATCAAAAATGCTCGCCAAGTATTCAATGAAGGTCTCTCTGCTGGTCTTAAACTGCCATCTGGAAACAAGAAAGAAAACAGGAGATTATCACGAAGATATGAATTCCGATGTATTTGAAGATTGTTCTTCGCAGATGATAGACTTAATACCAGGCGGTTCTGTTATCTATAATATATATATATAAAATGCAACATCTCTCTGTCTGTCTGTCCGTTAGTGCGCTTATCACTGGAGAACCACTTATCCGATTTACGTACTTTTTTTTTTTAAAAACATACATATGTTCTCTGGCCAGGTTATAGGCTATATTTTACTACGATAGGTAGCATAAGGAATGAGCAGTGACATAAAATAGTGATAGAAATCGGAAAAAAGTTTGCCGCTAGCGCGTTGCCTTGCAGTACACAGCCTAAACCATTAAATATGGAACAATATTATGTAGCAGAGAGTATCTATAATCTATAATATGTATAAAATGCAATGTCTCTCTGTCTGTCTGTCTATCCATTAGTGCGTTTGTCACGCCAGAACCACTTATCCGATTTACGTGTTTTTTTTTTAAATTCATACATATATTCTTTGGCCCGGTTATATAATAATAATAATAATCTACATCTATAATATATATACATATATATATATATATATATATATATATATATATATATATATATATATATATATATATATATATATAATGCAACGTCTCTCTGTCTGTCTGTCTGTCTGTCTGTCCGTTAGTGCGCTTATCCCTCAAGAACCAGTTATCCGATTTACGTGATTTTTTAAATTCATACATGTTCTCTGACCAGGTTATAGATATATATTTTATTACATCTGTAATATATATAAAATGCAACGTATCTCTGTCTGTCTGTCTGTCCGTTAGTGCGCTTATCACTGGAGAACTACTTATCCGATTTTCGTACTTTTTTTTTTAGAACATTCATATGTTCTCCGGTCAGGTTATAGGGTATATTTTATTAGATAGGTAGGATAAGGAATGAGCAGTGACGATAATAGTGAATGAAGTCGGAAAAAAGTTTGCCGCTAGCGCATTCTCTTGCAATACACAGTCTAAACTACTAAATATGGAACAATATTATGTAGCAGAGAATATCTATAATCTATAATATATATAAAATGCAATGTCTCTCTGTCTGTCCATTAGTGCGTTTATCACGCGAGAACTACTTATCCGATTTACGTGTCTTTTTTAAATTCATACATATATTCTTTGGCCAGGTTATATAATAATAATAATCTATATCTATAATATGTATAAAATGCAACGTCTCTCTGTCTGTCTGTCTGTCTGTCCGTCCGTCCGTTAGTGCTCTCTGGAGAACCACTTATCCGATTTACGTGTTTTTTTTTAAAACATACATATGTTCTCTGGCCAGGTTATAGACTATATTTTATTACGTTAGATAACATGAGGAATAAGCAGTGACGATAATAGTGAATTAAATCAGAAAAAAGTTTGCCGCTAGCACGTTCTCTTGCACTGCCTAAACCACTAAATATGGCACAATATCATGTAGCAAAGGATATCTATAATATATATAAAATGCAACGTCTCTCTGTCTGTTTGTCCGTTTGTGCGCTTATCACTGGAGAACCACTTATCCGATTTACGTTCTTTTTTTTTTAAATATGCTCAACCTTTAAATATGGAACAATATCATGGAGCAAAGAATATCTATAATATATATAAAATGCAACGTCTCTCTGTCTGTCTGTCCGTTAGTGCGCTTATCACTCGAGAAGCACTTATCCGATTTACGTGCTTTTTTTTAAACATACGTATGTTCTCTGGCCAGGTTATAGGATATATTTTGACATAAGGAATAAGCAGTGACGATAATAGTGAATCAAGTCGGAGAAAAAGTTTGCCGCTAGCGCGTTCTCTTGCAATACACTGCCTGAAGCCTTAAATATGGAACAATATCATGTAGCAAAGAATATAATATATATATAAAATGCAACGTCTCTCTGTCTGTCTGTCTGTCCGTTAGTGCGCTTATCACTCGAGAACCACTTATCTGATTTACGTGTTTTTATAAATTTATACATATGTTCTATATAATTCGATATAAGCCTAGATAATGGGAGATAAGGTGAGATAATGGGAGATAAGGAGAAATAATGGGAGATAAGTCGAGATAAGCCTCGATAATGGGAGATAAGGTGAGTTAATGGGAGATAAGTATAAATAATGGTAGATAAGGAGAAATAATGGGAGATAAGCAGAGATAAGTCTAGATAACGGCAGTTATGGTGACATAATGGGAGATAAGGAGAAATAATGGGAGATAAGGAGAAATATTGCGAGATAAGTCGAGATAAGCCTAGATAATGGGAAATAAGGTGAGATAGTGGTAGATAAGGAAAAATAATGGGAGATAAGGAGAAATAATGGGAGATGAGCAGAGATATGCCTACAGTCCCTGGCCAAATTATTAGACGCACTGTATTTTTTTTTAGTAATTTGATGTTTCTTAAGAGTTTTTATGCAATAATGGTATATTTAAACTACAATATTATTGATTTTTATTTAAAAGAATTGTTGTAGACTACATATTTGTATTTATTTTTAACATATGGCAACACCGTGTTGACAAAGTGATACATGAACGTAAACAAGTACAAACCTGTATCAGTCGCGATCGGAATCGAGTCAGGTACGGACGTGTTTCTGTGGCTTTATGGACTGTGATTGTTTGTTTAACAGTTTTATACTACTCGGTTATTAGTTTATTTTGTATGCAGTGTTTTAAAAAATTAATTGGACTATTTTCATTATGGGTAGAAAAGGCGGTCTTTCACCACGTAAAAAAGCTGAAGTGAAGGCCCTTGTGATTGCGAAAACATTTACAAACCGAGAAATATCACGAAGATTGGAGGTTTCTGAAGCTAGTGTACGACGCACAAAAAAGAAAATTGAGTCAGGGAAGGAATTAAGCCCGAAAAGAAAGAAAAGATGCGGTAGAAAACCAATTTTCACTCCACGGTCAGAGAGATGTTTGAAGAAAATTTGTGTATAAAACAGATTTGCTACCACAAAGGTAATAAAATCACAACTCCAGGATGCTAGCGTAAATGCTTCTGAGCGCACTGTTCGAAGAAAATTGAAAGAATTAGATTTTAAGGCCTGTCGCCCCCGCCAGGAAGCCCAAGTTAACAGCTGCAATGAAAGCAAAGCGCCTGAAGTGGGCCAAACAATGGCAAGACAAAGATGTGGACTTCTGGAGATCGATAAGATACAGCAATTTAATCAATAATTGATACATTATTATCATTTTCAGTTAAATAAAGCAAATAAAACATGGAAGTTTATATATTTTTCCTATTTTTGACAGGTCTGCTTCAGTGACGAAAGCACATTCGAAATTTTGCAGAATAAAGCTCAGTATGTGCGTCGTCGTCATGGAGAAAAGTTTCATCCTGATTGTGTCGTCCCGACGGTTAAACATCCCACCAAAGTGATGATTTGGTCAGTCATCAGCGGCAGAGGCACTGGACGTCTGTACGTCGTCAAAGGAATAATGAGGCAAGATCAGTACAAAGAAGTATTACAAAATCGGTTGATTCCGCAGCTCAGAGAATGGTTTCCAAATGGGGAACCATTCACTTTCATGCAAGATGGAGCTCCCTGCCACACTGCTCGGTCTGTTAAAGCTTTTTTGGCAGAAAAAAATATCCCTCTGTTGGATTGGCCGGGTAATACATAGCCCTGATATGAACCCCATTGAAAATGTGTGGGAGCTGATGAAAAGAGAAGTGGCTAAAGATGGGATTACCAACAAAACCCAGCTCCTAGAAAAGATTATTCATGTGTGGAATCATCATCCTCAAATGCAGGAGACAGTACAATCTTGCATTGATAGTATGCCGCGCAGAATTAAAGCTTTGATAGCGGCTAAAGGTGGCTCAACTAAATATTGACTTTTACTAACATTAATTTCACTTTTCTTTAAAACTTAATAAACTTATGCTTTTCTAAATTAATGCTGTTTTATTTATGTCAAATAAATAGGTAATTGATTGGATAATATAAAAATAAAAAACAAATCAATTTAAAATAATAAAACGGTACAATATCACTCGGTAATTAATATTTTACATGAAATCTTGCAGTGCGTCTAATAATTTGGCCAGGGACTGTATATAATGGAAACTATGTAGAGATAATGGGAGATAAGGAGAAATATTGGGAGATAAGGGGAAATAATGGGAGATATTTTATTACGTTGGGTAACATAAGGAATAAGCAGTGACGATAGTAATGAATCAAGTCCACGCGAGCGGACTCGCGGGCACTGCTAGTTGTAATATATAACGCAAGCTATCATTCTAAAAAATTTCATTTCCAAAAGACAGCGTTAAGAGAGAATTATTAGAACTTGTAAAGCTTGAAGTTCTCAAAAATAAAGACACAAGCTTCGTAATCGATAAAATGGCAAAAACACGCAATATTACTGTTTATCGCCTGCTATCATATCATTGCGAGCTCAATCCGATAGAACTTATATGGGCACAGGTTAAAGGTGAAGTCGCCAGGAATAATACGACGTATAAAATCTTTTTCAGAATGCCATATCTAATTTTTGCACAAAAAATTGGCGAAAATGCGTCGAGCATATATTGAGGGTGTAAAATAAAATGTGGACTGGATATGGCAGTGGCTGCCGTTATTGCACCTTTAATTATACATATAAATTCAATTAAGTCAGACAATGATATATAGTTATTCAAGCATGTCGGAGATAGAAGATCGGTAACAATTTTTTCATTGTTGTTTGACTTCTTCATTAGTATACTTTTTAAATTAATAATGCTTCTCTGTAAAATGTTATTATTTTCTAATAAATATTTAAACATTATATTTTATATTCATTTATACTATTCGCAAATAATGCGTATACGCCCAGGCGCACCATCACTGGCCAGAACTATTTCAGACTATTTAGCCCTAAACAACAAAAGAAGGGTTGTTTTCCTATTGTTTTCAAACATAAGAGATTACGAATATTAGGCCGATGCTAGATGATATTTTAGTAAAGTTGTTGAACTGCTACATTAGAGGTAAAATGTAGGTAAAATTCTGGGGCCCTTACTACTGCTTATTCCTAATTTGCATAATTCTAGATGATTTATTGCTGTCGCTTTTAAATAGATATAGTATAATTGGCGCACATTTCGAGTACTGTGGCAGGTATTCCATCCGTGCCACCAGTTTTTTTGGTGTTTAGCTCCATTAAAGTCCGAGGTAAAGAGTATAAGGGCCGGAGTCCCACAAGGCTCCGCCTTATCCCCGCACCTCTTCAATATCTTCTCGTCCGATATCCCTAAGGATCGATTCACCAACCTCCAATTGTACGCTGACGACACGGCCATTACCGCTTCAGCAGCGAGAATTGATCACATCACGGCCCGACTTCAACGTCATCTAACGCGCCTCTCTGACTGGTTTGACCGGTGGAGGATTAAGGTCAATCCAGCCAAGACCCAGGCCATAATCTTTGGAAAAGGCTTCCGCATACCCCCTCCTCAACTCTCACTGAATGGAACCAGGCTCCGATGGGCCAACAACATCAGGTACCTGGGCCTTCTATACGACAAACGGCTCGTATGGAAGGACCAAGTGCCTATGGTCGTGCGCAAGAGAAATCAGCTTATAGGGACGCTATATCCGCTCCTGAATCATGGTAGTAAGTTATCAACTAACAACAAGTTGCTAATTTACAAATCGATAATCAGGGCCGGACTTACGTACGCCTGTCAGTCCAAATAGTCCAAAATAAAGCCCTCCGTATCATAGCAGGAGCTCCCTGGTTCGTCCGCAACAATCAGTTGCACAGGGAGTTTGAAATGCCCACGATAAAAGAATTCACGCGTAATGCCCAGCTTCGCTTCCTTGAGAAAGCAGCGGTCCATCCTAACCCCGAGATAGCAAACACTTTCAGAGGCAACGTAAATGTCGGCAATCGATACCTACGACCAACGGACATTCTTCCACTAGACTAACTAACACTAGATTCAACATGGACTACCCTTGATTAATTAAGGCCGTAGTTTAGTTGAGCAACTCCTTCAGTTTTAAAAAGTGTAAACAACACACACGACTAACACAATTATAACACCACACCCCCGGAAAATGGGGAACTAGGTTAAGTTAGCATTAAGTTAGGTTAAGGTAGGTTAGATCCACATATTAGAAAATTAACCTTAGAGTTAGCATACATCAAATATCTAGACATTGACAAACCAGAATTGTAAAAGGAGTAGAGGGTTTTCCCAGCTCACAAGGAGTTTTAGTGGGTATGCCAACCCTTCAGGTCGGTGAGCCCCACATACCTGGAGCACTTTGGGGCACCCTTACGGTGACGCAGACTGCTCCAGAAATCCATAAAGCGGATTTCTCCCTGTATAAAAAAAAAAAAAAAAAGCTCCATTAAAATACGTTTTATGATATGCTGTCTGAAGACAATATCGAGCATCCTTGACTGCGCAGTTGGTGGTGTTTTTCCTTCGAAATCCACAGTAGAATGTGAAACAAACAGTTCAGCCACCAAGCTGGCTTTCTCAAAAGGTGTTTCTGCAATAGTATGAGTATTATCTGGCCGTGTGAGTGGTGGTATAGTGAATTTGGTAAAATTTTAACTAATGGACTTAGCGACTGACCAAAAGGACCCTAGGCACCATACAGTCAAGTCAAGGATGATATATCTATTTATATACATCCTTATGTTTTATTTTTATTTACATACATACAGGGTGTTACGAAAATTGCTTAATATATATAAGATAGTTCACTCGTAAATCCACTTTTCTTAAGAATCTGATGAAATTGAAATACGATGTTAAACTAAATGTTTTTCATGTAATTAAAAAAAAGAATTTTGACCCATTGTGAAGTGCACATAATTAACATGCAATAGGCCAATGAAGTATAAAAAAAGCATAGTTTCGTATATATCTGAAGAACTTTTCTTACAAATTTTTTAAAAAACTAATATTTAGTAAAAAAAAACTTAAAAAATTTTGAAATAAAATGTTCCGTACGAAACACTTATAAGATCACTTCGGTGTCTGTCTGTCACACCCGATTTTCTCCGAAACTATTTGACATAGAAAGTTGAAATTTAACACTCACATAGGAATTTTGAATTGTATAATTGAGGTGTCCGTTACTTTGTGACAGCACATTTTAAATTTCTGAATGAAATGAAACAAATTACTTTGTTAGTTGTCACTTTTTTTTATTTATTATTTTATTACCTAATAGAATTAAGCTTGATAATGTAGAAAACCTACGAAACTGCAGTAGCAGATAAAAATAAGTGACAAATAACAAGGTAATTCGTTTCATTTCATTTAGAAATAGGAATTTGGGATGTGTTTTGCGAAGTCACTGTTAATTTTACACTTCCGTAACAAAAATTTTTATTTTAAATGCAATCAACGTACGGAACACTAATTGTGCAAGTCCAACTTGCACTTGACTGGTTATTTAAAAAAGGTTTTACAATTATTTTACTACTCTGCCATGTTTTTATCATTTGCATTTTGCCACCTTTCTTTTGGTTGTAAAATCGCTTTTAAGTTCTACATGGAAAATTTCCCCTAGAATCAAAATCTGAGGCGGAATGTATTATTTTGAAATGAGTAGTACGTTAACCTCTTCGGGCCCAAGAGAGAATTGACGTAAATTTTTTTGCTGCCTAGTGAAATAAATACTCTTCAGGGGTCCCAAAACATTAATCATTATAGATACATTTTTTTAAAAGCGCAGTTTTTTCAAAAATTGTGGTATCACAAATGATACTTTGGGTCTGTACGATGCTATTAAAACAATTAAGGTTTTTTTTCAGTATTTATTTGTGAAATTTAGAAAAACAGTTTCTTTTAATACTGCAGCATAAAAATACATTGCATTCAACACATTTGCAAAAGGTTAAGTGTGTGCACCCAGGATATCTGCATTTTGACCTACATTTTTGTTTCTCGCTAACGAATTCCGGGAGATGTTTCGCTTCTTGTTTTCGTAAACGTTTGTCAGGAACTGACATAATTTTTCTTGTTTTCCTTGGAGGTTCATTGTTCTCTTCTTCAGTAGTTGTCGAAGTTGATTCATGTCGTTTTTCACTGTACAAAAGAGACTTAGCAAGCGAAAATTTGAATGACAAATAGTCTTCGATGTCTTTTTTGGGAATTTTTTCAGCAGCGCAAACTTCTCGATATTGGAGCCAACTAGCTGCAGCGCTAAAATCAACAAAAGCGTAAATACATCGGATGGTCCATTTATTTGTTCTACTGCTCATAGGGTACTTTGACATAACTCTGTCCAACAAGTCCACACCTCCCATTTTTTCATTGTATTGCTGAACCACTGATGGACGACTGATTTCTATGTATTTTTTTTTCCTGCACTGACCAGCGCTTGCATGAACCTAAGGCTCTGTTCCAAATTCTCCCGAAGCCAAATGAATTGGTTTAGAATCAAACCATTTTGAAAGAGCTATTTTGTTATCTTCAGTAACCAACATATCATGACTGCCCCTTCCAGATTTTTTTAAATTTTTGTCAGATAACAACTGCAGATCTGTTTTTGGTATTCTCATTTTCATTAGCGTGCCAGTTACGTATATTTTCCGAGAAAACAGAGTATCAATCAATGTTTCTGATGTGAAGTATCTGTCGACAAATACTGATACTCCTACTGGTAAAGTATCTGTTAGTTTCAACACCACCTTTCCACCAACATCTAATTTTTCTGGTGTATGGATTAGACTGGATTCTGTGGATTTGCCCTTCCCTTCATATAAATGAAAATCAAGTGGTATCCCGGTAGTCGTCGTCAAAACAAAATTTTTCAGCCCAACAGGATTAGGTTTCCCCGCACAAACTGTCTCATCAGTACCTTTCCATAAAATGGGATCATCTGTTCATCAATTGATACGTTTTGAGATCTTTTATTTTGTCGACAACCTTTTTGGATTGAATCCAACATCGGTCTGACTTTCCAAAATCTGTCAAGTGCTTTAGCCTCGTTGGATACAGAATCATCGTCCACAATTTTTAGCCGTGTTCTCAGAACCAAAAAGCGATTTCTTGACAGATTATCTGAAACGATTGGTACCCTGGTATCCGACCTCCAAAACATTCGGATTCTTGGTAAACTGTAAATACCAATGAGCATGCAACACGTAAAAAATGTTTTTAATTCTTCTGCACTGGTCCGCAGCGACTTTCCTGATACTTTCACTTCCTTCATATTTGTGTACATAGCCATGGATTGAAAAAAAAATTATCGTCAAGGTATTTATTGAAAAAGTCAATAGGCTTTGGAATATTTTCAAGGCTCAACGGATCTCGATCACAAGGCACATACTTCTCACGTTGTGGTTGAAAATTGGTTCTCTTCCATTTCCTTTTTTTACCAATTGGAATCAAATTTATTAACGGCAAGTCGTCATCCCAACTGCTACTGTTTTCAAGCTCACAGCCTAAATTATCGTCCTATTCTTGGTCATTTTCAAGGATCATTTGGTCTTGGCTGGCGCCAAAAGTTTGGATTTCTGAAGGCTCATCCCACGCGCCCCACTCGTCGTCGTCATCAAGAAGATTTTCGTTCAAATCGGAATCATTTAAATTCAAATTATCTGCGATATCCTGTAGTTCTTGAAGAGAAAGCGCTGAAAATAAAAATGATAAATGTATCGTTTGGGTCCCACGGTATCAACGGTGATACCTTGGGTTCCAGGAATCAAAAATATTATTTATCCTACTATGCCTACTATAACAAATATTCCCCACCTTTCTTTAACTAATAATTAGAAAGCTTATTAAAAAAAACGACACAAATACTAGGTACTTACGTTTATTTTGCGTAATTTTATTAGCAGCGGCCATGGCGACTCGAAACATGCATGTAAACAACTGAATATCTCGACTACATTGGCCCCAACGTGAGCCGGCAATTTTCTGCGTATTAATATACGCATATCATATATGATAACAGCGGGAGCGTTGTCCAAATCGAGCTGCAGATTTGTTAAATAATTTAGAACTCGGGGTATCATATATGATACCCGGGGCCCGCCAAAAAAGCGATAAAAAGTCAATTTAGAGCTAAAAATTCCTGCAAATTACAATTTAAGTTTCCTTTATGTCCATAAAAAAAACTCCGATACATACCGAAATCCGTTTCTTGAGTAAAATTTTCCGTAGAATCCGAATCTGAGGTTAAATGTACTGAATGCAAAAAGGAAAAAGTCCATTTAGTGCTAAAAATGTCCTTCAATAATTCGAATTAATTTTCCTTTGACTAGGAAAAAAATTAGGACGCATACAGAAATGAGTTTCTTTTGTAAAATTTTCCGTAGAATGCTAAACGATTTTTTGTATACAGTGGTACATTAAAAAGGCAAAAAAAATGGCAAAAAATCAAGAAAATTCAATTTTTAAGGGTGACGCACCACAAGAAAAAATTTTTTCTGAGGAATTAGATTGGAAAAAAAAAATGTGTGAATCGGTCGGATCACCCACATATTTATTATCCAAATGGTTGTCAAAAGAACTTGAGAAATTACCATTAAATACTTTCGCAATGAAGAATTCATTAGAATTCATTAATAAAACAAAAAATCTAATTCGTAATGAAGGTGAAATCTTAATTTCTTTTGATGTCAGTTCTTTGTTCACAAGTGTATCAATACCATAAAATTTTCATTATCTCGAGGAATTACTTCGGATGAATGACTTTGAGGACGAAATTATTCTTGAATACTTAATATTATCTAAACTTTGTATAGAGCAAAATTATTTTCAATATAACAGTCAATTTTATGTTCAGAAAGAAGGAACAGCTATGAGTAATTGCTTATCACCTTTCATAGCCAATTTATTCATGAGTAAGTTTGAAACCGAAGCCAGTCAAGAATTCGAATATTTTCGCGATTTTTTGATACAAAGAAAGCAAATATTGATGATTTTGTTTGCAAATTAAATAGCCGGTATGATTCCATTAAATTCACTTACGAAGTTGAAAACAAGGGACAACTGTCTTTTCTAGATATTTTAATTATTAAAAATAATAATAGATTAGAATTTGATATCTATAGGAAAGACACGGTAACAGATAGATATATTTCTAATGATTCATTTCATTGCAAACTACACAAATTAGCCTCATTACATTTTTTAGTTTATCGTTTGGTTACTTTTCCTCTGAATAGAGTAAACTTTAATAATGAAAGGAATCGTATTAGAAATATAACTAGAGTTAATGGTTATGACGATGACTTAGTAAACAAGCTAATAAACAGACATAAGTTCAGATTGAATATTCAGAATTCCACCTTTTTTACACGCGAAGAAAATAACACCAAGTATGTCTCCATACCATATAATCCGAAACATAGCAGGGGACTCAATAAGGTATTTAATAATGTAGGCTTCAACTTAGTCTATAAGTCATCAGACAAACTGAGAAATATTTCAGAAAATCCCAAAGATAAGATTCCTAATTGTGAGAAAAGTGGAATTTATGAAATTAGTTGTAATGATTGTGACAAAAAATATGTTGGGCAAACTAAAAGGTCAGTTAAAACACGATTTAAAGAACATTTAGCACACTTAAAATACAGTAGAGCACAAAAGTCTAGCATTGCCGAACATGCCCTTGAAGCTGAGCATATTGTAACATTAGATAATCTAAGATTAATTAAAAATGTATCTGATAGGAGATTGTTGAACGCATACGAAAGTATGGAAATTATAAAATATAAAAAGTAGTTTAAATAAAGACAGAGGACCGATTCCTTATAGTCCCCTCTACTGGTTACTTGACCGGAACTGATGGCCTTGCCTATGCCATTAGTTACGCCTGAGTAATTCAAGGATTAGGCTAAGTATAAATAGGGTAGATTTGTAGTTTAGCTTTAGTCAATCATCGCTCCTGATGAAGCTAACATGGTTAGCGAAACGCGCGGCGAGTGCAAAAATAAAGTGTTTGGTGTAGTAATGATATATACTGAGTAGTGTCATTGTGCCAAAGATTCCATATTCCCAACCCACCTATCAACAGTTCATCAATTTTTAAAAGTTTCGATTTCTTTATTTTTTTTTTAGAAGGCTGGTGAGGTCACGTGAGTCCAAAAAATGTTATTTAGTTGTTGTCCTGATGCTCCCCTACCATCACAATTTTTTTACGATTATTCGTTAAGAAAAACCGGAGAAAACTAAATAAAAGTAAAAATGTGGTTTTTAAGAGGGAGGGGAGGCGAAAAAAATACCAAAAACTTCTTTTTTTTACTCAAAGAACAAGTTCTTCGCCTTTATATTAAGCATTCCTGCCTGTTTTCTTTAATGTATCGTCGCTACTGGTCGTCGTTCCATCTTTTTCGTGGGCATCCTGTACTCCTTCGGCCCACAGATGATTTACCTCAAGAAATTTTCACTAATCGTTGTCCGGACATTCTATTTATGTGTTGGTTTCATTCTTGTTTTCTGTTTCTTATCCACGTGTTAATGTTCTCTACTTCACATATGCGCCTTATGTTGTCATTTGTTTCTCTATCTCAAAGTGTTCTTCCTGCAATTCTTCGAAATGTTTTCATTTCACTTGTTTGTCAGTATCTATGAGTTTTGCATATTTCTGGTCTTGTCTCTGCTGTGTAGGTCATAACTGGTCGAACTAAAAATTTATATATACGAGATTTTACTTCTGTTCTCAAGTATTTTTTTTCCAAATAGTGTCATCCAAGCATCCTGCTGTTCTATTGGCTTTTACTATTTGATATTTTATTTCTTCTTCTATGTTGTTATTATATGATAATTTAATTCCTAAATATTTAATTGTCATCACCTGCTCTATAATCTAATTGGTTCTTTGGAGATAACTACTGATTTGGTTTTTTCAGCTGATATTTTGATATTAAATTTCTTTGCTGTTCTATTAAATTGCTATAATAATCTCCGCAAGTCACCTTCATTCTCAACCACTAGGACAGTATCGTGGGCGTAACAAAATATTTGTATCTCTTTATTGCTTATTTAACCTTTTTTTGTTTCTACCTGTTTAATTGTTTCATCTAATGTTAAACAGTAGGGGAGTCAGTGAGTCCTTTTGTCTAATACCAGTTGTTGCCTTTCCGAATTTACTCTCGTTTCTATTTTGTTTCTTTTGTAAATGTTCTTAATTAGTTTTATCATATCCAATGGAATATTCTTGTCATAAAGTATGTTCACTACGTCCTGCAGCTGTACTCTATCAAATTCTTTTACCAAATCTATAAAGCATAAGAACGCTGGTCTATTATTCTCAACTGATTTTTCAGTAATTTGTCTCATCACAAATACCGCATCGTTACAGGATCTTCCGCTCCTGAATCCTTGTTGTTCTTCGGAAGGCTGTATAAGTGGAGTTATATTATTGGTAACAATTTTTGTCGTCAGTTTTAAAGTTGTACACAAAAGGTTAAATCCTCGATAATTATTCGGATCGGTTTTTTTTTTTCTCCTTTTTTTAAAAGTGGTATCATTATGCTTGTTCTCCATTCATCTGGTTCTTTTGTTTTTTAGAGAAATTGCATGATATTCTAGTTAGAAGTTTATTGAAAACGTTTCGCCTAATTTGTAGGCTTCTTCAGTTCATCTAAAAATTGAAATTTTTAATCATTGTACATTTTCTTCCCTTCTTTACTTTATGCTTGCTCTCGATTCTTTTGGTACTCGCGATCCCTGTATTATTTTGTTTATGAGCTACAATTCTTTAATCAATTTCACTTCTCCGTACTTTAATAGTTCATTCTGTATTTTGTCCTTACCAGCTGATCTTCGGTTTTTTAATTTTTTGAGAGGTTCTTCCACCTGTATATCATCTATTCTGGTGTTTCGGGTGCCAAATTTTCAGTTGTATTATAAAATTGCTTTATATAATTTATCTATGTATCTTTTTCGATGTCTCTTACTTCCATGAATTCTTTCATTTCCTTTCGCTGTCCACGTGTCATTTTCCAAATCTCCTTTTGCATACCACAAAAGTCATGTTCCATTTCTTTTTCCCAGTGTTCCATTTTCTTTTTTCTCACTAGTGCTGTCTTATACTCTTCATATGTTTCTCTGGTTTTTCTTGTTCTATATTTAAGATAAGCTTTTATTTTTTCTTGACATTTCTTCGCTGAATCAAGATGTATTATTCGGTCTTCTTGATGTTCTGTTTATTTTACGTTCCCCGAGTGCTTCCTTTGCTGCGTTTATAATGTTATCCTTGATCTTTCTCCAACTGTCTTCTATGGGTTCTTCCTCTACCACTGGGTTTTTATTTATTTCGTTCTCCAATGTTGTCTGGTAGAGATTTTTTATTGACTCGTCATGCAGGCTTTCTACCTTTGTCTTTGTTTCGTAAACTGTTAGACTTGTTTCTTGAGGTCTCTTTATTGTCATTGTGATATTTCCCAATACAAGACTGTGATCACTTCCTACATCTGCAGAACATAAACATCTTATGTCTAATATTTGTGTATAATGTATTTCTCTATTTGTTAGAATGTAATCTATGATTGTTCTATCTCCTCTCATATTTTGAAATGTATATTTATGTTGTTCTTTATTTTTAAAGGTCTTATTTATTCGGAACTCCTTTTGTGCGGAGAAGTTTATCAAAAATTCGCCATTCTCATTCGTTACATTTTCATTGAACCTCTGTTTCCCTCCCGGTACTATCATGTTCCCTACTCGGGCATTAAAGTCCCCCATTATGATAATTACTTCTCCTTTTGGGACTGCATCAATTGTCTCTTGTAGTTTTTCGTAGAATTTTGTTCTCTCGTTTTCCGGTTTGCAGTTTTCTGGACTGTATATTCCAATGCAGTTAATTTTTTGATTCTCTGATTTAAGTTTTTTACTATTATTCTTTCTGATACGTATTTACATTCTTGGATGTTCTGAGTTAGCTTTTTGTAGATCATCAGTGTTACACCCTCTTTTGCTCTATTATTCTTTTCGACCCCGCTATGTATTAAATGATATTCGCCGAGCCACACTTGCCCTTGGCCCTTCTTTTTTCTTTCCTGTAATGCTCATATTTCTATCTTTTTATCTTTTAATTTATTTTCAATTTCCTGATCTTTATTGTTTAGTGTTTTTATGTTCCACGTTGCTATACGTATTATATTCCTTTTTTTATTGTTATTCAGTCTCCGTTTCCTCGCCGTTTTCGTCAACCTATTGTCCGTCCTGTTCAGTGGCTTTACATTAGTCCTGTGAGCCATGTGCTAAGTCAAGAACAAGTTAAAATAATAATAAAAAAATTTTTTGAAGTAGAGCATTTCCACCCCAAAAACCCAGGATACCCTTTCACGAATACAATATTTCTCTTTAGCAAGGGAAATAACAATGAGTACCAATTTTTTTTTTTAAATCTTGCTCATAACGTCAACCATGAACGTACTGAAAATCTCTATTAATTGAAATTAAAATTAAAATAAAAGTTGTCTCATTTATAAAATTTAATAATGGGCCAAGTGCAAGTCGAACTTGCGCAATTAGTGTTCTGTACGTTGATTACTTTTAAAATAACAATTTTTGTTACGGAGCACATTGGGACCAAAACCCGAAAAGGTGGCCAAAATATGAAGGTGTTATTCGAATTATATGAAAATTTCCATATCTGGTTTTTTGAGGTCGCTGATTAAGAATCTGACATAAAAAATGTAAATAATAAAATGGCGGCTCCAATATGGCGGACAAAATTGATAAAAATTGTCGTATTTTTTATGAAATTTCGACTATAGAGCTTATCGAGGTTGCTGATGAAGAATCTTAAATTAAAAATGTGAAAAACAAAATGGCGGATCTAATATGCGTGTCCGAAAATGAAAACGATAATTTTTGTCATATTTTCATGAAATTTCGACTATAGGGCTTTTCGATGTCGCTGTTAAGGATTTGAAATTAAAAATGTGAAAAACAAAATGTTTCAGTTCAACTAGTGTTAAATGAAAATTAACACGGATTTGAGTATTATGTATTATAAAGATAGATATAACATTATTCATACTTTTTTACATAAAATTTATTTTACTTCTATATTATTAAAAAAAAACCGGTCAAGTGCAAGTTGAACTTGCGCAATTAGTGTTCCGTACGTTGATTGCTTTTAAAATAAAAAATTTTGTTACAAATGTATAAAAATGATTAGTGACTTTACAAAACACACCCCAAATGAGTTTTCAACAAAGTTTGTTTCCAATCTTTACTGAAATCTGATGACCTTGAAATTTTTGTTTTTTTTAAATACCTGAAAAATTATTAAAGGTAATACACTTGTGATAATTTTCGTTCAATCTACACCCCGTGGAGAATATTCCGGAATTTTGTCAAAATTTTTCGATAAGTACTTTTTCGAGATAAGGCGCGGGACAGCAATTTTTCGCGATTTTTTAAAAATAATACAAAGAAAAGTGCGCACAAGTATTATATTATATATACATTTTTTACTCGTGTTTCACAAGCTTTCATTTGACACCATACTCCATGACCTAGTAAAATTTTTTTTTTTTCACTTCCGATTTCACGCCCCAAAACTAACCCTTAAGTGAAAATTCAACTCTCAAAACTACATGGCTCTGATGAGGCCATCAATTCCTATATTATTACCAAATTTCAACTTTTTTATGTCAAATAGTTTCGGAGAAAATCGAGTGTGACAGACACCCCCAGACAGACAGACAGACACCGAAGTGATCTTATAAGTGTTCCGTATGGAACACTAAAAATAGTTAGAAAACACGATAAAATTGGTTTGACAGTGGGATTTTAGCTAATGTATATTTTAATTTTGATGTTTGAAACTAAAAGTTCTAAAAAAGTGATATCTTAAACGTTACAATAATCAAATTTTATTGTAATCGATTTATATCGTTTAAATGTTCTCACTTTTATTCGGAGAATCCATTTCACGAAATTAAATTAATTTCAAATACAAAACATTTGAGCGCAATTGAATCTGCCTGTCAAACTCAAACAGAACAAGCTCAGAATCTGGCCTGCTGGACGGTCTAACAACAATAGCTGTCCAGAGCCACGTGTGCACACTTGATTATTATAACCGGTCGTTTCGAATGGCGCAGGTACCAACCCTCATACCTAGAACCTGAAAAGTCCCTCAATCAAACATTCATTTTAGGGACTGATGGCCACTTTTTCGGCATTCGGTCTCAATATCCGGAGGTATAAAATGATCAGTGACCTCACAAAACACACCCCGAATGAGTTTTCAGCAAAGTTTTTTGGCGATCTTTATTGAAAAACTGATGACCTTGAAATTTTTGTTTTTTTAGTGTTCCGTACGGAACACTTATAAGATCACTTCGGTGTCTGTGTGTCTGTCTGTCTGTCACACCCGATTTTCTCCGAAACTATTTGACATAGAAAGGTGAAATTTGGTAATAATATAGGAATTGATGGCCTTATCAGAGCCATGTAGTTTTGAGAATTAAATTTTGACTTAAGGGGTTAGTTTTGGGGGGTGAAGTCGGAAGTGAAAAAAAAATTTTTTACTAGGTCATCGAGTGTGGTGTCAAATGAAAGCTTGTGAAAACACGAGTAAAAAATATATATATAATATTATAATTGCGCGCACTTTTCTTTGTATTATTTTTAAAAATTCGCGAAAAATCGCTGTCCCGGGCCTTATCTCGAAAAGTACTTATCAAAAAATTTCGAAAAAATTCTGGAATATTCTCCACGGGGTGTAGATTGAACGAAAATTATCACGAGTGCATTACCTTTAATAATTTAATTGGTATATAAAAAAACAAAAATTTCAAGGTCATCAGATTTCAGTAAAGATTGGACACAAACTTTGTTAAAAACTCATTTGGGGTGTGTTTTGTGAAGTCACTGATCATTTTATACCACCGTAACATAAATTTTGACTTAAGGGGTTCGTTTTGAGGGGTGAAATCGGAAGTTAAAAAATGAAAGCTTGTGAAAACACGAGTAAAAATATATATATAATGTAATACTTGCGCACACTTTTCTTCGTATTACCTTTAAAAATAGCGAAAAATCGCTGTCCCCTACTTATCTCGAAAAGTACTGATCAAAAAATTTTGAAAGAATTCTGGAATATTCTCCACGGGTATAGATTGAACGAAAATTATCACGAGTGCATTACCTTTAATAATTTATTTGGTATATAAAAAAAACAAAATTTCAAGGTCACCAGTTTTCAGTAAAGATTGGAAAGAAACTTTGTTAAAAAACTCATTTGGGGTATGTTTTGTGAAGTCACTGATCATTTTATACCATCCTAACAAAAAATTTTATTTTAAAAACAATCAACGTACGGAACACTAATTGTGCAAGTTCAACTTGCACTTGACCGGCTTTTTTTTTTTATATAACAGAGAAATTATTAAAGGTAATGCACTCATGATAATTTTCGCTCGGTCTATATCCTGTGGAGAATATTCCAGAAATTTTTCAAAAATATTTAATCAGTACTTTTCGAGTTAACAGGGGGGGACAACGATTTTTCGCAATATATTAAAAATAATACAAAGAAAATATTAAGTATTAATTTAGATGTATTTTTGAATTCGTATTTTTACAAGCTTTTATTTAACATCCTACTCGATGAGCTGGTAATTTTTTTTCACTTCCGATTTCCTCCCCCAAAACTAACTCCTTAATTCAAAATTTAACTTTCAAAACTACACGGCTCTGATGAGGCCATCAATTCCTATATTAATACCAAATTTCAACTTTCTATGTAAAATAGTTTCAGAGAAAATCGAATTTGACAGACAGACGGACAGAAACCAAAGTGATCTTATAAGTGTTCCGTAGGGAACACTAAAAATAACTTCACATATAAAAAAAACCGGTCAAGTGCAAGTTGAACTTGCACAATTAGTGTTCCGTACGTTGATTGTTTTCAAAATAAAAATTTTTGTTAGGGTGGTATAAAATGATCAGTGACTTCACAAAACACACCCCAAATGAGTTTTCAATAAAGTTTGTTTCCAATCTTTACTGAAAACTGGTGACCTTGAAATTCTGTTTTTTTTTTTTTTATATACCAAATAAATTATTAAAGGTAATGCACTCGTGATATTTTCGTTCAATCTATACCCCGTGGAGAATATTCCAGAATTTTTTCAAAATTTTTGATTAGTACTTTTCGAGATAAGGTAGGGGACAACGATTTTTTAAAAGTAATACGAAGAAAAGTGTGCGCAAGTATTACATTATATACGAGTTATATATATATATATACATATATATATATATATATATATATATATATATATATATATATATATATATATATATATATATATATATATATATATACATATTTTTACTCGTGTTTTCACAAGCTTTCATTTGACACCACACTCGATGACCTAGTAAAAAAAAATTTTTTTCACTTCCGATTTCACCCCTCAAAACGAACCCCTTAAGTCAAAATTTATGTTACGGTGGTATAAAATGATCAGTGACTTCACAAAACACACCCTAAATGAGTTTTCAACAAAGTTTGTTTCCAATCTTTACTGAAATCTGATGACCTTGAAATTTTTGTTTTTTTTATATACCATATAAATTATTAAAGGTAATGCACTCGTGATAATTTTTCGTTCAAATCTACACCCCGTGGAGAATATTCCAGAATTTTTTCGAAATTTTTTGATAAGTACTTTTCGAGATAAGGCCCGGGACAGCGATATTTCGCGAATTTTTAAAAGTAACACAACGAAAAGTGCGCGCAAGTATAATATTATATATATATATTTTTTCTTGTGTTTTCACAAGCTTTCATTTGACACCACACTCGATGACCCAGTAAAAAAATTTTTTTTTCGCTTCCGACTTCATCCCCCAAAACTAACCCCTTAAGTCAAAATTTAATTCTCAAAACTACATGGCTCTGATGAGGCCATCAATTCCTATATTATTACCAAATTTCACCTTTCTATGTCAAATAGTTTCGGAGAAAATCGGGTGTGACAGACAGACAGACAGACCAGACAGACAGACAGACAGACAGACAGACAGACACCGAAGTGATCTTATAAGTGTTCCGTACGGAACACTAATAATCTTTAGTGCCGACTTTTTTTGGTAAGGACAAATTGTTTTTAAGATGTTTGACGTGCTTACTATTAACTTGAAGTATTGTTTTGAATGGTTTTCCAATTAAAAGTTAAATGCTATTACTAGTTGCCAATTAAAAACTTGGAAATTCGGGGCGGAAATAGAATAATAAGATTATCTGTCCATGATAATTAAATTAATTTTCTGTTTACGGCTTCGGAGAAACTAAATTATAGGACGGAACAGAACTGTAACCCATCAAATCTATGCGTGTTTATACTTAATTCAATATTAAATGACCTATTAACAGTAATTTGGAGAAATTCTCAATTTAAGGCTAAAAACTTTCGCTTCCTGAATGAAATATTCAATACACAGGTTTACAAATTTTTAATTTGGAAAAATACCAAGAACGCCACATGCCTAGATAAGTTAATTGGGACCTCCTGAACACGAAAAACGCTATAATTTTTTTTTTTTTTAAGTACCGTTTTTTAGATAACGGTACTTTTGTGTTTTTCGGTGTATGGTCCCACTCAAACCCTTATGGAGCCCAACCGAAAAGTCCGATCGAGATAAATGTCATACCGTTGGAAAGGCAACTAAATGCCTTTTCCGGCGGTATACTATAAATTTCTATGTGACAAGAAGTGGCTGAGTTATAACACCTCAAAGTTCAAAATTTGCCTATTTTTTACGTTTTTTTTTCAAAATTTTTCATTTTTATTTGGTTTTTTTTCTACGTTATTGTAAAGATCTGGAATGTTTTATTTTTTTTACCAAGTAGTTTATTTAATAACCAACATTTTAAAACGTAATTTGAAAAAAAAAAAGGATGAAAAATAAAGTTTTTATTAAGGATTTTGTGGAACGACAATATTTTCATTTTCATTGCTCACACGCTATATTCGGCGTCCATCAGAATTTGAATCACTGTATACGTTGGTAGCCCTGACACACGCTATATTCGGCGTCCATCAGAATTTGAATCACTGTATACGTTGGTAGCCCTGACACACGCTATATTCGGCGTCCATCAGAATTTGAATCTGATCACAGTAAACAGTTTGGCTTTGTACGTGCAAAAAATAAAATGTGTTCAATCGATCCCAACGAATTTTGTTATGTTTGTGGAGTTCTTGTGAAAAAGAAATCACAGCATTTGATGCGAAAAATGAATACGAAAAATTTATCTGAAGCGTATAAGAAGTATTTCGGCTTTTGACCTGCGTCTCTGGACAAAAACCGTGGACACCGAATAATGCATGTAACAACTGCCGAACAATATTAAATAAAATTGGTAAGGGTCAAGAGTGTTTCTTCACATTTGGAAAGCCAATGCAATGGAGAAACCCGATCAGTCATACAACAGATTGTTATTTCTGTTTAACGGAAAAGGCTGTCGGACGTAGAATTGAACCAGTTTTTATCCAGTTGTTAGCTCGGTGACGCTGCCAGTGCCGCACTCAGTATCGTGCCCCAAACCGCAGCTGATTGTAGCAGAGCCCACAAAAATACGAAAAAAGAACAACAATAAGTGATTCATCAGATGAGTGCAGTGAATCAGAAATGCAATTAAATAAGAAACCCCATTTACTTACTCAGGCCGAGCTTAATGATTTGTGCCGAAATTTGTATTTGCCGAAATCGAAATCTGAATTACTTGCATCGCGATTGCAACAGTGGGGATATTGTGCTCCTGAGACACGTGTTACATATTACCGTGATCGTAGCAAAACAACTTGCAGTTTTTTTCGCAAAAACGGGAAACTTTTGTTTTTGTGCCAACATACGTGGTCTCCTAGTTTTCAATGCTCTCCAACAAAGTTATGACCCAGTGGAATGGGAAGCAGTCTTTTTCTGGATGGAGGCAAGGATAGTTTGAAGGCAGTCTTGCTTCATAAAGGGAATACGAAACCATCAATTCCAATCGGATATGGAAAATACATAAAGGAAACATATGAAGCAATGAAAGAACTTCTCGCTCTCATACAATATGACCAACATTAATGGAAAGTTTGCTCTGATTTTAAATTAGTTGCCATACTATCTGGATTGCAAGGGGGGGCAATACGAAGTTTCCCTGTTTTCTATGTCTATGGGACAGCCGTGACCATCAGAATCACTACATCCGAAAAGTTTGGCCCGAACGAAGTGGGCGTACGCACGGAGAGTACAATATTAAAAATGACCCACTCATTCCTCAGGAGAAGATAATACTTCCTCCACTACATATTAAGCTTGGGTTATTTACAAATATTGTGAAAACGTTGCCAAAAGACAGTCTTGCCATGAATTACCTTAAACAAAAATTTCCGAGAGCCACAGCGAGCAAAATTGAAGCTGGTATATTTGATGGACCTCAAATTCGGGCTCTGTACGGTGACCAAGCATTTAATGAGTGTTTAGGTCCAGCTCATTTGGAGGCATGGGAAGCATTCCAGGACATCGTTTACAACTTTTTGGGAAACTACAGAAGTCCTGATTACGCTGAGAAGATCGATACATTACTGCAAAAATTCAATGCCATTGGTAAGCGTTGAGTGAAAGCATGTATATCAAAAAGGCCGTTATCATTTGAAAATTATTTGAAATTTATTCTTTTTAACTTTTAGGTTCAAATATGACACCTAAACTACACTTTTTATTCAGTCATTTGGATATTTTCCCATGAACTTGGGATCCGAAAGTGATGAGCAGGGTGAAAGATTTCACCAGGAAATGCAAGAAATCGAGAGACGTTACAAGGGCTGGTGGGATGAACAAATGATGGCAGACTATTGTTGGTTCCTCATTCGCGAAGATACATCCGAAAAAAAACGGAAAAATTCAAGTCGCTCGTCATTTTAATTTAAATTTTTTAAATTTACGCCGAATATAGCGTGTGAGCAATGAAAAATGAAAATATTGTCGTTCCACAAAATCCTTAATAAAAACTTTATTTTTCATCCTTTTTTTTTTTCAAATTACGTTTAAAATGTTGGTTATTAAATAAACTACTTGGTAAAAAAATAAAACATTCCAGATCTTTACAATAACGTAGAAAAAAAAACCAAATAAAAATGAAAAATTTTGAAAAAAAACGTAAAAAAAAAATAGGCAAATTTTGAACTTTGAGGTGTTTTATAACTCAGCCACTTCTTGTCACATAGAAATTTATAGTATACCGCCGGAAAAGGCATTTAGTTGCCTTTCCAACGGTATGACATTTATCTCGATCGGACTTTTCGGTTGGGCTCCATAAGGGTTTGAGTGGGACCATACACCGAAAAACACAAAAGTACCGTTATCTAAAAAACGGTACTTAAAAAAAAAAAATTATAGCGTTTTTCGTGTTCAGGAGGTCCCAATTAACTTATCTAGGCATGTGGCGTTCTTGGTATTTTTTGGCTGTAAACCAGTGATATAGATAGTCTATCCATACAGTTTGTCAATTGCCAAGCTGTGCGTGAATTTTACATGTAAGCCGGTGGCATCACGAAAGATATGTTATTTCCGTCCCTAGTGACTTACATATTCGAGATCAATTCTTCTTTTGAAGACTGTACCATATTACAATTTTAGTATTGTTGTTTTGTCTTTTTTTAGTGTTCCGTACGGAACACACGTATAAGATCACTTCGGTGTCTGTCTGTCTGTCTGTCTGTCACACCCGATTTTCTCCTATTTGACATAGAAAGTTGAAATTTGGTAATAATACGAGGCTGGTTTGAAAAGTCCGTGCAAAGTCCGAGAGATGGCACACCACCGGCGCGTATCGAGGTCATGTTTAGTTAGTAGCATCTCTTGAATGAACGCACACCACAGTTTCAGCCATATTGGTCTATTTCTTTGTGTTTGGCATTCGTGTGAATCAAGGAAGTCGAGTGATTTTCAAGAAATGGACGAAAAAAGAATTTCGTGTGGTGATTAAACATTACTTTATGAAAGGCAAAAACGCCTCAGGAGACTAAAGAGAAGCTTGATAAATATTATGGGACTCAGCACCTTCGATTAGAACAGTTTATAAGTGGTTTCAAAATTTTCGGACTGGCCATATGGGCACAAGTTACGCTGAACGTTCTGGACGGCCTGTGGAGGTTACGACTCCAGAAATCATTGATCAAATCCATGATATGGTAATGGATGACAGAAGAGTTAAGGTGCGTAAGATTGCTAGTGCTGTGGGCATCTCGACTGAACGGGTACATAGTATTTTGCATAAACATTTGGACATGAAAAAGCTATTCGCAAGATGGGTGCCGCGATTGCTCACGCTTGACCAAAAACGGAATCGTGTGAAGTGTTGCAAGGATGGTTTGCAGCTATTCCAGAAGAATCCGGAGGACTTTAAGCGTCGTTTCGTCACTGTGGATGAAACATGGATACATTACTATACTCCTGAGACCAATCAACAATCTAAACAATGGGTTACCAAGGGGGGAATCTGCACCAAAAAAGGCGAAGACCGTTCCTTCGGCCGGAAAGGTTATGGCGACTGTCTTTTGGGATTCGCAAGGGATAATCCTCATCGACTATCTGGAAAAGGGTAAAAAAACTATTACAGGTGAATATTATTCATCGTTATTGGACCGTTTGAAAATCGAGCTGCAAGAAAAACGCCCGCGATTGGCCCACAAGAAAGTCCTTTCCCATCACGACAACGCACCAGCACACACCTCAGCAGTTGTGATCGCAAAATTAATGGAAATAGGATTCCAACTCGTTTCACATCCCCCCTATTCTCCAGACTTGGCTTCCTCGGACTACTATTTGTTCCCCAATTTGAAGAAATGGCTGGCGGGACAAAGATTTTATTCAAACGAGGAGGTGATTGCAGACACTAATGGATATTTTGCAGACTTGGACAAATCCTATTATTCGGAAGGGATGAACAAACTAGAACATCGTTGGACGAAGTGTATAAACCTAAAAGGAAACTATGTCGAAAAATAAAAAATGGTTTACCCCAAACACATAAGTAGTTTTTATTTTTGCACGGACTTTTCAAACCAGCCTCGTATAGGAATTGATGGCCTCATCAGAGCCATGTAGTTTTGAGAGTTAAATTTTGACTTAAGGGTTAGTTTTGGGGGGTGAAATCGGAAGTGAAAAAAAAATTTTTACTTAGTCATCGAGTGCGGTGTCAAATGAAAACTTGTGAAAACACGAGTAAAAAATATATATACAGGGTTACAGGGAAAGTCGTCCTAGATAATTAAGGACGTTATAGTTAAGGTCGTTTCTGACCGATTTGACTCTATGACATGATGTCCTAAACTTAACCGTTTTCGAGATATTGAAGTTTAAAGATTTTCTAAAAAA
>CM032447.1:241467534-241476784 GCA_019049505.1 Pachyrhynchus sulphureomaculatus | reverse complement strand
GACAGACAACAGACAGACAGACAGACAGACAGACAGACAGACACCGAAGTGATCTTATAAGTGTTCCGTACGGAACACTAAAAAAAACATACGCGTCGAATTGAGGACCTCCTCATATTTTTGAAGTCGGTTAAAAAAAGTAACATTCTCATGTGGATGTCGACGAATAAATCCTGTCAGGTACAAATTTGAGGGGTCAGAATTGGCATAATCAACTAAAAATATTCGGGAAAGGAATTTCTCTCCCAAAAGAGAATTATACATATTTAATAGGAGCATCCCCAATATTAAAATTTAATATAAAATGTAAAATCCTTCAATATAAATTTTTAATAACATCTCGTTAAGGGTTTCAAACATTTAAAATTCAACAAATTTGAGGTCAAAGTTGAGCTCTAGCTCTTTTTGTACGTATAATCTAATTAGACCAATAAGAAACAATCTGAAAAACACTATGATGAGAACTAAAGTTTAGATACAAACATGTAAAAATGTGAAACTAAGATAGTCACAAGATATAGGGGGGAAAATATATTTTCATCGTAATGCCGGCGGGACCCCTTTAAAATTTGCCATTTGCACAGTTTTAGCTCAATTAGATAACGTTAACCCGTGCCTCATCGAGGTTAAAGCTGTAAAATTCGATTTTTTGCAAAAAAATCGTGGTTTTTTCCCTCATAAAATGAAAAAAACCATTCGTCCTAGAAACCTGACTCTTGTTTGATTTCATAGGAAATGTTGTTGTCTTAAAGTTTTTTTCCCACCACTTTTTCGTTAAAACTTTTATATTTGAAGATATTCATCATTCAAGGCCGGACATAATTCGAATTCTCAAATTCGACTTTCGACCTGTTTAGAAAACGAAAGTGAAAAATGGCAACAAAGATACCTAACTTAAATATTTTTGACCATTTTTTTTGTTTCCTTTGTGTTTATATAAACAATTATACATATACATTATTACACAATATATAATAAGACATAAAATTGTCATTTGTTTTAATTTTATAAATAATTTTACGAATTGCAAGGTAGTGGGTACCTAACTGATATTTTCTTATCAGTCTTATATTCTTTAAAAGATTTGTTTTTGTTACAAAAAAGCTATTGCTAAGGACTATTTTATCAGAGAATTCCACCTGTAGTGTCATAAACCACACCCCTTCTTTTTTTGTTCCTCGTCTGGGATGCCCGGGGAGAAGTCGGAGAGTTTTTAGTTTACGTTTGCCTTTCAAGCAGTGTACATTTCAACAACGTTCATTTAGTGACTTTTCTGCGGGACAATGTCTTCTGCAGCATCAACGAGCCATGCTTGTTCGAGTTTGAGTTCAAGGCAGAAACAAATGGTGTATTTAATCGGCCACATGTCTCATCAAATCAGTGGCAGTAATTTACCATCTAATCGTCAACTTTACGCATATTATTTTATAATATACGGCAAGTGAAACTAAACACCAGAGAAGCTGCAAGACTTACAATAAAGGAAGTTTCAATTTTTTGGTAGAAAGCTAAGATACCAACCAGAAATCTGAAAGATAGTGTTGCAAAAATAGAAAAACTGTACGAAGAGTGGGAGAAAACCGCAAAAAACAACGCTAAAAGATCTAAAAGCACAGGACAAAATAAAAAAGTAGAAGCTTTCAAGTCACAGACATTTGTTTATTTATAATCAATATTTATGTAAAAGTGTGGTTCAACGCCCCCAAACCCACTTTGGCCCCAACCAAGACGTACAATTGTTTAAACCTTCTGTGAAATACAGACAAATTGATAAACAACTTGCAGACAAGCCACTGTTCAAAATGATAAATTATCTGTGGTATCTCAATTCGGAACTAGTCGCATTTTCATTTTTTGATAAAACTTTACAAAAAATGTCAAAACAAGCATGGCTGCAAAATGTCTAAAAATAATTTCTGTTGAAGAAAAAGTTACGATGATGTAAAAGCAAGTCTCAATCTCGAACAAGTGAATGATTTATTGGACAAAAAAGTGATTATTTTGTTTCTCATGAGTTTTGAAGTTGATACAAATTTTGTAAATACTGATTCCGATGAATGGTGTAACAATTCACACTATAAGCTAACAAAACAGTAAACAGTTTTAAGGTTGTCAGTGAAACAGCTGAAAGAGGTGTAAAATTAATTCAAGACTTCAATTCCTGTTTGACGATAGAGGCCACCTTATCTAAACCATTACCACCTTGATCTGTTAATAAATTTTAAATGTAAATAATAATAATAACTTCTTTTCTTTATATCGCTTCCTTCTTTATAACTAAACTTTAAATAATAATTTTAGGACACCCTTTATTTGGGTCATCATGAGAAGCTCTATCCATTTAGAGAGTGATCCACGTAAAAAATTCAGAGAAAGGTATGACGACAAAACAACTCTTGGGGTCAGTATGACAAAGGAGGTTCAGTTTAGTAAATCCTTTAGCGCATTTCAAGTTTTTTGAGGATTGTTATTTTAAATGAGACAACCCTGTATATAGCATCATCTAAATGGTTTGATGGGTGTGTACGTGCTGGAACGTCGTTAGCAAAAGCACAAAGTACACGTTCAATTAATGAAAGCTCTTTTGTCTATAAGATTAATACCTCATCAAGTCTGTTCGTAACTTTACCAAGAAGAAGAACAAGCAAGAATGATTTCTCTCTAATTATGAACTTATGCGGAACTAAAAGAAAAAGGAGATAAACTTTAATTGATCAATCTAACTAGAATGATTGATTAGATTATATGAACACTTAATATTTATTTACCTTGATGACACGTAGAATTAAGAAAAAAAACCATCAATCAAAATAAAATTTATGTTCATCTATGCCCTGACAAAGTTAAAAATATTACCGTTGTCATAAATAAGGGAAATGAAAAAAATTGCCAGCTTATCATAGATTTATACAGTTAACTTTATAACACTAGGTGTGGTGAAAAGTCCCTAGACTTTTGAAGCAAAAACAATGTTTTTGCCAAAAATCTATTTTATACTTCAACATCGTTTTCGTCAAGAACGATACACCTATCAGAATCTCAACTCTGCTTTTATTACACAGGATTTACCCACCGAAATATGATTATCCTCTACAAACCACCTTTCTCCCATGGCTCTCTCCTTGCCCACCCATTGGTCTCTAAATGCATCCATATAAGAAAACAGAATACTCCAACATTAAATTAAATAAAATGTTTCTAGAAAGAATCACAACTATCCGAAATACACCCTCATTTACAAAGATGGTTCAAAAACAAAAACAGTGTGGGAGTATCATACATAACTTCAACCATTACCAAAATGTACAAACTTCCCTCTTATACTTCCATCTTCTCCGCCGAACTTCTAGCAATTAAAGAGGCCATGCGTCATGCACTAATAGCTACATCAACAACACGTACTCTAATCACACTGGTCATCACTAGTCATGCCACACGAACTTTGATAGCTAATACTGTTTTAGCTAACTACCCTCATTATTAAACTGCAGTTATTTTGTTTCAATTAGCCTCAGTTTTCTTGTGAGACGGTAATACCTATAACTAGTACTACGGCAATAAAAGCAAAGGAACGTTCGCAAAGAAATAATCATAAAACTATTTGTCTGTGATTTCATCAAAATATTGTGATTTATTAACTGCGTTAAAATGTCGAGAAAGTGTAGTCACGATCCTAACTCTTTTTGTTATATCTGTGGCGATTTAAAAGTTGTTACCCTATTACTCGGACTTCAGCTGAGTTATACTAAATTCTGCTGCTTTTTATGTGAACCGGACAGTCGAGATAGAACAAATCGCTATCATAAAAAAATATGGCCTACGCGTGCATCCTTAATTCCTGGACAAAGTAAACCGGTCAAGTGCAAGTTAAACTTGCACAATTAGTGTTCCGTACGTTAATTGCTTTTAAAATAAAAAAATTTGTTACGGTGGTATAAAATGGTCAGTGACTTCACAAAACACACCCCAAATGAGTTTCCAACAATGTTTGTTTCCAGTCTTTACTGAAAACTGAAGACCTTGAATTTTTTTTTTTTAATACCAGATAAATTATTAAAGATGATAATTTTCGTTCAATCTATATGGAGAATATTCCAGAATTTTTTCAAAATTTTTTGGTCAGTACTTTTCGAGATAAGGTAGGGGGACAGCGATTTTTCGCGTTTTTTTTTTTTTTAAATAATACAAAGAAATGTGTTCGCAAGTATTACATTATATATATATATATATATATATATATATATATATATATATATATATATATATATTTTACTCGTGTTTTCACAAGCTTTCATTTGACACCATACTCGATCACCTAGTAAAAAAATTTTTTTTTTTCTCTTCCGATGTCACCCCTCAAAACTCACCCCTTAAGTCAAAATTTAACTTTAAAAACTACATGGCTCTGTTGAAGCCATTAATTCGTATATTAGTACCAAATTTCAACTTTCTATGACAAATAGTTTCGGAGAAAATCGGGTGTGTGACAGACAGACAGACAGACACCGAAGTGATCTTATAAGTGTTCCGTACGGAACACTAAAAATGTGAAGAATTTACCCCCTTGTAGAGCCATCTGAAGTACTTCTTCCACCATTGCATATCAAATTAAGCCTGATTAAAAATTTTGTAAAGGCAGTGGATCGCAATGGGAGTGGATTTTTGTATCTAAAAAGAAAAATTCCCCAAAATAAGTGATGCAAAGATAAATTTTTTTCGTAGGACCTCAAATCAGGGAGTTAATAAAAGATCCGGTATTCGAAGAAGAATTGAGCGATTTAGAAAAACCAGCATGGAAATCTTTTAAGAATGTTGTAAATTTTTTGGGTAACCATAAGATTAAGAGAGCTATAGAGAGTTGGTTAGCGAGCTATTGTTGGCTTATCAAGCATTGGGTTGCAACATGTCACTCAAGATTCACACCTGGATTTTTTTCCTCAGAATTTGGGGGCTGTGAGCGGTGAGCACGGAGAAAGGTTCCAGGATGGAAAAACGTTACTAGGGCAAATGGAACCCAAATATGTTGGCAGATTACTGCTGGATAATCAAAAGGGACCAACCAGGATCTAAAATTGCTAGAAAATCTTAGATAATAATTTTTTTTACATTTTTGGTTTAGGAGGTCATTATTTTTTAAAATATTTTAAATTACTTAAGAGAATAAAATTCTTGGCTAACAGATTTTTTTTAATGTTTGTTTTTACTGCCAACAACCTATTAAAGTAAAAAATATCATAAAAGTCCATGTGGCACGACAAAGTTATAATTTTGTTTACCAGTGTTATCTCCGATTCTTACAGTTCTCTCACTTCCATCAAATCCAGAAATCTTGAACACAATTACATACGCCAAATATTGGATCTTTGCTACACAGCAAATTTAAAGCATCGGCACATATCGTTTCTCTGGATACCTAGCCACACTGGCATTAGTGGTAACGACAAGGCAGATCATCATGCAAAACTAGCAATAGTGAGAGGCATCACTGGGTTGGGAGAGAACCACATAAAGGACTTCAATAACCATCTCAAATCTACATTTCTTTCATTGTTTCAACTCAGCTGGGATCTGACAAATCCTGAAAATAAGTTATGACGCGAAAAGAAAATGTACTTATGTGGAGGTTAGCTATCGGGCATACTTTCAGTACTCATCACTGTTATTTATTAAAAAATGAACAAGCTCCTACATGCCCCATCTGCGAATCTTTCCTAACAGTAGCCCACATAATAGAGGCCATACATTTCAAACGTATCAGAGATAAACATAATATTCCACCCAATTTAAAAACAATCATAGACACATTTGAAACAATAATTGTGAAACTAAAAAATTATCTAAGAGAAATTGACTATACAGTATAACTTCCCCATCTCCACCCACGCGGGGTGCTAAATAACCTAGTTGTCGATGCGCCCAGACCACATAACATCCATCCATCCATCCACTTTTTTCTTGTACTTGTACTCAATGGGGATAAGACCCAGAGGATGGTTTTCGGTCTCAGAGACCTGGGAGACGGGGATCGGGGGGCTGTCAAGTTCTTGGGCATAAATCTTGATCCGCACCTTCGGTGGACTGCCCATGTCGGGGCCATCTGTGGGAGATTGCGTGGAACGGCCTTTCTGCTCCGGGATCTCCGGGGGGTCAGTGTCTGGGGGGGTTCTGCTGTCTGCGTACTACGCTCTATTTCACTCCGTGATGACCTATGGAATCATAGCATGGGGTGGGGCGGCTTGTGCGGATAGGGTTTTTGGACTCCAGAGGAGGGTAGTGAGACTGCTAACGGGTCTGTCATTTCGGGAGGATTGCAGGAGGGCCTTTGTTAGGCTAGGTATTTTAACCTTTCCTGCTGCCTTTGTTCTGGAGAGTTTACTGTTTGTCAAAAAAATGAGGAACGGTTTACTCTCCAGAGCGAAGTACATAATTATGAAACAAGGGATAGAGGTAATATCAGACCGGTCTTCTGCAGATTGAAGAAGTGTCAGCCGTACAGATTTTTATAGCGGCAAAATTGTTTAATAAGCTTCCACAACAGGTCAAGAGACTGAACTTGAATAAATTTAAAAATTGCATAAAAAAATATCTGCTTCGGCTCGCAGCATACAGCACATCTGAAGTCCTGAATGTTCCTGTTGGTTCTTTAAACTTTAATGTTGAGGATAACTAAGATTTATGTGTTTATATATAAGTGTGATTATAAGTCATTTAAGCTGTTTTTATTTTCTTTTATTAGACTGTAAGAATTTTATCTTTTAATGATTGGCTGTAGTGTGTATTATATAGATATTTTGACATGTGTACATAATTATTATTATTATCTGGCATGAATAAATTTATTTATTTATTTATTTATTTATTTGTTCATTTGGGGCCGTTTCTTTGCGATTTCTGCCTTCAAACACACCAATAACTTACTATAATATTCGCTATTGATGGTTTTTCCCTTCTCAGCATAGTCGATGAAAATTATTTCAAGCACATCCCAAAATACAGAGACCAAAACCTTCCCCGCTGACTGTCGTGTCGCTTCGGGCGGCTTTCACCGGCTGCTGTCCACTCAGCTGACTGCTGATTTGATATCATCCATTGTCATATATCGCATGAAAAAATCCTTTTTAGTGCGCTTAAACAGCTCCAAACAGCGCTCAGAATCATCAACACGTTGTTATTTTTGATTCACTGTGAGCAAACATGGTACCCATTTCGAACAGAGCTTTCTCATGCCAAAATGTTCATGCAAAATATGACCAACACTTTCTTTTGATAACTTTAGGGTGTTAGCTATCTCACGTAATTTCACTTTACAGTTATCCAAAACAATTTTGTGGATTTTTTTATGTTTTCCGCTGTAACCACCTCATTTGGGCGTCCAGAGAGTTCAGCATCATTTGTGTCTATTCGACCGCGTTTAAATTCAGCATACCAGTAAATGATGAGTGATTGTCCAGGGGCAGAGTCCTCGTAACACTTATCATCACTTATGCTTGAACGGTATTTTTTATCATCAGAAAACCCTATTTAATCAACACAAGAAATTTCGATTTTTTCCATTGTTTTGAAAATATTAAAAGTAGCGTCACTAAAACCATCGTAATTTCTAACATAATCCTCGAAATATCATAAAATTTTGATACGTATCATTTGAAGGTTGGTACTTCCTAAAAATCATATGGATTTTTTGAAAAGGGTGACATATATATGTCAGACCAAAAACTTTTCAGCCTACGTGTTATGTAATTTATTAGCTCTTGATGTATACAACAAAATGATCTTTTTGTGCTCACTCCCACTTAAAAAACCACCAGAAGATAATCCTACCGGTTAAGAACCAAAACATATTCGTAATGGTAAAAATAATTAACAACTCTTGTTCATAATTACACAATTTTTGTAATTACTCCCGCTTACTCTACCGAAGATATTCCCTGAATGATAAACGCATCAATAATGTATTGTATTAAACTTTTTAAGATAATACGTTACAAAGAGAAAATAAGGAAGTTCTCATTCCGAACAGCAAATAAGGTTTGTACTCGGCAATTACTGCCAATCAGATACATTTCGAATGATTGTAAATGGAATTGCCAAGTCATTTTCCGGCCCCATTAAAACTGTTTAAAATCAACTCCATTCAATTTGATTGCTCGTAAATCAGTTCCATCGTTTTTAAGAAACCAGTTTTTTTTTACTTTTCTGAGACCGATTTCAGTTAAACTTATTAGTTCGGTAATTTTAGATAGGGATAGTAGTAGTAGTAGTATAGCCAGTCCCAAAATATAAGATCCTAATTTTTTGCCGTTTTAAGTGGGCAATATAAAAATTCTGACCTTTTGTTTATGACAGATTGCAGAGATGGACTTAAGAATTTTATTCATTAATGCAAATAAATAAAATTATAAGTGTTTTTGGAGATGTTTATTTATAGATGCATGCAAAAACAAATGGACAAATATACAGTTTGAATGAGGTTTACAAGAGGGAACATATTGTATAAATAAAAATATATTTTAACTTAAGCATAATTCGGTTTCACTATCACTGTCATCAGCTGAGGTAATTATCAGTGTTTTATATTATTTACATAAATATATGAATCTTCAACTTTAACAACGTACTGAATGGAATTTCTCCAGCTTTCACAAGGTATATCATTTATAACTTTTTTTTACTAATTCAACCACTGAGTCGCTTAAAGTAGGAGAAACATTTTGTGCCCTTATTTTCGATTTAACTTGATGCCAAATATGTTCAATTGGATTAAACACACAATAATACGGAGGAAGCCGCAAAACAGTGTGTACCATTTTCTCAGCCATACTGTCACAAACATATTTCTTTTTCAATTTATAGTCTTTCAAAACTTCCAAAAGATCACTTTTTTTATAACTAAAGTCAAAATAAATGTCATTTTCTAACATATATTCCTGTATTTCCGATTTGGTGTTGGCTGCATTAGGAACCTTATTTAGCAGGCGACTGTGTTAACTTGCATTGTCTATAACTATAACACTCTGTTCGGGAACATTTGGCAAAAGGGAATTTTGAAACCAATTTTCAAAAATTTCTGCAGTCGTGTCTTCGTGATAGTCCAAACTAGAATCTTTTATGTTTTTTGCATATAATAGTAGGCAATTTGAAACCCAGCCCTTTTCAGATCCAGCATGCAAAATGATTATTCGTTTACCTTTATTTGAAGATGCGTTAGTCTGACATTTTGTACTGCTGTCAACCCACCCTTTTTGCACAG
>CM032447.1:241442534-241462534 GCA_019049505.1 Pachyrhynchus sulphureomaculatus | reverse complement strand
CACAAAAACAACTCGCCGAGCAATTGAGCGTTAGTCAACAAGCTGTTTCCAATCGGCTACGAGAGATGGGAAAGATTCAGAAGAGCGGTAGATGGGTACCACATGAGTTGAACGACAGGCAAACGGAAAAGCGCAAAAAACACGTGTGACATTTTGCTCGCTCGGTACAAAAGGAAGTCGTTTTTCCATCGTATAGTTACAGGGGATGAAAGGTGGATTTATTTTGAGAATCCCAAGCACAAAAAATCATGGGCAGACCCAGACGCACCATCCACATCGACCGCAAGACCGAATCACTTTGGCAGATGCTCTGTGTTTTTTTTTCACTTCCGATTTCACCCCCCAAAACTAACCCCTTAAGTCAAAATTTAACTTTCAAACCTACATGGCTCTGATGAGGCCATCAATTCCTATATTATTACCAATTTCAACTTTCTATGACAAATAGTTTCGGAGAAAATCGGGTGTGACAGACAGGCGGACAGACAGGCGGACAGACAGGCGGACAGACAGGCGGACAGACAGGCGGACAGACAGGCGGACAGACAGGCGGACAGACAGGCGGACAGACAGGCGGACAGACGGACAGACAGACGGACAGACAGACACCGAAGTCATCTTATAAGTGTTCCGTACGGAACACTAAAAATAACCTGATTCCTGAATTCCGCGACCCCCTCTATATAGTGATCTAGAAATCTTAAAACGTGAAGCAAAGCCAAAATCTCGGCACGAATACGTTCCTTTGGCAAGGAAAGTAAAAAGTATGGTCAGTTTTTATTTCAGGGATGGATTCAGCGGGGGACGATTGGAGCAATTGGGGCTCAACCTAACCTAACAAGTAAAAATATAAAAGTGTGTATGTACTAACCCCTGACTTTAAATTAAATAATATTTTGTTAAATACTTAATGGTAATTCAAAAATCCATGTCACTTTAAATCAAAATATTTGTTTATAGTGCAGTAAAAAAGCATTTGAAGTTGCACAGTTTAGATACAGCAATATTATAATTGTATTCTCTCTGTGGGATCACCAGGAGTATTGTCATGAGTTTAAGATCTTGAAAAACTTATGCTCTTTTGTTTATAAACAACTGAAGTTTTTAAAACGCGTTTTTTTCCGCTTAAAATGCGAATAACTTCGGTTATATATGTCGGATCGAGATAAAAAAAAAACAAACTCTTCGTAATGAAATTTCTCTCGTTAACTTTAATTAACTCAAGTGTGTACAATTTTCAGAAAATATGCCTTTTGTTATAGTAAAAATACCCTGAAATTTTGGTTCAAAAATATTGAACCTAGTGGGCACAATTGTATTCATTATTTAAAATTTGAATTCCCTGCCATTTGGTCAAATTGGAACTTATTTTTGAAAATTTAGGTCTTGACGCCAGCTTTCCGATGTCATGAAAAGGAATTGTTTGTGGGTCATTTTAACTGTTTTTTTTTTTTTATTTTTGTTTATTAATTAAATAAAAACAAATGCGTTTTTTTGGTCATTTTGAAAAAAATTGAAAAATTTTTATTATAACACACAAGAGAAGCGCGAGACTTTTATTTAAAAAAAACAATCATTTTCGTTAATTTTTTTTTCAAAATGTCAATTGTTATATTGATTAATAAATAAATGTAAAAAAAATGGCAAAATTTTTTTTAATGCCATCGAAAAGCTGACGTCGAAATCTAAATTTTTTTAAAAAAAAGATCCATTTTGGACTAAATAGCATAAAATGGCGGGCAATTCAAATTTTAAATAACAAATTCAATTGTGTCCACTAGGGTTCAATATTTTTGTACCAAAATTTCAGGGTATATTTGCTTCACTTAGTTGACCTGTACAGGGTGAGTCAACGATAGAGTAAAGTTCATTATCTCATTTGTTTCGGGAATAACGAAAACATTTTAAATACAGTGTTTTAGGGAATGTTAAGCTGCACAGTTTAAATTTATTTTTGACTATACAGAGTACTTCAAAAAAATGTGGGGATATAACATATGTTTTTTAAATGGAACATCCTATTTTCTAATTCATTTTTAAACTCTGCGTAAAATTTTATAACTTTTTTATTAATAATGTTATATAACTAAACCAAGTAGTTTTTCTAATATTTCAGTTTTTTTAAAAAAACACTATTCAGTTTTGTTAAAAATTGCCGATAGAGCCATTGTTTCTGAAGGTGGAATACTCATATTTATGCATTTGGACTATTTTAAATTAAAAATCTCAAATATTTTAAATGGCATACCCTGTACATTATTATTTTTTCTGATAGATTTTACAAAACCCTCCGACTTTTATTAACTATCTCATATACCTATTTCTAATAGTTTTCGATTTATTTTGAATTTTTCAATTTTTACCCTTGTTTTTAACACACTACGCCAGGGGTGCTCAAACGGTCGATCGCGATCGACAAGTCGATCGCGAGTGCTTTTTGAGTAGATCTCGAGAAAAAAAATTCCGATATAGAACTATTCACAGATTTTGTTTTAGGTAACTAAAACAAAATGTAATGAATAAACTACTAAAATTTATTCGATCCACAATTAGGCCAGAATAACCCCCTCATCACTTTCTTTTATCGTAATAACCCCCTGCTAGCGGCAAAAGGCGGCTTTATCAAAGGAATGCGCGGTACTTGTCAAAGAAAAGCGGCGTTTTTGATTCCCGCCGATTTTTTTAGAAACTTCGGGCGGCGTGTTTGACGGGAACATTCGAGACTTCGTTCGAGCCGATATAAATGTTGCGCCTGCAGGAATAGGAGTCAGTCTGAGTTGTAACTTTAAGGCGATACATCGATACAAAGTTTATTAATAAATGGTCCAAAATGAGTGCGGCGAAGAAAAGTAAAACTTATCATTTTAACAACGATTGGGAGGAAGAATTTTTCTTTTGTATGGTAAAGGATAAGTGCATTTGTCTCATTTGCCGTGAGTCAGTTGCAATACCTAAGCGTGGGAACTTAGAGAGGCATCATAAGACAGTTCATAAAAACTATGAAATGGATTTTCCGTCACAGAGTGACTTAAGAAAACAAAAAGTACGTGATTTGATAACTTGTTTGAAAAAAGAACAAACCATGTTCACAAGACCAGCCAAACAATCAAAAGCTGTAACGATCGCGTCATTTAAAATATCTCATATATTGGCGAAACACAAGAAAGAAACCATTTGATGATGGATTGGTTGTGAAGGAAGCATTTATTGAAGCGGGTGAGACTTTATTTAGAGATTTTAAAAATAAAACAGAGATTATGTCTGCTATTAGAGAACTTCAGTTATCTCGTCGACTGTCACAAGGCGTGTTGAAGTCATGAGTCAGACATGGCAGATAAACTAAAACATGATATCATGGAATGTACATACTTTTTTTTACAGTTCGACGAATCCACCGATATGACAGACACTGCCCAGCTGGGTATTTTTATTCGAATGGTATTCAATGACATGTCGGCTAAGGAAGAGTTTTTGACAATGATTCCTCTGAAAGGAAAGACCCGTGGCGAAGATATTGTAACATTCATTTTTTTCCTGGATTTTAAGACCATGCAATGTTACTGATTCTTCACTTCAAATTGTATTTATTTTTATTTTAAAATATCGACCGGTATATTAAACAAAAGTTTCAGGACATTCAGTATATACTGTGTGTGCGGGTTGCTGATCGAACCTACCGCCAGCCGCGATTGGCGAAATGTTTGACCCGGAGTTTTGATTGGAGCGTCCGGATATTACCGGTAAAAATCGCACGATTATTTAAGGGCCTGAGAAACTACCACGGGGCTTTTTTCCATCTAGCCGCAGACCAGGCAGTACCGTCTAGCCGAGAGGCTATTTTCCATCTAGCCGAAGTAGGCTAATTTTCTTCAAAAGCCGCTAAGTAAAAGTACCAGTTTCGACAATAAAAGCTGTAGTGAGCTTTCTAAGTGTTAAGAAAAAGTGTGAAATCGGGCGAAGTCCATCACAGCAGGACTGAAAAAGAGTAAGTCAACAAAACTCCCTCCAATAGACTTATTTAAGAGCAGTGCATTAACAGCAATGAATAACAGACAAAAAAGTGAAGTGTAAAAACACGATGTCTCGCCTTCGGGGTTGTAAAAGTTTAAAGTTTAAATGTAACAACTACTATTTAGGCTAGAATTTTTTTTGGTATAACTGTAAAGGTTAGAACTTTTTATTTTCATTTTAAAAATATGAATAAATTCTTTTTTTGTTGATTAAAGCTAGTGTCTCACTGAATATTTATTTCTCTTTTCAGGATCAGTTGTACTAGACTAATTATTTTTAGTAATATCCATAAAAACACTTCAGTTTTTTCTCATTTTTCTTAGCTGAAGTTAAATCCTTTCTATTTTAAAATGAGTGGTGCCCAAAAAAAAGTCGTACAACTGAGGTTTCTTTAAAAATAGAATTAAATTCCAAAAGACGTACAAAAATTATCTCTTACCCATATCTCTCCACCAAGGAAAACTGAGCTAGTATTTCTTTAATTTCTTTAGTTCTTTTAAAATCAGGTTTCACTCATTCATTATCAGAAATTAAAGCGGGGGGGCTGCAAGAAAATTGTGCTCAAGCTTGGGGCGTCCAGTATTTAAAAATGTTACAAAATGACGCAGTCTACATGGGGCGAAAAATAAAACAAAATTAGCACACCTTACAAAATTGCGCTCAAGCGTGGGACAAACAACTTCTCACAGGGTACAGAAAAAGATGCCTCAAACTGAGGACAGTTTAGCATGTCATAAAAAGGACGTCAAATAAAAAAATAGCGCTGTCAACGCGGGGCTTTTGGAATTTTATATTTTTTAAAAAAAGGGTTCAGTGTACTAGCTTTCGAACAAAATAAAAGCTCTAACTTTGCAGATATTTTATTTCATAATATTTATTAAACGAAACTACACTATAGCAGTAAGACAAAAGCAGGAAATTTGTAGAATTTTTTATTTCAATTTATCTGAAATAGATATTTGAATTTTGTTGTTGACTCTAAGATAAGAGATTCCTACTTTTTTCTTAAAAGCTGGCTTTATAGTTCAGATTGGCAGATGTGTTGGTCGACTTTAATTTTGCATTGTTGATTTATTTTGCGGATAACCGAACAAAAAACTGTTCTTTTTTCTCACCTATATTTTGCATGAATATTAAAAATACTTTGCTGATAGACGAAACGATATTTGGAGATTTTTTATAGGAAATTCTTAAGATAAATTGGTAAAGGAATGTTAATACAAGGCGATACTTAGAAATTTTTTTGAAATTGTCGAAGATTTTTTTAAGTTTAGTAAAGAAGTTTACATATATTTAAGTGCCTTTACATATTTTTTATTTTTGACTATTGGGAGCACAGGAGAAATATTTTCACGGCTTTTTAAACAATTCTTTTAAATTTTATAATCTAAATTATCATGGAAGCCTTCAATTTTAAAGTCAATCACCTACTGGAATATGAGTTAGACTATGAACTGAAAATCCGTCGTATTTTCTCAGAACGTCCGGTCGCGGGATAAAAGAAAGATTCTAACGAGGATCTTAAGTAAAGAAATACTCCAATAAATCAGATTGGACTAAATAGTTACAAAAAGTTTCTGATTTTTTTTTAAAAGTCTAATAAAAATTCTCCTTCTCAAATTAAAACTCCTGCTTCTCTCCAAATGGTCACATGTCTCCTTTATTCGTGCATAAATATTTAAATAATGGACCGCATATAAAGATAGATCTATTAGGTGCCCATTTCTCGGCTTTATTTGACTCTGGTGCAAATGCCTCCGTTATAGGTCAGAATGGTATTAAAATTTTTAAGTCGTTTAAGTATAAAAAATATGCCATGTCAAAAATAGAAGTGTTACCACTGCAGATGGCAGCCGTCTAAAAGTTTTAGGTACGGTTGAGTTGCCGCTAGTCTGCAATGGTCATTGTTTAGTAATCTCTGCTCTAGTAGTACCTTCTCTATCACATACTTTGGTTTTAGGATGTGATTTTGCACAAAAATTCGGAATTTTAGTAAATTTTAAAAATAATTCGTGGTATCCACAGTCCCTAGAAGTCAATTCTCAAAACAAGTTTTAAAGATAGTTACTCAGAAAGTTCCTTAGAAAACCTTTCTCGCGTCTATGTACCCTAGATGATCTCTCGCGGACGGAACGCTTAAAAGCCGAAAAAATAATAAGCTCTTTCAATGAAATAAGTAGCAAAGATAGGTTAGGCCGAACGAATAAAATCAAGATGTCTATAGATACGGCTGATGCCAGTCCTGTAAAGACAAGGCCCTTCGCCATGTCTCCTTATATGTCAAAAGTATTTGAATAAGGAGTTAGACGAAATGTTGAAACTCGGAGTGAAATCGTCTATGCTTTGACGAAGAAAGCTCAACGAGGTCAGCAAATTTGATAACTATCCATTACCGAACATCGACAGAATTTTGTAAGGAGTTAGACGAAATGTTGAAACTCGGAGTGATATCGTCTATGCTTTGACGGTAGAAAGCTCAACGATGGTCAGCAAAATTTGATAACTATCCATTACCGAGCATCGACAGAATTTTGACATCACTCAGGAATGCTAAGTATGTATCCTCGATAGACCTTAGAAAGGCTTTCTGGCAAATTCCTTTAGACAAATCCTCTAAGGAAAAGACCGCTTTTGCAGTAGTAGGCCCGAGGTCTATTTCAGTTCGTCACTATGCCGTTTGGTCTAAAGAACGCTGCTCAAACTCAGCAACGTTTAGTGGACGCCATATTTGGTCCGAAATATGAGCCACATATTTTTACCTATCTCGATGATATTTTAGTAACATCGGAAGACTTCGAATCGCATATTCGCTTACTTAAGGAAGTAAAAGATAAATTGAAAGAGGCCGGACTGACGATAAATTTGAGCAAATGTGATTTTTTCAAAACTTCTCTAAAGTTTTTAGGCTATATTGTAGGCTCAAATTCCTTGCGTACCGATCCGGATAAAGTAGCAAGCATGGTTAATTATGCGAGACCTACTAATACTACGGAAGTTAAGCGCTTCGTAGGAATGTGTTCATGGTATAGACGTTTTATCGAGAATTTTTCTACCTTGTTGTCACCTATTAATGATCTTTTGAAAGGACGGAAAAAAGGACAATCGATAGATTGGACAAAGGCAGCCGAAGAATCTTTTATAAAGATAAAGAACTATTGGTTTCAGCTCCCATTTTATCCCAACCAGACTTTTCCCAACATTTTTATATTTCTAGTGATGCTTCTAATACTGGTTTAGGGGGCGTCCTAACACAGAAAATCAATGGTGAGGAAAGGGTGATAGCGTATGCCAGTAGAACTTTATCAAAGGCTGAACGTAACTATTTCGGTTGTTGAAAAAGAATGTTTAGCAGTACTCTTTAACATCGAAAAGTTTCGACCTTACATAGAAGGTGTTCCTTTCACGGTCATAACAGATCATTATAGCTTATTGTGGCTTAATTCTATTAAAAAACCCTAGTGGCAAACTAGCGCGTTGGGCGATTAGGCTGAGACAACACACGTTTACTTTAATTCATAGAAAAGGAGTCCACAATGTTATTCCTGACGCTTTGTCAAGAATCCCAGATCATACAGCGGACGAAAACAGTCTTAATGCACAGTTTGGCGCAAGAATTGATACAGTAGATGTAGATCGCATTGACCCATGGTACGACAATTTACGGCAGCAAATTAAAGAATCTCCTCAAAATTTTCCACAGTGGAAGGGTGGAAAATGATTTCGTGTACAAATTTATCCCAAACCAGTTGCCTTTAAAAATTAATGTACCCGAGTGGAAAATACTAGTTCCTAAACCACAGAGAGAGGAAGTTATAGACATGTGTCACACTCCTCCTACTTCTGGTCATTTTGGCTTTTATAAAACTCTTCACAGGTTCAGGAACAGTATTATTGGCCAAAAAATGCGTTTTGACATCGTAAAGTTTGTGAGGACTTGTGAAGTATGTGTGGGAGCGCAGAAATCTCCAAATACACTACCTATGGGACTGATGGGAAAAGAGAAAACGGTTAATTACCCTTTTCAAGTCATAGCAGCTGATCTAGTAGGCCCATTCCCACGTTCAAAAAAGGGAAATAAATGGCTTCTCGTGGTTTCTTGCTGGTTTACAAAGTATACCATGCTATTTCCTTTGAAAAGCTCTAAAGCTGGATATATAGAGAGAATTTTGGAAAATAATGTCTTTCTAATCCACGGTGTTCCATCGCTCTTGATATGCGATAACGGTACTCAGTTTACCTCTAAGAGTTTTAAGAGCTTAAGTGAAACTTATGGTTTTAACATCCGTTTTAATCCGTGTACTCTCCCCAATGTAATTTTGTGGAACGTAATAACCGAACAGTCGGGACCGCTTTAAGAAGTTACGTGGATTCACATGACACTTGGGATAGCAATATTTCCAAAATCCAACAAGCGATAAATACCGCGAGACACGAAGTAACAGGGTTCACACCGTCTTTCTTAGTTTACGGCAGACATATACCTCTATCTGGATCATATTATAAAAACTTAGACTTGGATGTCAATGCTGACAGCGAAATAATTCCGGGTAACAGGGGCGCGTACGCCGAAAATTTAAAGGGTTTAAAAGATATTTTCACCGACGTGCGTAGTAGGATACATAAGGCTTATGAGCGGAACAGTAAGTCTTACAACCTTAGAAAAAGGGATTTTTCCTTTAAGATAGGTGATCACGTTTGGCGAAAAAATAAAATTCTTTCCAGTGCAGCTGATAAATTCACATCTAAGTTGGTACCTAAGTATGTGCATTGCGTGATTAGAGAAAAGATTTCGGATTTAGTTTATGGTTTAGTTAATTTAGATGGGACTAAAGTAGGACGATGGCATATTAAAGACTTAAAACCATTCAATGAACCTAACCCTAATGAAAGTTTGTCAGAAGAAGAATAATTTATATTTACACTATCTTAATTGCTTTAGTTTATTTTTTTTTGATGTTGCTCTGTAGAGGTGACGACCTCGTTTTTTTTGACTGTTATAAAAGGTGAGCTGAGGATAGCTTACTTTTATAGTTTTTGCTAAGGTTTTGGGTATTGGCCATATCCCAAACCTAGGTTGATTGTAGTTGATGTTTAGCATCGACTCAGCTGTTGCGAGCTTGCGAAAGAGTCACACTCAGGATATATCATAAGACTGGTATGTCGGTGGTCGCGGGATTTGATTTGCTTATGACCCCAAATAATATCCAGTTCTTGACACTTGGAAGCGAAATTTTGATTAGAGGCAATCCAAGGTGATCTTGAGTTAGGACAAGCGCAGAATGAAGCTCGTGTTGTATGATGTAGAGTCAAAATGTAATAAGAGCAATTTTCAAAGTTTGCTACCCGAGAGGGTGTATTTTTATTACCTTAGTGGTATATTTTGGGTGCAATTAAGAGTAAATTGATTTTGGTTTATCCAGTAAGTCTAAGACTTGGATTATTTTGATTAGATCTTCTTCTGAATTGACAAACTAAGGGTATTTTCTATTTTTTTCAGAGCCGTTTAAACGTTACCTTTGAGTCACAATTTTTTTTAAAAATTTTTTTGCATAGGCTCATAGGCGTCTGATGAGTTTTTTTTTCGGTTTACTATCAGATGGATAGAAAATTGAAGTTCTGCAGGAGAACTAAAGGCTGATCATTTACAGGAGATGAGAGCAGAGTAAGACAGTCGTTTCACAAAAAAATGATCAAAATCTGATACCGAGATGAGAACCTTGTCAAGAGAGGCTAAGCGCAGTGAAGGAAGATTCCTAACCGAATTTTTAGATTTCCAAGAGGTAATCTAGGAAGTTTGGGCTGACAGAAAACGGTTATGCCTGATACCTGTAGCATTTCTTCTAGAGGCTATTGTTTAGGGAGACGATTAACACCCATGATCGAATATTTTAGCTGTCAACGATGTTTTCTTCTTGTTTCTGATTAAGCTGGAAAAGCTCTTGTCGTCTTCAAAAGTTTTGTTGCGTTGCCACCAAAAATAGAGAAAATTTTTGTTTCATGTAGCCTTTTTAAGCTCATTTTCGTTTTTTAAAATTTCGTTAGAAGCTTGGTTAAGTCAACCTTGTAAACCTTTTAGGTTGTATCCCATGAGTTATCTGTTTTTACAGGCTGTGATGCACCGGGTGCTAACAGATGCCGTTACGACGTTTGGCAGGGAGTTAGTCTTCCTGAGGAACAGACTGATTGGAAGGGTAGTCTATGGGGGGTGAACGTTTGACCTTTGGGACCTTTAAAGGTTTTGTTACCCAATGGTTATTTCTATTTAAACCAAAGGAAGCCTAACTACTGTAGTCGACCTCAGCTCCAATTAGCCTATTAGTGGTGACAGGCTGTTGGCAGTAGTGTATTTCGGAACACCCTATTGATTAATTTTTTTTGACTTATGGTGGTGTGGTAGACACCGTTTTAGTTTAGTGGATGCTATAATCTACTCCCTTTTGTTGGTGGACTCCAGGGTCACCAATTCTGTATTTTTTTTGTCTCCACCTTTCAGTATATCGTGGTGAAGTGTTTGTCTCCTGTTATGTGGGATGGATTGAATGTTTTTCGTTGTTGTTCTAGGGTGAGACCAGTACACGAGGGTTCTTCATGCAACTTGAAGAGGCGCAATGCTGGTTAAGTTTTATTTCTCTGGGTAGCCAACCCTGAAGAATGACGGAGAGCGTTTTTTTTTCGGGCTCATGTTTCTAGGCAGATTTGTCACTTTGGTGCGATGTGCCGAAGATTTGATTAGCTTTGCTAAGAGCTTTTCACCAAGCTCAGTATGGAGTAATCATCACCTAGAGTTAGGGATTTGAACTCCTGTATATATTTCTGTATATATTACTGTACATATTTCTGTATATATTTCGGTGTATGTTGGTTGCCTGAGGGCATGTGCTCAAAATGCGAGATTTTGAGTCGTTTTGCTTATGGACTCCTATATAGGATTATGACTTTAGGGAGGTCCTATTTCGAGACTTGCTGTCTCATATAGTTATGTTGGGAATGTTTCCTAGAATGTTAGTTGCGCGCGGACTAATCATTCTGTTCTTAGTGAACATTGCTTTTTGAAGCAGGATCATTCAGTTTAGTGAATTTTAGCTTTTATAGCTATTCACGGTGTGTTTAGAGTGAATTTTAGCTTTTTATAGCTATTCACTGTGTTTAGAGTGAATTTTTAGCTTTTTATAGCTATTCACTGTGTTAAGAGTGAATTTTAGCTTTTGTAGCTATTCACTGTGCCTATAGTGATTTGTTAGCTTTTATAGCTGCTCACTATGTTAACGGCGAGTTTGTTCTTTTAGAACGCAGACTTTGTGTAGTCGAGGACTATTTACAGAGTGTTTTCTTGGCGAGGAGCCGAGCTTTTTTTCTGGCGATATACCAGAGTGTTTTCTTGGCGAGGAGCCGAGGCTTTTTTTCTGGCGATATACCAGAGTTTTTGTTGGCGATGAGCTGACGTGTTTTCTGGCGATCAACCAGAGCGTTTTTTTCCCTGGCGATTTTTTGTCTGGATGTCTTAGACTCGACGTTCATTGTTTTTCTAGAGTGCGATTTTATCTGGCGATCAACCAGAGCGTTTTCCCTAGCGATTTTAGCATGTCTAGATGTCTTAGGACGTCGGACATTGCGTTATAGAGTGCGATTATTCTCTGAGTGCGACTAGTAGTGATACTAGATTTAAATGTTCTCTTAGCGATGAGCTAGAGCATGGATAGCGATTTTTCCCGAGCGTTTGTCTGGATATTTATCCAGATTATTATTTTTTTTTTGGCCTAGTGCTAAATGGTCTGACAAGACATTTTTCTTTTTAGTGTAAGTGTTTGCACTAGAATCATTTTTTTTTTTTTTTTCTTTATTTAAGAATTTTATAAAATTTTCTTTTGCTGAAATAAAAAAAAAAAATTTTCAGACAATCCTTAAAAGATTTTAAGGGGGGTGTTCATATTTTATTTCAGTTCACTTTTTTTTTTGAATTTAGACAAGAGTCTAGACAGTATATTTTTTTGTTTTGGTAACAATAACAGAGCTGATTCTTTTATATAAGAAGAAGACCGCGATTGTTACTTTGAACAGGTATTTCTTATGTTCATGCAAGGATTTTTATTTGCTTTTTGATGTATTACTTAACCTTAGTGCTTAATTAAGTTAAGTCTAGTTATAAGATTCTTGTGTACATGCAAAAAATTTTCATTTGGTTGTCATTGTACTTAATATTAGTGCTTAATAGAATTAAGTCTAGTAGTAAGGGACCGAAGTTTGTATTTTGTTTTAAGTTCTGACCTTAGTATTAAGTGATAGTGTACCACTTTGTACCTTTTCATCAGTAGCCTTAGTTTAATAGACTAGTGTAGTCTATTTCTTTTTGGAAGGGGGTAAATGTAACATTCATTTTTTTCCTGGATTTTAAGACCATGCAATGTTACTGATTCTTCACTTCAAATTGTATTTATTTTTATTTTAAAATATCGACCGGTATATTAAACAAAGTTTCAGGACATTCAGTATATACTGTGTGGTGCGGGTTGCTGATCGAACCTACCGCCAGGCCGCGATTGGCGAAATGTTTGACCCGAGAGTTTTGATTGGAGCGTCCGGATATTACCGGTTAAAAATCGCCAACGCACGATTATTTAAGGGCCTGAGAAACTACCAGCGGGGCTTTTTTTCCATCTAGGCCGCAACCAGGCAAGTACCGTCCTAGCGAGAGGCTATTTTCCATCTAGCCGAAGTAGGCTAATTTTCTTCAAAAGCCGCTAAGTAAAAGTACCAGTTTCGACAATAAAAGCTGTAGTGAGCTTTCTAAGTGTTAAGAAAAAGTGTGAAATCGGGCGGAGTCCATCACAGCAGGACTGAAAAAAGAGTAAGTCAACACAAAACTCCCTCCAATAGGGGACTTATTTAAGAGCAGTGCATTAACAGCAATGTATAAACAGACAAAAAAGTGAAGTGTAAAAACACGATGTCTCGCCTTCGGGGGTTGTAAAAGTTTAAAGTTTTAAATGTAACAACTACTATTTAGGCTAGAATTTTTTTTGGTATATACTGTAAAGGTTAGAACTTTTTATTTTCATTTTAAAAATATGAATAAATTCTTTTTTTGTTGATTAAAGCTAGTGTCCACTGAGAATATTTATTTCTCTTTTCAGGATCAGTTGTACTAGACTAATTACTTTTTAGTAATATCCATAAAACACTTCAGTTTTTTCCCTCTTTTTTCGTAGCTGAAGTTAAATCCTTTCTATTTTAAAAGAGTGGTGCCCAAAAAAAAGTCGTACAACTGAGGTTTCTTAAAAAAATAGAATTAAATTCCAAAAAAGGACTACAAAAATTATCTCTTACCCATATCTCTCCACCTAGGAAAACGAGACTAGTATTTCTTTAATTTCTTGTAGTTCTTTTAAAATCAGGTATCACTCAATTCTTATCAGAAATTAAACGCGGGGCTGCATCAGAAATTGTGCTCCAAGCTTTGGGCGTCCCAGTATTTAAAAAGTTGTTACAAAATGACGCAGTCTACATGGGCGAAAAATAAAAAAGCAAAATTAGCACACAACCTTACAAAATTGCGCTCAAGCGTGTGGGGACAAACAACTTCTCACAGGGGTACAGAAAAAGCAGCCTCAAACTGAGGACAGTTTAGCATGGGGTCATAAAAAGGATCGTCACAATATATATGACGTTTTCTTCAATTTTGTAACCAAACTACAAGCTACCAATATATAAAAACTAGTGTGCATTACAACGATGGGAGCACACAGCAATTGACTGACAACGAAAACACGGTTAATTGTGGCAATGTTGTCGAACTAATGATGATTTTCCCTGCATTTTTTCTCCTTCCATTTGCACTTAGACGATCAACAAGTTTTGGTGTTCAAAAGTTCTAAACATGGGAGGAGATTCTGGGCATTGCAATAAAAATTGTGACTCACGTATCCTTGCAACGTACGCTTTTAACGCACGGAGACCCATTAAAATTGCCCTGTTCGGAAAGATAGTGAGTCAGCTGAACACACTGATTTAGTTCTTCAACACGGACGTCAGGTGGTTGAGTCGCGGAAAATTCCTAGATAAGGTTTCAAGATTATTGCCCGAAATAACAGCTTTTCTGGACGAAAGAGGGTGATGCAGACACTCAGATGCTGAAAAAAACGGAAAATGGCTGACTGATTTGGCATTTTTGACAGACATCACAATGCTTTTTAAAACAACATTAATTTGTAGCTTCAAGTAAAGGAAAAACTATTATTGAGATGATTAGCGCAATAAACGCATTCAAAGTAAAAATTGCAACTTATGATAGATCAACTGAAAAGAAAAGGATCTGAAAAAATTTTCCGTCTTTGGAAAAGCAAGGATTCCTCAGTTTGAATTATGATATTTATGAGGCAGAATTATCAAATATCTTTATGGACCAATTCGAAATACGTTTTTAATGATTTCAGTTAAATTGGCAAATATCGCATCATTTAGGAGTTATCCCTTTTTCGTTGTAAAAACATGGAGGGAATTAGCTACTGAAATAGCAAGTCAGTTTAAACATGTGACTCATGTTCTGTTAAAATGAGTTAGTGCAGATTATATCCAGAATATACATCTCAAAGCCACAGCATCTGATACAAAATTCTGGTGTTTTATATCTGAAGATAAATATCCGAATCTAAAGCCAAATCGCCCTTCAACGGGGACGGCAATGTGTTGGGTCAACTTACTTGTGCGAGTCTGCATTTTCTGAAATGAAGATAATTAAGTCAAAATATCGTAATAAATCGACTAACTGACGAACATATTTTCATCATGCTTTGCGATTAGTTTAGCACTCGGTACTTACGTACCATCTTATAAAAGTATGCTGAGGACATGCAGTGCTACGCTTCAACATCCAAAAGTCACTCTTTAGTTAAGTTTAGACACTAGAACACTCGTTTGTTTTGTAAGAACCAATAACTCGCAATTTTGAATAATTATTGAGTTTTTTCATTGACATTTTAGAGCAGACCTACACTTACCTTGACTAAAAAAAATGCATATTGTGCGAAAAACTAATATCTATGCCACGATACACCCTACCTAGACGACAATCCAGCATCACACTTACTTGCAGCCTCTCAGAGTCGATCGATCGATAGTCTAACAATTTGAGGTAGATCGCCAGCAGTTCAAGTTTGAGCACCCCTGCACTACGCTAAAAACATCATAGTTTTGCCCAAGGGACAAACAAAAATGTAAAGCGTTTGTCCAGTTTTGGACATGTCTATAAGCAAGTAAAAATGTTTAATTTTGTTGTAGTACATGACGTTATAAGGTATGTTATGGATTTTCCTAAAAATGAATTAATTGATATGGTTTATATAGTGGACGAGGCGTGAAAAAATTGTCTTTGGGCAGTTACGAAACGGAAAGTAGTAAACAGAATGCTACAATGAGGAAAAGAAATGGAAATTTACTTCAAGTTGAAGATAGTTTCCAAGGCAGCAGCCGTCAACTAGCTGACTTATCTGACACATCTCAATCTACGGCTAATCGCCACCACGAGAAAAATGCAAGTATCATCCCTTTCATATGGAAACTACAAGAACTTCAAAACCGTGATTTTGAACGACGAGTAAACTTTTGTAAAACCATGAAGGAGCAATAGAGGCCGATCCAAATTTTTTATCCAAAATTATGTTTTCTGATGAGCTACTTTTCGCAGTAATGGAGCAGTTAACAGTCATAAAATGCATTATTATTCAACATTTTGGGTCAGGGAAGTTCAAAACCAAACCAATGGTTGCTTAATGTATGGTGTGGAGTATTAATTTTGAATCATTGGTCCGTATTTCTTCCGCGAACCGCTTAACGGGCCTAGAATATCTAATTTTTTTGCCAAACGAATACCCAGCTTCTTGAAGAAATTGATAACTTTGAAAGAGAACAAAATGTGGATTCAACAAGACGGAGCTTCTGTTCATTACCACCGGGAAGTTCGGAAATTTTTAAACAATCGTTACCACAAAATGGATCGTTAGGGATGGATTTATTCAGTGTCCTTCGATCATGGGACTTAATACCTCTAGACTTATTTTTGCGGGGCTACATTAAAGATCGCGTTTATGTGAATCCCCTTAGAACACCAGTAAATATCGAAAATAGGATACGGGATGCGTGCAGGACAATAACGCCTTTGTGCTAAGGAAAGTGAAAGGAAATATAGTAAAACGACTAAACATGTGTATTCAAGTAGACGGGAATATTTTTGAACATTTATTACGTCATAATAAATTAATCATTAGATAAGTTAACTATATTAAAATTATTATTAACTATTTGTTTATGTTTTCACAATAGGTAAGTGTTTTAAAAACAAGGGAAAAATTGAAAAATTCAAATAAATCGAAACTATTAGATATATGACATACTTAATAAAAGTTGGAGGGTTTTGTAAAATCTATCAGAAAAAATAATAATATATACATCAATTTATTCGAGCACCCTGTAGCTTCAACCAAATTTCGTTCATATATCTTTTTTTCATCTCTATAGAACGCTCCACCCTCTTGGTTAGATTTACAAAAACTTGAGATATTGACAAAATTGTCGATAAATACCAAGATAAACTTTCTGTTTTGCACCATGTTTTACAAAAACTAATATTTTTGTTTTATCAGATTGCAAATATGTGCTAGCAATCAAGTCTGCTTTGACTTGGCTCAGTGATTGACAGTTCCAAAAGAGAATTTCATACCCTTATTGTGGCACTCTCACCTACCTTTTCTCTCCATTCGTTGTCCTTTTTTGAAAAAGAAATCTTGAAACAAAAGCTGCTTCAGGCCATGTTTCTGGATTCATAGCAGCATCCAGTTTGATGAATTAATACACACTTTAAACGAACTATAGATGCTGGGTTATTTCACTCTAGCGCACAACACTCCGCCTCGGGGAAACGCGTTTTCACGAAATCTTGCAACTCTTTCGGTTGTGATTGGGGTCTAATCTTGACACGAATAGAAAAGCCTTTTTTGATGCAACAGAAATTGATTTCGTCGTAACACTGGTGCCTATAATTCCTTTTGTTTCTTTTTACAAATTTTTTTGATTTCACACGTGTCCACTCATTTTCTCATTGTTTTAAACATTATTGATTGCTTGTTATTTATTGCTAAAGATTTAGTATTTTTTACCTCCTCATCTGCTGATAAAAATTCGGCGTTATTAAACATTTGCGGCGTCGTGGAGTTGTTCTCTATGATTGAACAGGTTTTTCCTTATGAAGTCATTATACCCGGATCGTCTTTATGTAAAATTTATCCTATTCTGCAAGAGTCAATTATGGACTCTTTGTCTTTAATTATGTGCACTTATCAGCTATTATTGGTTTTTTTTTTTAACAACAACTTCAAATATGCAATCTCTTCCGCAGCCTCCCTCCAATGTTCTATTAATGGGCTCGTCTAATAATAATATATACATAAATTTATTTTGAACACCTGTAGCATCTAACTCAAAGTTCGTTACATATATCTTTTTTTCATCTCTATAGAACGCTCGTACCAATTATGAGTACCTCTTCAGAAACAATGGCATATGGCAATTTTTTACAAAACTGAAAACTAGTATTTTTAAAAATTGAAATTATTAGTTTATTAATAAAAAGTTATAAAATTTTACGCAGAATTTAAAAATAAATTAGAAAATAGGCATATCGGCAATATTTTTTGAAGTACCCTTTTACTCAAAAATAATTTTAAACTGTGCACCTTAATATTCCCTAAACTACGGTATTTAACATTTTTCGTCATTCCCGAAACAAATGAGATAATGAATTTTAATCTATCGTTGACTCATCCGTACAATAAAATGAAAAAAAGGAAACAGATTTTTGCTGTTTTTTCAATTTTGTAGGTTATGTACACATTTGAGCGATATAAAATACGAGGATTTATTGGAAATTTCATTATGAAGAGTTTAGTTTTTTGTTTGTCTCGATCCGACTGATATAACCGGAGTTATTTTTCAAGCGCGATCAGCAGCGGTTTATTTACTTCGCGCGCGCTTCAAAATATTCCCTAATATTTATACAGTAAGACGGTCCTGATCGCGGCGTACAAGCTAGTCGCCGAAATTTTAGGCGACGCGACGCACTGCCTAATACCGGTCAACGGAAATACTATTTTCCTTGTAGTCGTTAGTGAAAAAAAAGGTCATCACGTTAAAGAACAGCCTGTCGCACCCCCTCAACAGACGCCTGGATCCGTCCATGGTTTGTTTTGTCATAATATGTTCAGTTCTGATAACAGAAAATGCCATGTAATTTAATGAAAATTGTAAAATAATATTAGGCTTGGAAACGAAAGGAATTAAAAAAAATTTGAATTTAATTATAAAGCTCTTTTGACAAAGTAAAGGGTTCATGATATTGCTGTGCTTTCTTTGAATTTCCGAATAATAAAAGGACCTTCAAAAAATATATATTATACTTGTAAATTTAATTGCTCCAGCAAAATAATATTATTTTTCCCATTTAGTTCTTAAGAGGAAAATTAATTTATAGGAGAATTCCCTAAGAAATTTAGGAATAACACACCGGCACAAGAGTTCATTTTCATGTTGTTAGAGGACTGTTACCTCTATAGTTTTGGATTCATATCGCTGGGTCTTCATTTACCATGAAAACTAGAATATCAGCTAACTTATTCAAATCTCGTAGATAGTAGGAAGTTACACAATTTAACAAAGACTATCTTGGACTGACAGAACCCCGACATAGTTATTCGGCAAACTATCCACGCTCTTTTGATTTATATTAACCATCTGCTGGAAAAGGATCAGGAATTTTAATTTACAGTTTATATATAGTATTCTCCGAGCTGAGATTCGAACTTAGAGACGATACAGTATGACATGACAAAAAAATATTAAGATTCTTCGGCAACATCGTGCGTAGCGACAAGAGAAAGATTTGTAGTTCAGGAAAAGAGGGAGGAAAGCAAAAGATGAAGAGGACGATCAGCCATTAGATGGACAGATATTGTTACAAAACTAATGGACACGTTTAGAAAACACCAGGAAAATATCAGTATCAATCACGAGTGACATTGACATCACTACATGTTGATATAAACAGTAGATGAGAAGAGGAAGAAGATATGACAATGATAATTCGCGTGTCCTCAACAGTATTCCAGTGTTGTCCATTTGATAAATTTTTGTATTTAAACCTGTACTTTTCCTGAAATCTGGAAAACATCATTTGTTCTACCGCTCCCCAAGGTCAATTGTCCAAGTGAAGCAAAAGATCTAAAATTTTTGGCATTCTGCCCACTTTTCCAAAATAATTGAAAGAGTGATGGACGGACAAATCAGCAGTATGTCGCCAGTTTTACAAATTTTGCCCACTGTACAATGGGCTTCCGTAAGGATTATAGTGGTACTACTGCTCTGTTTGAGGGTAATGGACGATATGCTGGAAGCTGCGGATCGTGACGAATTGACAGCACTGGTTCTTTTGGACTATCTTCAAAGGCCTTTGACGGCTAAATCTGAATCTTTTCTGAGTATTCTGAATTATACCAGCTTTGATGACAGCGCACGGCCGTCTTGTTGATGCATACTTACTGGTAGGAAGCAGATGGTCAGAGTTGGTGATGCGCTGTTGAGCCCTCTGAAAATATCCTGGGTTGTGCCTCTAGGATCGATCGTGGCCCGCAATTTTTCACCATTTATAGTCACAACTTATTTCATACTTAAATATTCTCAGCGCATTCTACGCTGATAACACGCAATTATACATTTCTTTTAAGCCAGACCAATACTGGAGGCTCAATGATAAACTGACGCTTGATCTGGATTCCCTTATGAAGGCCTCGTGTGCAAATGCTTGGGAATCAAAATCCAACTAAATCACGGACTCTGTTATTTGGACGGACTCAGTCTCGGATTCGGCACCAGAATCTACTACAAATTAGCTTGAATAATGTAGTGCTAAGTGCATGTATGAGCCAAAAACTGGGCCTAATAATGGA
>CM032447.1:241349282-241442434 GCA_019049505.1 Pachyrhynchus sulphureomaculatus | reverse complement strand
AGACCCAGACGCACAAATCCACATCGACCGCAAGACCGAATCCCTTTTGCAGATGCTCTGTGTTTCTTTTTTTTCACTTTCCGAGTTCAACCCCCCAATAAAACTAATCCCTTAAGTCAAAATGTGTAAACGTATCACAAACACATACATGGCCTCTGATGATGCCATCAATTCCTATAATATTACCAAATTTCAACATTCAGATGACAAATAGTTTTCGCGGAGAAAAATCGGGTGTGACAGACAGGCGGCACAGACAGTCGGACAGACTGGCGGACAGACAGGCGGACAGACAGGCGGACATAGAACAGGCGAACAGACAGGCGGACAGACAGGCGGACAAGACAGGCGGACAGACGGACAGACAGTCGGACAGACAGACACCGAAGCCAACATATAAGTGTTCTCCGTACGGAACACTAAGAAAATAACCCTGATTTCCTGAATTTCCGCGACCAGCCCCTCTAGAGGTGGGGGGGTAGAGCGTAGTAATGGTCGTGAAATGTCGTGAAGCAAAGCCAAAATCTCGGCACGAATACGTTTTCCTTTGGCAAGGAAAGTATACAAGTATGGTCAGTTTATTTCAGGATGGATTCAGCGGGGGACGATAGGAGCACTTGGGGCGTCATCCTAAACCTAGACAAGTAAACAAAAGAAAATGTGTATGTACTAACCCCTGACTTTAAATTCAATAATATTTTGTTAAATACGTAATGGTAATTCAAAAATTCCATGTCACTTTAAATCAAAATAATTTGTTTATATTAGTGCAAGTAAAAAAAGGCATTTGAAGTTTGCAACAGTTTAGAATACAGCAAAATTATAATTTGTATTCTCTCTCTCCTTGGGATCACCCGGGGGGGGGGGGGGGGGGGGTGGGGGCCAGGATTATTGTCCCAGTGGATTTTAAGAACTTTCAAAAACCTTATGCACTTTTGTTTCTAAAACAACTTGAAGTTTTTAAAACGGCGTGTTTTTTTTCCGCTTAAAATGCGAATAAACCTTAGGTTATATATGTCGGATCGAGATAAAAAAAAAACAAACTACTTCGTAATGAAATTTCACGTCGTTAACTTTAATTAACCTCACGTGTGTTAACAATAATTCACGCAAAATATGTCCCCCCTTTTGTCTTTATAGTAAAAATTACCCTGCAATTTTGGTTCAAGAAAATATTAGAACCTAGTGAGGCACAATTGTATTCAATTATTTAAAATTTGCGAATTCCCTAGTCCATTTGGTCAAATTGGAACTTATTTTTGAAAATATTAGGTCTTGACGCCAGCTTTCGCCGATGTCATGAAAAGGAATTGTTTGTGGGGACATTATTAAACTGTCTTTATTTTTTTATTTTTGTCTTATTAATTAAATAAAAACAAATGCGTTTTTTTGGTCATTATGAAAAAAAAATTGAAAAAATTTTTATTATAACACACAAGAGAAGCGCGAAGACTTTATTTTAAAAAAAACAATTCCATTTATCCGTTAATTTTATTTTTTCAAAATGGTCAATTGTTATAATTGAATATTAAAATAAATGTTAAAAAAAATGGCAAAATTTTTTTTTAATGCCATCGAAAAGCTGACGTCGAAAATCTAAATTTTTTTAAAAAAAAGATCCATTTTGGACTAAATAGCATAAAGATGGCGGTCCACATTCAAATTTTTAAAAATAACAAATTCACAATTGTGGTCGCACAGGGTTCAAATATTTTATGTAACCAGAAATTTCAAGGGTAGATTTTGCTTCACTTAGTTGACCTGAACAGGGGTGAGTCCAACGATAGAGTAAAGTTCAATATCTCATTATGTTTTCGGGAATAACCGAAAACATATTAAATACAGTGTTTTAGGAAAGTGTTATAGCAGCAACAAGTTTTAAAAATTTATTTTTGACTATACAGAGAGTTACTTCAAAAAAATGTGGGGATATACCAAATGGGGTTTTTTTAAATGGAACATCCTATTTTCTAATTCATTTTTAAAACTTCTGCGTAAAAATTAATACAACTTTTTTATTAATAAATGTTATATAACTAAACCAAGAATTTTTTTCTTCCTAATCTTTTCAATCCTTTTTTTAAAAAAACCACATATTCAGTTTTGATTACAAATTGCCGAAAGAGCCATTGTATTCTGAAGGTGGAAATACTCATATTTATGCATACACGTGGACTATTTTAAATTAAAAGAAACTCAAATATTTTAATTGGCATTACCCCTGTACATTATTATTTTTTTTCTGAAAGATTTTACCAATACACTTCCCGAACTTTTATTAACATATGCTCATAAACACCTATTTCTAATAGTTTTTCGATTTATTTTGAATTTTTCAAATTTTTAACCCTTGGTTTTTAACACACTACTACGCCAGGGGTGCTCAAAACGGTCGAATCCGCGATCGACAAGTCGATCGTGAGTACTTATTTGAGTAGATGCTCGAGAAAAAAATTTCCGATATAGAACTATATCACAGATTTTGTGTATATGTAAACTAAAAAAAAAATGTAATGAATAAACTTACTACAATTTTATACGATCCCACAATTCACTGGCTGGGCGGGGTGGGGAAGGAGAACTGACCGGGGGGTTCATATATCACTTTCATCTACATATCGGGGTAGAGTTAGGGACCCAATGGCCCTGCTAAGCGGCAAAAGGGGCGGGCTTTGATCATATGGAATGTGCTCCGGTAATTGTTCAAAGAAGAAGAGCGGCGTTTGTTGATTCCCCGCCGATTTTTTTGAGATAAACTTCGTGGCGGTCGTGTTTTGACGGAAACATTACGAGACTATCGTTCGAGCCGATATCAATGTTGAGCCTGCAGGAATAGGAGTCAGTCTGAGTATGTAACTTTACGTCGATACATCGACTACAAAGTATATTAATAAAATGGTCCAAAGATGAGGCGGCGAAGAAAAGTAAAACTTATCATTTTAACAACGATTGGGAGTGAAGAATTTTTCTTTTGTATGGTAAAGGATAAGTCATTTGTCTCCATTTGCCGTGAGAGTTCATTTGCAATATCTAAGCGTGGGAACTAGAGAGGCAACATAAGACAGTTCATAAAAATCTATGAAATGGAATTTCCGTCACAGAGTGACTTAAGAAAACCAAAAAGTAACGCGATTTGATAACTAGTTTGAAAAAAGAAAAAACCATGTTCATACAAGACCAGCCAAACAATCAAAAGAAGCTGTAACGAATCGCGTCATTTAAAATATCTCATATATTGCGAAACAACACGAATCCAATTTGACATGAAGGATTGGTTTGTGAAGGAAGCCTTTATTGAAGCGGGGTGGAGACTTTATTTAGAGATATTAAAAATTAAAACAGAGATTAGGTCTGCTATTAGAGAAACATCATTATAGCTCGTTCCGACTTTCACAAGGCGTGTTGAAGTCATTGAGTCAGCAGACATGGCAGTATTAAACTAAAACATGATATCATCGGAATGTACATTACTTTTTTTTAGCAGTTCGACGAATCCACCGATATGACAGACACTGCCACATCCTGGGTAATTCTTTATTCGAATGGAATTCAATGACCATGTCGGCTAAGAGGAAGTGTTTTTGACATGATTCCTCTGAAAGGAAAGACCCGTGGCGAAAATATTGTAACATTCATTTTTTTCCTGGATTTTAAGACCATGCAATGTTACTGATTCTTCACTTCAAATTGTATTTATTTTTATTTTAAAAATCGACCGGTATATTTAAAACAAAAGTTTCAGGACATTCAGTATATACTGTGTGGAGCGGGTTGCTGATCGAACCTACCGCCAGGCCGCGATTGGCGAAATGTTTGACCCGGAGTTTTGATTGGAGCGTCCGGATATTACCGGTAAAAAATCGCACGATTATTTTAAGGGCCTAGAAACTACCAGCGGGGCTTTTTTCTTTCGCGATCGTAGTGCCGCAGACCAGGCAGTATCCGTCTAGCCCGAGAGGCTATTTTCCATCTAGCCGAAGTAGGCTAATTTTCTTCAAAAGCCGCTAAGTAAAAGTACCAGTTTCGACCAATAAAAGCTGTAGTGAGCTTTCTAAGTGTTAAGAAAAGTGTGAAATCGGGCGAAGTCCATCACAGCAGGACTGAAAAAAGAGTAAGTCAACAAAAACTCCCTCCAATAGACTTATTTAAGAGCAGTGCATTAACAGCAATGAATAACAGACAAAAAAGTGAAGTGTAAAACACGATGTCTCGCCTTCGGGGGTTGTAAAAGTTTAAAAGTTTAAATGTAACAACTACTATTTAGGCTAGAATTTTATTTGGTATAACTGTAAAGGTTAGAACTTTTTATTTTCATTTTAAAAATATGAATAAATTCTTTTTTTGTTGATTAAAGCTAGTGTCTCACTGAATATTTATTTCTCTTTTCAGGATCAGTTGTACTAGACTAATTATTTTTTAGTAATATCCATAAAACACTTCAGTTTTTTCTCATTTTTTCTTAGCTGAAGTTAAATCCTTTCTATTTTAAAATGAGTGGTGCCCAAAAAAAAGTCGTACAACTGAGGTTTCTTTAAAAATAGAATTAAATTCCAAAAAGACGTACAAAAATTATCTCTTACCCATATCTCTCCACCAAGGAAAACTGAGCTAGTATTTCTTTAATTTCTTTAGTTCTTTTAAAATCAGGTTTCACTCAATTCATTATCAGAAATTAAAGCGGGGCTGCAAGAAAATTGTGCTCAAGCTTGGGGCGTCCAGTATTTAAAATGTTTACAAAATGACGCAGTCTACATGGGGCGAAAAATAAAAGCAAAATTAGCACACCTTACAAAATTGCGCTCAAGCGTGGGACAAACAACTTCTCACAGGGTACAGAAAAAGATGCCTCAAAAACTGAGGACAGTTTAGCATGTCATAAAAATAGACGTCAAATAAAAATAGCGCTGTCAACGCGGGGCTTTTGGAATTTTATTTTTAAAAAAAGGGTTCAGTGTACTAGCTTTCGAACAAAATAAAAGCTCTAACTTTGCAGATATTTTATTTCATAATATTTATTAAACGAAACTACACTATAGCAGTAAGACAAAAGCAGGAAATTTGTAGAATTTTTTATTTCAATTTATCTGATATAGATATTTGAAATTTTGTTGTTGACTCTAAGATAAGAGATTCCTACTTTTTTCTTAAAAGCTGGCTTTATAGTTCAGATTGGCAGATGTGTTGGTCGACTTTAATTTTGCATTGTTGATTTAATTTGCGGATAACCGAACAAAAAACTGTTCTTTTTTCTCACCTATATTTTGCATGAATATTAAAATACTTTTGCTGATAGACGAAACGATATTTGGAGATTTTTTTTATAGGAAATTCTTAAGATAAATTGGTAAAGGAATTTTAATACAAGGCGATACTTAGAAATTTTTTTGAAATTGTCGAAGATTTTTTTTAAGTTTAGTTAGTAAAGAAGTTTACATATTTTAAGTGCCTTTACATATTTTTATTTTTTGACTATTGGGAGCACAGGAGAAATATTTTCACGGCTTTTTTAAACAATTCTTTTAAATTTTATAATCTAAATTATCATGGAAGCCTTCAATTTTAAAGTCAATCACCTACTGGAATATGAGTTAGACTATGAACTGAAAATCCGTCGTATTTTCTCAGAACGTCCGGTCGCGGATAAAAGAAAGATTCTAACGAGGATCTTAAGTAAAGAAATACTCCAATAAATCAGATTTGGACTAAATAGTTACAAAAAGTTTCTGATTTTTTTTTAAGTCTAATAAAAATTCTCCTTCTCAAATTAAAACTCCTGCTTCTCCAAATGGTCACATGTCTCCTTTATTCGTGCATAAATATTTTAGAATAATGGACCGCATATAAAGATAGATCTATTAGGTGCCCATTTCTCGGTCGAATTTATTTGACTCTGGTGCAAATGCCTCCGTTATAGGTCAGAATGGTATTAAAATTTTTAAGTCGTTTAAGTATAAAAATATGCCATGTCAAAAATAGAAGTGTTACCACTGCAGATGGCAGCCGTCTAAAAGTTTTAGGTACGGTTGAGTTGCCGCTAGTCTGCAATGGTCATTGTTTTTAGTAATCTCTGCTCTAGTAGTACCTTCTCTATCACATACTTTGGTTTTAGGATGTGATTTTGCACAAAAATTCGGAATTTTAGTAAATTTTAAAAATAATTCGTGGTATCCACAGTCCCTAGAAGTCAATTCTCAAACAAGTTTTAAAGATAGTTTATCAGAAAGTTCCTTAGAAAACCTTTTCTCGCGTCTATGTACCCTAGATGATCTCTCGCGGACGGAACGCTTAAAAGCCGAAAAAATAATAAGCTCTTTCAATGAAATAAGTAGCAAAGATAGGTTAGGCCGAACGAATAAAATCAAGATGTCTATAGATACGGCTGATGCCAGTCCTGTAAGACAAGGCCCTTCGCCATGTCTCCTTATATGTCAAAAGTATTGAATAAGGAGTTAGACGAAATGTTGAAACTCGGAGTGAAATCGTCTATGCTTTGACGGAAGAAAGCTCAACGAGGTCAGCAAATTTGATAAAACTTTGATCCATTACCGAACATCGACAGAATTTTGTAAGGAGTTAGACGAAATGTTGAAACTCGGAGTGATATCGTCTATGCTTTGACGGTAGAAAGCTCAACGAGGTCAGCAAATTTGATAACTATCCATTACCGAGAGCATCGACAGAATTTTGACATCACTCAGGAATGCTAAGTATGTATCCTCGATAGACCTTAGAAAGGCTTTCTGGCAAATTCCTTTAGACAAATCCTCTAAGGAAAAGACCGCTTTTGCAGTAGTAGGCCGAGGTCTATTTCAGTTCGTCACTATGCCGTTTGGTCTAAGAACGCTGCTCAAACTCAGCAACGTTTAGTGGACGCCATATTTGGTCCGAAATATGAGCCACATATTTTTACCTATCTCGATGATATTTTTAGTAACATCGGAAGACTTCGAATCGCATATTCGCTTACTTAAGGAAGTAAAAAGATAAATTGAAAGAGGCCGGACTGACGATAAATTTGAGCAAATGTGATTTTTTCAAAACTTCTCTAAAGTTTTTAGGCTATATTGTAGGCTCAAATTCCTTGCGTACCGATCCGGATAAAGTAGCAAGCATGGTTAATTATGCGAGACCTACTAATACTACGGAAGTTAAGCGCTTCGTAGGAATGTGTTCATGGTATAGACGTTTTATCGAGAATTTTTCTACCTTGTTGTCACCTATTAATGATCTTTTGAAAGGACGGAAAAAAGGACAATCGATAGATTGGACAAAGGCAGCCGAAGAATCTTTTATAAAGATTAAAGAGCTATTGGTTTCAGCTCCCATTTTATCCCAACCAGACTTTTCCCAACAGTTTTATATATTCTAGTGATGCTTCTAATACTGGTTTAGGGGGCGTCCTAACACAGAAAATCAATGGTGAGGAAAGGGTGATAGCGTATGCCAGTAGAACTTTATCAAAGGCTGAACGTAACTATTCGGTTGTTGAAAAAAAGAATGTTTAGCAGTACTCTTTAAACATCGAAAAGTTTCGACCTTACATAGAAGGTGTTCCTTTCACGGTCATAACAGATCATTATAGCTTATTGTGGCTTAATTCTATTAAAAACCCTAGTGGCAAACTAGCGCGTTGGGCGATTAGGCTGAGACAACACACGTTTACTTTAATTCATAGAAAAGGAGTCCACAATGTTATTCCTGACGCTTTGGTCAAGAATCCCAGATCATACAGCGGACGAAAACAGTCTTAATGCACAGTTTGGCGCAAGAATTGATACAGTAGATGTAGATCGCATTGACCCATGGTACGACAATTTACGGCAGCAAATTAAAGAATCTCCTCAAAATTTTCCACAGTGGAAGGTGGAAAATGATTTCGTGTACAAATTTATCCCAAACCAGTTGCCTTTAAAAATTAATGTACCCGAGTGGAAAATACTAGTTCCTAAACCACAGAGAGAGGAAGTTATAGACATGTGTCACACTCTCTCCTACTTCTGGTCATTTTGGCTTTTATAAAACTCTTCACAGGGTTCAGGAACAGTATTATTGGCCAAAAAATGCGTTTTGACATCGTAAAGTTTGTGAGGACTTGTGAAGTATGTGGAGCGCAGAAATCTCCAAATACACTACCTATGGGACTGATGGAAAAAGGTTGTGTTTAGAAAACGGTTAATTACCCTTTCAAGTCATAGCAGCTGATCTAGTAGGCCCATTCCCACGTTCAAAAAAGGGAAATAAATGGCTTCTCGTGGTTTCTTGCTGGTTTACAAAGTATACCATGCTATTTCCTTTTGAAAAGCTCTAAAGCTGGATATATAGAGAGAATTTTGGAAAATAATGTCTTTCTAATCCACGGTGTTCCATCGCTCTTGATATGCGATAACGGTACTCAGTTTACCTCTAAGAGTTTTAAGAGCTTAAGTGAAACTTATGGTTTTAACATCCGTTTTAATCCCGTGTACTCTCCCCAATGTAATTTTGTGGAACGTAATAACCGAACAGTCGGGACCGCTTTAAGAAGTTACGTGGATTCACATGACACTTGGGATAGCAATATTTCCAAAATCCAACAAGCGATAAATACCGCGAGACACGAAGTAACAGGGTTCACAACCGTCTTTCTTAGTTTACGGCAGACATATACCTCTATCTGGATCATATTATAAAAACTTAGACTTGGATGTCAATGCTGACAGCGAAATAATTCCGGTAACAGGGGCGCGTACGCCGAAAATTTAAAGGGTTTAAAAGATATTTTCACCGACGTGCGTAGTAGGATACATAAGGCTTATGAGCGGAACAGTAAGTCTTACAACCTTAGAAAAAGGGATTTTTCCTTTAAGATAGGTGATCACGTTTGGCGAAAAAATAAAATTCTTTCCAGTGCAGCTGATAAATTCACATCTAAGTTGGTACCTAAGTATGTGCATTGCGTGATTAGAGAAAAGATTTCGGATTTAGTTTATGGTTTAGTTAATTTAGATGGGACTAAAGTAGGACGATGGCATATTAAAGACTTAAAACCATTCAATGAACCTAACCCTAATGAAAGTTTGTCAGAAGAAGAATAATTTATATTTACACTATCTTAATTGCTTTAGTTTATTTCTTTTTGATGTTGCTCTGTAGAGGTGACGACCTCGTCTTTTTTGACTGTTATAAAAGGTGAGCTGAGGATAGCTTACTTTTATAGTTTTTGCTAAGGTTTTGGGTATTGGCCATATCCCAAACCTAGGTTGATTGTAGTTGATGTTTAGCATCGACTCAGCTGTTGCGAGCTTGCGAAAGAGTCACACTCAGGATATATCATAAGACTGGTATGTCGGTGGTCGCGGGATTTGATTTGCTTATGACCCCAAATAAATATCCAGTTCTTGACACTTGGAAGCGAAATTTTGATTAGAGGCAATCCAAGGTGATCTTGAGTTAGGACAAGCGCAGAATGAAGCTCGTGTTGTATGATGTTAGAGTCAAAATGTAATAAGAGCAATTTCAAAGTTTGCTACCCGAGAGGGTGTATTTTTATTACCTTAGTGGTATATTTTGGGTGCAATTAAGAGTAAATTGATTTTGGTTTATCCAGTAAGTCTAAGACTTGGATTATTTTGATTTAGATCTTCTTCTGAATTGACAAACTAAGGGTATTTTTCTATTTTTTTCAGAGCCGTTTAAACGTTACCTTTGAGTCACAAATTTTTTTAAAATTTTTTTTGCATAGGCTCATAGGCGTCTGATGAGTTTTTTTTCGGTTTACTATCAGATGGATAGAAAATTGAAGTTCTGCAGGAGAACTAAAGGCTGATCATTTACAGGAGATGAGAGCAGAGTAAGACAGTCGTTTCACAAAAAAATGATCAAAATCTGATACCGAGATGAGAACCTTGTCAAGAGAGGCTAAGCGCAGTGAAGGAAGATTCCTAACCGAATTTTTAGATTTCCAAGAGGTAATCTAGGAGTTTGGGCTGACAGAAAACGGTTATGCCTGATACCTGTAGCAGTTTCTTCTAGAGGCTATTGTCTAGGGAGACGATTAACACCATGATCGAATATTTTAGCTGTCAACGATGTTTTCTTCTTGTTTCTGATTAAGCTGGAAAAGCTCTTGTCGTCTTCAAAAGTTTTGTTGCGTTGCCACCAAAAATAGAGAAATTTTTGTTTCATGTAGCCTTTTTAAGCTCATTTTCGTTTTTTAAAATTTCGTTAGAAGCTTGGTTAAGTCAACCTTGTAAACCTTTTAGGTTGTATCCCATGAGTTATCTGTTTTTACAGGCTGTGATGCACCGGGTGCTAACAGATGCCGTTACGACGTTTGGCAGGGAGTTAGTCTTCCTGAGGAACAGACTGATTGGAAGGGTAGTCTATGGGGGGTGAACGTTTGACCTTTGGGACCTTTAAAGGTTTTGTTACCCAATGGTTATTTCTATTTAAACCAAAGGAGAGCCTAACTACTGTAGTCGACCTCAGCTCCAATTAGCCTATTAGTGGTGACAGGCTGTTGGCAGTAGTGTATTTCGGAACACCCTATTGATTAATTTTTTTTGACTTATGGTGGTGTGGTAGACACCGTTTTAGTTTAGTGGATGCTATAATCTACTCCCTTTTGTTGGTGGACTCCAGGGTCACCAATTCTGTATTTTTTTTGTCTCCACCTTTCAGTATATCGTGGTGAAGTGTTTGTCTCCTGTTATGTGGGATGGATTGAATGTTTTTCGTTGTTGTTCTAGGGTGAGACCAGTACACGAGGGTTCTTCATGCAACTTGAAGAGGCGCAATGCTGGTTAAGTTTTATTTCTCTGGGTAGCCACCCTGAAGAATGACGGAGAGCGTTTTTTTTCGGGCTCATGTTTCTAGGCAGATTTGTCACTTTGGTGCGATGTGCCGAAGATTTGATTAGCTTTGCTAAGAGCTTTCACCAAGCTCAGTATGGAGTAATCATCACCTAGAGTTAGGGATTTGAACTCCTGTATATATTTCTGTATATATTACTGTACATATTTCTGTATATATTTCGGTGTATGTTGGTTGCCTGAGGGCATGTGCTCAAAACGCGAGATTTTGAGTCGTTTTGCTTATGGACTCCTATATAGGATTATGACTTTAGGGAGGTCCTATTTCGAGACTTGCTGTCTCATATAGTTATGTTGGGAATGTTTCCTAGAATGTTAGTTGCGCGCGGACTAATCATTCTGTTCTTAGTGAACATTGCTTTTTGAAGCAGGATCATTCAGTTTAGTGAATTTTAGCTTTTTATAGCTATTCACGGTGTTTAGAGTGAATTTTAGCTTTTATAGCTATTCACTGTGTTTAGAGTGAATTTTAGCTTTTATAGCTATTCACTGTGTTAAGAGTGAATTTTAGCTTTTGTAGCTATTCACTGTGCCTATAGTGATATTGTTAGCTTTTATAGCTGCTCACTATGTTAACGGCGAGTTTGTTCTTTTAGAACGCAGACTTTGTGTAGTCGAGGACTATTTACAGAGTGTTTTCTTGGCGAGGAGCCGAGGTTTTTTCTGGCGATATACCAGAGTGTTTTTCTTGGCGAGGAGCCGAGGCTTTTTTTTCTGGCGATATACCAGAGTGTTTTGTTGGCGATGAGCTGACGTGTTTTCTGGCGATCAACCAGAGCGTTTTCCCTGGCGATTTTAGCATGTCTGGATGTCTTAGGACGTCGACATTGCGTTATAGAGTGCGATTATCTGGCGATCAACCAGAGCGTTTTCCCTGGCGATTTTAGCATGTCTAGATGTCTTAGGACGTCGACATTGCGTTATAGAGTGCGATTATTCTCTGAGTGCGACTAGTAGTGATACTAGATTTAGAATGTTCTCTTAGCGATGAGCTAGAGCATGGATAGCGATTTTTCCCGAGCGTTTGTCTGGATATTTATCCAGATATTATTTTTTTTTTTGGCCTAGTGCTAAATGGTCTGACAAGACTTTTTCTTTTTAGTGTAAGTGTTTGCACTAGAATCATTTTTTTTTATTTTTTTCTTTATTTAAGAATTTTATAATTTTCTTTTGCTGAAATAAAAAAAAAAAAAATTTTCAGACAATCCTTAAAAGATTTTAAGGGGGGTGTTCATATTTTATTTCAGTTCATTTTTTTTTGATTTAGACAAGAGTCTAGACAGTTATTTTTTTGTTTTGGTAACAATAACAGAGCTGATTCTTTTATATAAGAAGACCGCGATTGTTACTTTGAACAGGTATTTCTTATGTTCATGCAAGGATTTTTATTTGCTTTTTGATGTACTTAACCTTAGTGCTTAATTAAGTTAAGTCTAGTTATAAGATTCTTGTGTACATGCAAAAATTTTCATTTGGTTGTCATTGTACTTAATATTAGTGCTTAATAGAATTAAGTCTAGTAGTAAGGACCGAAGTTTGTAATTTTGTTTTAAGTTCTGACCTTAGTATTAAGTGATAGTGTACCACTTTGTACCTTTTCATCAGTAGCCTTAGTTTAATAGACTAGTGTAGTCTATTTCTTTTTGGAAGGGGGTAAATGTAACATTCATTTTTTCCTGGATTTTAAGACCATGCAATGTTACTGATTCTTCACTTCAAATTGTATTTATTTTTATTTTAAAATATCGACCGGTATATTAAACAAAAGTTTCAGGACATTCAGTATATACTGTGTGGTGCGGGTTGCTGATCGAACCTACCGCCAGGCCGCGATTGGCGAAATGTTTGACCCGGAGTTTTGATTGGAGCGTCCGGATATTACCGGTAAAAATCGCACGATTATTTAAGGGCCTGAGAAACTAACCAGCGGGGCTTTTTTCCATCTAGCCGCAGACCAGGCAGTACCGTCTAGCCGAGAGGCTATTTTCCATCTAGCCGAAGTAGGCTAATTTTCTTCAAAAGCCGCTAAGTAAAAGTACCAGTTTCGACAATAAAAGCTGTAGTGAGCTTTCTAAGTGTTAAGAAAAAGTGTGAAATCGGGGCGAAGTCCATCACAGCAGGACTGAAAAAGAGTAAGTCAACAAAACTCCCCTCCAATAGACTTATTTAAGAGCAGTGCATTAACAGCAATGAATAACAGACAAAAAAGTGAAGTGTAAAACACGATGTCTCGCCTTCGGGGGTTGTAAAAGTTTAAAGTTTAAATGTAACAACTACTATTTAGGCTAGAATTTTTTTGGTATAACTGTAAAGGTTAGAACTTTTTATTTTCATTTTAAAAATATGAATAAATTCTTTTTTTTGTTGATTAAAGCTAGTGTCTCACTGAATATTTATTTCTCTTTTCAGGATCAGTTGTACTAGACTAATTATTTTTAGTAATATCCATAAAACACTTCAGTTTTTTCTCATTTTTCTTAGCTGAAGTTAAATCCTTTCTATTTTAAAATGAGTGGTGCCCAAAAAAAAGTCGTACAACTGAGGTTTCTTTAAAAATAGAATTAAATTCCAAAAAGACGTACAAAAATTATCTCTTACCCATATCTCTCCACCAAGGAAAACTGAGCTAGTATTTCTTTAATTTCTTTAGTTCTTTTAAATCAGGTTTCACTCAATTCATTATCAGAAATTAAAGCGGGGCTGCAAGAAAATTGTGCTCAAGCTTGGGGCGTCCAGTATTTAAAAATGTTACAAAATGACGCAGTCTACATGGGGCGAAAAATAAAACAAAATTAGCACACCTTACAAAATTGCGCTCAAGCGTGGGACAAACAACTTCTCACAGGGTACAGAAAAAGATGCCTCAAACTGAGGACAGTTTAGCATGTCATAAAAGGACGTCACAATATATATGACGTTTTCTTCAATTTTGTAACAAACTACAAGCTACCAATATATAAACTAGTGTGCATTACAACCGATAGAGCACCAGCAATGACTGGAAACGAAAACGGTTTTGTGGCATTGTGTAGAGCTAATGATGATTTCCCTTCATTTTTCTCCTTCCATTGCATTATACATCAACAAGTTTTGTGTTCAAAAGTTCTAAACATGGAAGAGATTATGGGCATTGCAATAAAAATTGTGAATTCTATCCGTGCACGTAGCTTGCAACGACGGCTCTTTAAATTGCAGTTGGAAGATAGTGAGTCAACTGAACACACTGATTTAGTTCTTCACACGGACGCCAGGTAGTTGAGTCGCGGAAAATTCCTAGAATGGTTTCAAGAATTATTGCCCGAAATAACAGCTTTTCTGGACGAAAGAGGTGATGACACTCAGATGCTGAAAAACGGAAAATGGCTGACTGATTTGGCGTTTTTGGCAGACATCACAATGCTTTAAACACCATTAATTTGTAGCTTCAAGGTAAAGGAAAAACTATTATTGAGATGATTGGCGCAATAAACGCATTCAAAAGTAAATTGCAACTTATGATAGATCAACTGAAAAGAAAGGATCTGAAAAATTTTCCGTCTTTGAAAGCAAGGATTCCTCAGTTGAGTTATGATATTTATGAGGCAGAATTATCAAATATTTTGGGCCAATTCGAAATACGTTTTTATGATTTCAGTAAATTGGCAAATATCGCATCATTTATGAGTTATCCTTTTTCGTGTAAAAAACATTGAGGAATTAGCTCCTGAAATAGCAAGTCAGTTTAACATGGAATCAAGTTCTGTTGAAAATGAGTTAGTGCAGATTATATCAGATATACATCTCAAAGCCACAGCATCTGATACAAAATTCTGGTGTTTTATATCTGAAGATAAATATCCGAATCTAGGGCAAATCGCCCTTCAACTGACGGCAATGTTTGGGTCAACTTATTTGTGCGAGTCTGAATTTTCTGAAATGAAGATAATTAAGTCAAAATATCGCAATCGACTAACTGACGAACATATGTCATCATGCTTGCGATTAGCACTCAGTAATTATGTACCATTTTATAAAAAGTATGCTGAGGACATGCAGTGCTAACGCTTCAACATCCAAAGTCACTCTTTAGTTAAGTTTAGACACTAGAACTCGTTTGTTTTGTAAGAACCAATAAACTCGCAATTTTGAATAATTCTGAGTTTTTTCATTGACATTTTAGAGCAGACCTACACTTACCTTGACTAAAAAAATGCATATTGTGCGGAAAACTAATATCTATGTCACGATACACCCTACCTAGACGACAATCCTGGCATCACACTTACTTACAGCTTCTCAGAGTCGATCGATCGTAGTCTAACAATATTGAGGTAGATCGCCAGCAGTTCAAGTTTGAGCACTCCTGCACTACGCTATAACATCATAGTTGCCAAGACAAAACAAAAATGTAAGCGTTGTCCAGTTTTGACATGTCTATTAAGCAAGTAAAAATAGTTTAATTTGTTGTAGTACATGACGTATAAAGGTAATAGTTATGGATTTTCCTAAAAATGAATTAATTGATATGGTTTATATAGTGGACGAGGCGTGAAAAAATTGTCTTTGGGCAGTATACGAAACGGAAAGTAGTAAACCAGAATGCTACCAATGAGGAAAAGAAATGGAAATTTTACTTCAAGTTGAAGATAGTTTCCAAGGCAGCAGCCGTCAACTAGCTGACTTATCTGACACATCTCAATCTACGGCTAATCGCACCACGAGAAAATGCAAGTATCATCCCTTTCATATGGAACTACACCAAGAACTTCAAAACCGTGATTTTGAACGACGAGTAAACTTTTGTAAAACCATGAATGGAGCAATAGAGGCCGATCCAAATTTTTATCCAAAATTATGTTTTCTGATGAAGCTACTTTTCGCAGTAATGGAGCAGTTAACAGTCATAAAATGCATTATTATTCAACATTTTGGGTCAGGGAAGTTCAAAACCAAAACCAATGGTTGCTTAATGTATGGTGTGGAGTATTAAATTTTCGAATCATTGGTCCGTATTTCTTCCGCGAACCGCTTAACGGGCCTAGATATCTAATTTTTTTGCCAAACGAATTACCCCAGCTTCTTGAAGAAATTGATAACTTTGAAAGAGAACAAATGTGGATTCAACAAGACGGAGCTTCTGTTCATTACCACCGGGAAGTTCGGAAATTTTTAAACAATCGTTACCACAAAAATGGATCGTTAGGGATGGATTTATTCAGTGTCCCCCTTCGATCATGTGACTTAATACCTCTAGACTTATTTTTGCGGGGCTACATTAAAGATCGCGTTTATGTGAATCCCCTTAGAACACCAGTAAATATCGAAAATAGGATACGGGATGCGTGCAGGACAATAACGCCCTTTGTGCTAAGGAAAGTGAAGGAAAATATAGTAAAACGACTAAACATGTGTATTCAAGTAGACGGGAATATTTTTGAACATTTATTACGTCATAATAATTAATCATTAGATAAGTTAAACTATATTAAAATTATTATTAACTATTTGTTTATGTTTTCACAATAGCGTAAGTGTTTTAAAAACAAGGGTAAAAATTGAAAAATTCAAAATAAATCGAAAACTATTAGATATATGACATACTTAATAAAAGTTGGAGGGTTTTGTAAAATCTATCAGAAAAAATAATAATATATACATCAATTTATTTCGAGCACCCTGTAGCTTCTAACTCAAATTTCGTTACATATATCTTTTTTTTCATCTCTATAGAACGCTCCACCCTCTTGGTTAGATTTACAAAAACTTGAGATATTGACAAAATTGTCGATAAATACCAAAGATAAACTTTCGGTTTTGCACCATGTTTTACAAAAAACATAATATTTTTGTTTTATCAGATTGCAAATATGTGCTAGCAATCAAGTCTGCTTTGACTTGGCTCAGTGATTGACAGTTCAAAAAGAGAATTTCATACCCTATTGTGGCACTCTCACCTACCTTTTCTCTCCATTCGTTGTCCTTTTTTGAAAAAGAAATCTTGAAACAAAAGCTGCTTCAGGCCATGTTTCTGGATTCATAGCAGCATCCAGATTTGATGAATTAATACACACTTTAAACGAACTATAGTGCTCGGGTTATTTCACTTCTAGCGCACAACACTCCGCCTCGGGGAAACGCGTTTTCACGAAATCTTGCAACTCTTTCGGTTGTGTTTGGGGTTCTAATCTTGACACGAATAGAAAAGCCTTTTTTGATGCAACAGAAATTGATTTCGTCGTAACACTGGTGCCTATAATTCCATTTTGTTTCTTTTTACCAAATTTTTTTGATTTCACACGTGTCCACTCATTTTCCTCATTGTTTAAACATTTATTGATTGCTTGTTTATTTATTGCTAAAGATTTAGTATTTTTTACCTCCTCATCTGCTGATAAAAATTCGGCGTTAAACATTTGCGGCGTCGTGGAGTTGTTCTCTATGATTGAACAGGTTTTCCTTATGAAGTCATTAATACCCGGATCGTCTTTTGTAAAATTTATCCTATTCTGCAAGAGATCAATTATGGACTCTTTGTCTTTAATTATAGTGCACTTATCAGCTATTATTTGGTTTTTTTCTTTTAACAACAACTTCAAATATGCAATCTCTTCACGCAGCCTCCCCTCCAATGTTCTATTAATGGGCTCGTCTAATAATAATATATACATAAATTTATTTTGAACACCCTGTAGCATCTAACTCAAATTTCGTTACATATATCTTTTTTTTTTGTCATCTCTATAGAACGCTCGTACCAATTATGAGTATTCCATCTTCAGAAACAATGGCACTACTGGCAATTTTTTACAAAACTGAAAACTAGTATTTTTTTTAAAAAATTGAAATATTAGTTTATTAATAAAAAAGTTATAAAATTTTACGCAGAATTTAAAAATAAATTAGAAAATAGGCATATCGGCAATACTTTTTTGAAGTACCCTTTATACTCAAAAATAATTTTAAACTGTGCACCTTAATATTCCCTAAAACTACGGTATTTAACATTTTTTCGTCATTCCCGAAACAAATGAGATAATGAATTTTAATCTATCGTTGACTCATCCCGTACAATAAAATGAAAAAGGAAACAGATTTTTGCCTGTTTTTTCAATTTTGTAGGTTATGTACACATTTGAGCGATATAAAAATAACGAGGATTTATTGGAAATTTCATTATGAAGAGTTTAGTTTTTTGTTTGTCTCGATCCGACTGATATAACCGGAGTTATTTTTCAAGCGCGACTCAGCAGCGGTTTATTTACTTCGCGCGCGCTTCAAAATATTCCCTAATATTTATACAGTAAGACGGTCCTGATCGCGGCGAGTACAAGCTAGTCGCCGAAATTTTAGGCGACGCCGACGCACTGCCTAATACCGGTCAACGGAAATACTATTTTCCTTGTAGTCGTTAGTGAAAAAAAAAGGTCATCACGTTAAAGAACAGCCTGTCGCACCCCCTCAACAGACGCCTGGATCCGTCCATGGTTTGTTTTGTCATAATATGTTCAGTTCTGATAACAGAAAATGCCATGTAATTTAATGAAAATTGTAAAATAATATTAGGCTTGGAAACGAAAGGAATTAAAAAAAATTTGAATTTAATAAAGCTCTTTTGACAAAGTAAAGGGTTCATGATATTGCTGTGCTTTCTTGAATTTCCGAATAATAAACAGGACCTTCAAAAAATATATATTATACTTGTAAATTTAATTGCTCCAGCAAAATATATTATTTTTCCCATTTAGTTCTTAAGAGGAAAAATTAAATTTTATAGGAGAAACTCCCTAAGAAATTTAGGAATAACACCACCGGCACAAGAGTTCATTTTCTTTGTTGTTAGAGGACTGTTACCTCTATAGTTTTGCTGATCATAGTACGCTGGGCTCTTCATTTACCATGAAAACTAGAATATCAGCTACTTATTCAAATATCCGTAGATAGTAGGAAGTTACACAATTTAACAAAGACCTATCTTGGACTGACAGAACCCGACATAGTTATGTCGGCAAACTATCCACGCTCTTTTTGATTTATATTAACCATCTGCTGGAAAGGATCAGGAATTTAATTTACAGTTTATATATAGTATTCTCCGAGCTGAGATTCGAACTTAGAGACGATACAGTATGACATGACAAAAAAAATATTAAGATTCTTCGGCAACATCGTGCGTAGCGACAACGTAGAAAAGATTTGTAGTTCAGGAAAAGAGGGAAAGCAAAAGAAGAAGAGGACGATCAGCCATTAGATGGACAGATATTGTTACAAAACTAATGGACACAAGTTTAGAAAACACCAGGAAAATATCAGTATCAATCACGAGTGACATTGACATCACTACATGTTGAATATAACAGTAGATGAAGAAGAGAAGAAGATATGACAATGATAATTCGCCGCTGTCCTCACAGTATTCCAGTGATTGTCCATTTGATAAATTTTTGTATTTAAACCTGTACTTTTCCTGAAATCTGGAAAACATCATTTGTTCTACCGCTCCCCAAGGTCAATTGTCCAAGTGAAGCAAAAGATCTAAAATTTATTGGCATTCTGCCCACTCTTTCCAAAATAATTGAAAGAGTGATGGACGGACAAATCAGACAGTATGTCGCCAGTTTTACAATTTTGCCCACTGTACAATCGGGCTTCCGTAAGGATTATAGTGGTACTACTGCTCTGTTGAGGGTAATGGACGATATGCTGGAAGCTGCGGATCGTGACGAATTGACAGCACTGGTTCTTTTGGACTCTTCAAAGGCCTTTGACCGGCTAAATCATGATCTTTTTCTGAGTATTCTGAATTATACCAGCTTTGATGACAGCGCACGGCGTCTTGTTGATGCATACCTTACTGGTAGGAAGCAGATGGTCAGAGTTGGTGATGCGCTGTTGAGCCCTCTGAAAATATCCTGCGGTGTGCCTCTAGGATCGATCGTGGGCCCGCAATTTTTCACCATTTATACGTCACAACTTATTTCATACTTAAAATATTTCTCAGCGCATTTCTACGCTGATAACACGCAATTATACATTTCTTTTAAGCCAGACCAAATACTGGAGGCTAATGATAAACTGACGCTTGATCTGGATTCCCTTATGAAGGCCTCGAGTGCAAACTGCTTGGGAATAAATCCAACTAAATCACGGACTCTGTTATTTGGACGGACTCAGTCTCGGATTCGGCACCAGAATCTACTACAAATTAGCTTGAATAATGTAGTGCTAAGTGCATGTACTGATGCCAAAAACTTGGGCCTAATAATGGACTCCGATCTGAGATTCACGGGACATATAAATTTATCTATTAAAAGAGCATTCGCTAACCTTAAATTAATTTTCAATCAACGCGCTCTTCTTACCGAGACCTCTCTAATGTTACATATATAGCAGTAGCCATACCCTTAGCCACCCACAGTATTAATATTAACTTCTATCATGATAGTATATTGTGTATTGATTATTATATTTTGTATTTTATATGCAATACTAATTTCTAAAAGTTGCTGTATACAATATGTATTCGCATTTCATGGTTAAGATAGGAAGTGTAACTTCAATTCCGCCAATTGTAATCCTACCATTTAATTACAATAAAGACCCAAAATTCACAAACCTGGAAAAGCAATGCGACCCATTGTTTCATCGGTCGGATCACCCACATATTTAATATCCAAATGGTTATCAAAAGAACTTGAGAAGTTACCGTTAAATACTTTCGCAGCGAAGAATTCGTTAGAATTTATTAATAAAACAAAAATCTCTTTCTTAATGAAGGTGAAGTCTTAATTTCTTTTGATGTTAGTTCTTTGTTCCCAAGTGTGCCAATTCCACAAACTTTATAATATCTCGAAGAATTACTTAGAATGAATGACTTTGAAGACAAAATTCTTCGTGAATACTTAACATTACCTAAACCTTGTATGGAACAAAATTATTTCCAATATAACAGTCAATTTTATGTTCAGAAAGAAGGAACAGCTATGGGTAATTGCTTATCATCATAGCCAATTTATTCATGAGTAAGTTTGAAATCGAAGCCAGTCAAGAATTCGAATATTTCCCAAGGGTATGGTATAGGTATGTGGATGATATTTTCGCGATTTTTGATACAAAGAAAGCAAATATTGATGATTTTGTTTCTAAATTAAATAGCCGGTATGATTCCATTAAATTCACTTACGAAGTTGAGAACAAAGGACAATTGCCTTTTCTAGATATTTTAATTATTAAAAATAATAATAGATTAGAATTTGATATCTATAGGAAGGACACAGTAACAGATAGATATATTCCCAATGATTCATTTCATTGCAAACAACATAAATTAGCCTCATTACATTTTTTAGTTCATCGTTTGTTCACTTTCCCTCTGAATAGAGTAAACTTTAATAATGAAAGGAATCTTATTAGAAATATAACTAGAGTTAATGGTTATGACGATGACTTAGAAGAGACATAAGTTTAGGTTTAATATTCAGAATTCCACCTTTTTACACGCGAAGAAAATAACACCAAGTATGTCTCCATACCATATAATCCGAAATATAGCAAGGGACTCAATAAGGTATTTAATAAGGTAGGCCACACCTTAGTCTATAAGTCATCAGACAATCTGAGGAATATCTTAGGAAATCCCAAAGATAAGATTCCTAATTGTGGGAAAAGTGGAATTTATGAAATTAGTTGTAATGATTGTGACAAAAAGGGCAAACTAAAAGGTCAATTAAAACAAGATTTAAAGAACACTTAGCACACTTAAAATACAAAAGAACAGAAAAGTCTAGCATTGGCGAACATGCCCTTGAAGCTGATCATACTGTAACATTAGATAATCTAAGATTAATAAAAAATGTATCTGATAGGAGATTGTTGAACGCATACGAAAGTATGGAAATCATAAAATGTAAAAGTAGTTTAAATAAAGACAGAGGGCCTATTCCTTATAGTCCCCTCTACTGGTTACTTGACCGGAACTGATGGCCTTGCCTATGTCATTATTCCGCTTGAGTAATTCAAGGGTTAGGCTAAGTCTAAATAGGGTAGATTTGTAGTTTAGCTTTAGTCAATCATCGCTCCTGATGAAGCTAATATGGTTAGCGCAACGCGCGTCGAGTGCAAAAATAAAGTGTTTGGCGTAGTGGTGATATATACGGAGTATTATAATTATTATTATTATCTTATATGTTATATGTTGAAAAAACATTGACTCTGTTTCTGGTTAGATAGCTTTAGTGTCATAACACGTAGGCCGAAAAGTTTTTGTTCTAGCTACTTAACACACATTTTATTTGCAAAATTCGACTCTATTCATCAATGTAGTCTCCTTCAAGAGCGATACAATCAGTCCAACGCTTTTCTAATATTTCTGTACCTTTCTTGTTGAAGGATTTGTCTTTACCTTCAAAATACGTCTCAGGTCGGCGATAAAACTTCTTTATTGGAGCCAAATCACTTTCCCGCGAGCATTTTTTTGAGGTCTGCGAATAGATAAAGTCCCTGGGGGCCGAATCTGGAGAATACGGTGGATGAGGAAGCAATTCGAGCTTTAATTCATACAATTTTGCCATCGTAACTATTGATTTGTGATATAGTGCATTCTCTTGATGAAAGAGTACTTTTTTCTTGTTCATTTGGAGGCCGTTTCTTTGCGATTTCTGCCTTTAAACGCACCAATAACTTTATTTAATTCTTCTCAGCATAGTCGATTCCATGCGCATCCTGAAATACAGAGGCCAAAACTTTCCCTCCCGCCTGTTGTATCTTTCGTCGCTTCCGGTGGATTTCACCATTTGCTGTCCACTCAGTTGACTGCCGATTTGATTCCAGCTAATAGTGATGGATTCTTGTTTCATCCATTATCACATATCGCATGAAAAAATCCTTTTTATTGCGCTTAAACAGGTCTAAACAGCGCTCAGAATCATCAATACGTTGTTGTTTTTGGTTGACTGTGAGCAAACGCGGTACCCATTTCGAACAGAGCTTTTTTATGCCCAAATGTTCATGCAAAATATGACCAACACGATCTTTTGATATCTTTAGGGAGTCAGCAATCTCACGCAATTTTACTTTACGGTCATCCAAAACAATTTTTTTTTTATGTTTTCCGGTGTAACCACGCGTTTAAGTTCAGCAAACCAGTAAATGAAGAGTGATTGTCCAGGGTCAGAGTTCCTGTAACACTTATCAAGCCATTGTTCTGCTTAAACGGTATTTTTTCCTATCAAAAAAACAGTGTTTAATCAACATACGAAATTCGGTTTTTTCCATTGTTTTGAAATTATCAAAAGTAGCGTCACTAAAACAACTGTAACTTGTAAACTAATCGTCGAAATGTCATGACATTTTGACACGTATCGTTTGAAGGTTGGTACTTCCTAAAAATCATATGGATTTTTTGAAAAGGGCGACATCTATGTGTCAGACCAAAAACTTGTCAGTTTACGTATTATATCTCAGGTGATATAAGTTGCATCGGGGCGATATTAGACAATGGTAGACATGCAAAAACTGCTGGAATTGATTGACACAGACTTAATTTAGAGTGTCTTGAAAATGAGTGAAATTTCTGCAGAAGTTAGCAACATTTTATAATTTTAATTTGAGAAAGGCACCAATGCTACGCAAGCATATGAGGAAATTTGTGCTGTTTATGGTCAAAAGGCGTTATCAAACCCAACAGCCAAAAGATGATTCAGTTGCTTTCGTTCTGGAAATTTCGACATCAAAGAAGTCATCTCTGGCGTAGAAGGCAGTCAACTTGCTGGGCATTAACTTGACAGCAAACATAAAGATGTTTCATGCATTCAAAGAGAGCTACTCAAAATCTGGAATTATTAATTCGTACTAGAAAGCTTTATACTCCACGATTACTTTTAACCCTGTACAGGGTGAGTCAACGATAGAATTGACTCACACTGATATTATCTCATTTGTTTTGGGAATGACGAAAAAATGTTAAATATGATAGTTTTAGGGAATGTTAAAGTGCACAGTTTAAAATTATTTTGGAGTATACAGGGTACTTCAAAAAAGTGTGGCCGATTTAACATTTTTGTAAAAAATTGCTAGTGCCATTGTTTCTTAAGATGGAATACTCATAATTGGTACGAGCGTTCTATAGAGATGAAAAAAAGATATATATAAAGAAATTTGAGTTCGATACTACAGGGTGTTCAAAATAAATTTATACATTTCGACTATTCTAGATTGAAAAATCTCAAATTTTTTAAATGGCACACCATGTATTATTTTTTTTTTCTGATAGATTTTACAAAACCCTCCAACTTTTATTAAGTACGTCATATACCTATTTCTAATAGTTTTCGATTTATTTTGAATTTTTTCACTTTTTACCCTTGTTTTTAATACACTTATGCTATAACATCATAGTTGCCAAGACAAAACAAAAATGTAGGCATTGTCAAATTTTGACAAGTCTATTAAGCAAGTAAAAATAGTTTAATTTATTGTAGTAAGTGACGCATAAAGGTGATAGTTATGGATTTTCCTAAAAATGAATTAATTGATATGGTTTATATACTGGGCAAGGATAGAAAAAATTGTCTTTTGGCGGTAAGACTTTACGGAGCGAAGCACCCTAATAAACGTATACCATCTAGAAAATCTTTTCAGTGCTTAATGGAACGGTTTGATGGTAGTGGTAGCGTTGAGTATACGAAACGGAAAGAAGTAAACCAGAATGCTACCAATGAGGAAAAAGAAATGGAGATTTTACTTCATGTTGAAGATAATCCCCAGGTCCCAATCTACGTCTAATGGCACCACGAGAAAATACAAGTATCATCCCTTTCATATGGAACTACACCAAGAACTTCAAGACCGTAATTTTGAACGACGAGTAAACTTTTGTACCACTATGAATGGAGCAATAGAGGCCGATCCAAAATTTTTATCTAAAATAATGTTTTCTGATTAAGCTACTTTTCGCAGTAATGGAGGAGTTAACAGCCATAACATGCATTATTATTCAACAGTTAATTCATTTTGGGTCCGGGAAGTTCAAAACCAAAACCATTGGTCGCTTGATATATGGTGTGGAATATTAAATTTTCGAATTATTGGTTTATATTTTTTTCCGCGAATCGCTAGATATCTAAATTTTTGCAAAACGCATTACCCCAGCTTCTTGAACTTTGAAAGGGAAAAAATGTGTATTCAACAAGACGCAGCTTCTGCTTATTACCACTCGGAAGTTCGGTAATTTTTAAACGATCGTTACGCACAAAATTGGATCGGTAGGGATGAATTGATTCAGTACCCCCTCGATCATGTGACTTAACACCTTTAGACTTCTATTTGTGGGGCTACATTAAAGATCGTGTGTATGTGAATCCTCCTAGAACACCAGTAGACATGGAGAATAGGATACGGGATGCGTGCAGGACAATAACGCCTTTTATGCTAAGGAAAGTGAGGAAAAAGATAGTAAAACGACTAAACATGTGTATTCAAGTATTTTTGAACATTTATTACGCCATAATAATTAAGCATTAGATAAGTTAGACTATTATTAACTATTTGCTTATGTTTTCACAATAGCGTAAGTGTATTAAAAATAAAAATTGATAAAATCAATATAAATCGAAAACTATTAGAAATAGGTATATGACATACTTAATAAAAGTTGGACGGTTTTGTAAAATCTATTAGAAAAAATACGCAGAATTTAAAAATAAATTAGAACATAGGATGTTCCATTAAAAAATAAAAACCGGTCAAGTGCAAGTTGAACTTGCACAATTAGTGTTCCGTACGTTGATTGTTTTTAAAATAAAAAATTTTGTTAGGGTGGTATAAAATGATCAGTGACTCCACAAAACAGACCCCAAATGAGTTTTCAACAAAGTTTGTTTCCAATCTTTACTGAAAACTGGTGACCTCGAAATTTTGTTTTTTTTCTATACCAGATAAATTATTAAAGGTAATGATAATTTTCGTTCAATCTATACTCCGTGGAGAATATTTCAGGATTTTTTCAAAATTTTTTGGTCAGTACTTTTCGAGATAAGATAGGGGACAGTGATTTTTCACGATTTTTTAAAAGTAATACGAAGAAAAGTGTGCGCAACTATTACATTACATATATATTTTTTACTCGTGCAAGCTTTCATTTGACACCACACTCGATGACCTAGTAAAAAAATTTTTTTTTCACTTCCGATTTCACCCCTCAAAACGAATCCCTTAAGTAAAAATTTATGTTACGGTAATATAAAATGATCAGTGACTTCACAAAACACACCCCAAATAAGTTTTCAACAAAGTTTATTTCCAATCTTTACTGAAAACTGGTGACCTTGAAATTTTGTTTTTTTTCTATACCAGATAAATTATTAAAGGTAATGATAATTTTCGTTCAATCTATACCCCGTGGAGAATATTCCAGGATTTTTTCAAAATTTTTTGATCAGTACTTTTCGAGATAAGGTAGGGGACAGCGATTTTTCACGATTTTTTAAAAGTAATACGAAGAAAAGTGTGCGCAAGTATTACATTACATATATATTTTTTACTCGTGTTTTCACAAGCTTTCATTTGACACCACACTCGATGATCTAGTAAAAAAATTTTTTTTCACTTCCGATTTCACCCCTCAAAACGAATCCCTTAAGTGAAAATTTATGTTACGGTGATATAAAATGATCAGTGACTTCTCAAAATACACCCCAAATAAGTTTCAACAAAGTTTATTTCCAATCTTTACTGAAAATTGATGACCTTGAAATTTCTGTTTTTTTTTATATATTAGATAAATTATTACAGGTAATGCACTCGTGATAATTTTCGTTCAATCTACACCCCGTGGAGAATATTCCAGAATTTTTTCAAAATTTTTTGATAAGTACTTTCCGAGATAAGGCGGGTGGACAGCGATTTTTTCGCGATTTTTTAAAAATAATACAAAGAAAAGTGCGCGTAAGTATTACATTATATATATATATTTTTTACTCGTGTTTTCACAAGCTTTCATTTGACACAACACTCGATTACCTAGTAAAAAAATTTTTTTTTCACTTCCGATTTCACCCCCCAAAACTAACCCCTTAAGTCAAAATTTAACTTTCAAAACTACATGGCTCTGATGAGGCCATCAATTCCTATATTACTACCAAATTTCAACTTTCTATGACAAATAGTTTCGGAGAAAATCGGGTGTGACAGACGGACAGACGGACAGACGGACAGACAGACGGACAGACACCGAAGTGATCTTATAAGTGTTCCGTACGGAACACTAAAAACATATGTTATATCGGCTACACTTTTTTGAAGTACCCTGTATACCCAAAAATATTTTAAACTGTGCACCTTAACATTCTCTAAAACTAATGTATTTAACATTTTTTCGTTGTTCCTGAAACAAATGATATAATTAACGTTACTCTTTCGTTGACTCACCTTGTACAAAGCTCAAATTCTACCAATGATACTCCTATATTTGGGAGTATAATCACACATAGATGCTGTACCTATTAGATTTTATCGGATGAGCGTTATTCGCCTAATTGAAGGACCAGAACTAGACAACAGCCTTAATTCCTTTACATATCGAAGAACGAGCGAGTTGAATCTGTCTCAACAATTCTTCCATGGAAAGAATTCGATGTATGTAACCCATTTAATTGTTTCCAGATTACTGTATGCTAGGAACATACGTCGCGCTAATACATCACATCCTATGAAGTTCAACTTCTTCCTTCTCGTACCTCCCTTTTCAAGAATCTTTTATAGGGAAGACCTCAACCCTTTGAAATGAATGGCCCAGGACTATGTTTTCTTACTGATTACAATTTGCAGTGATTCCAGACCAACGTGAATCGCCGCAGGGATTTCACTGCAACAGGTGTGCTGTGCCGATAAAATAACCGGTCAAGTGTAAGTTGAACTTGCGCAATTAGTGTTCCGTACGTTGATTGCTTTTTAAAATAAAAAATTTTGTAACGGAGGTATAAAATGATCAGTGACTTCACAAAACACACCCCAAATGAGTTTTCAACAAAGTTTGTTTCCAATCTTTACCGAAAATTTTTTTTTATATACCAGTTAAATTATTAAGGTAATGCACTCGTGATAATTTTCATTCAATCCACACCCCGTGGAGAACATTCCAAAATTTTTTCATAATTGTTTGATAAGTACTTTTCGAGATAAGGCTAAGACAACGATTTTTCGCGATTTTTTAAAAATGATACAAAGAACAGTGTGCGCAAGTATTACATTATATATATATATATATATATATATATATATATATATATATATATATATATATATACGAGGCTGGTTTGAAAAGTCCGTGCAAAGTCCGAAAGATGGCATCACCGACGCGTATCGAGGTCATGTTTAGTTAGTAGCATCTCTTGAATGAACGCACACCAAGTTTCAGCCATATTGGTCTATTTCTGTGTGTTTGGCATTCGTGTGAATCAAGGAAGTCGAGTGATTTTCAAGAAATGGACGAAAAAGAATTTCGTGTGGTCATTAAACATTACTTTATGAAAGGCAAAACGCCTCAGGAGACTAAATAGAAGCTTGATAAACATTATGGTGACTCTGCACCTTCGATTAGAACAGTTTATAAATGGTTTCAAAATTTTCGGACTGGCCATATGGGCACAAGTGACGCTGAACGTTCTGGACGGTCTGTGGAGGTTACGACTCCAGAAATCATTGATCAAATCCATGATATGGTGATGGATGACAGAAGAGTTAAGGTGCGTGAGATTGCTAGTGCTGTGGGCATCTCGACTGAACGGGTACATAATATTTTGCATAAACATTTGGACATGAGAAAGCTATCTGCAAGATGGGTGCCGCGATTGTTCACGCTTGACCAAAAACGGAATCGTGTGAAGTGTTGCAAGGATGGTTTGCAGCTGTTCCAGAAGAATCCGGAGGAGTTTAAGCGTCGTTTCGTCACTGTGGATAAAACATGGATACATTACTATACTCCTGAGACCAAACAACATTCTAAACAATGGGTTACCAAGGGGGAATCTGCACCAAAAAAGGCGAAGACCGTTCCTTCGGCCGGAAAGGTTATGGCGACTGTCTTTTGGGATTCGCAAGGGATAATCCTCATCGACTATCTGGAAAAGGGTAAAACTATTACAGGTGAATATTATTCATCGTTATTGGACCGTTTGAAAACCGACCTGCAAGGAAAACACCCGCGATTGGCCCACAAGAAAGTCCTTTTCCATTACGACAACGCACCAGTACACACCTCAGCAGTTGTGGTCGCAAAATTAATGGAAATAGGATTCCAACTCGTTTCACATCCCCCCCCCTATTCTCCAGACTTGGCTCCCTCAGACTACTTTTTGTTCCCCAATTTGAAGAAATGGCTGGCGGGACAAAGATTTTATTCAAACGAGGAGGTGATTGCAGACACTAATGGATATTTTGCAGACTTGGACAAATCCTATTATTCGGAAGGGATCAACAAGCTAGAACGTCGTTGGACGAAGTGTATAAGGCTAAAAGGAGACTATGTCGAAAAATAAAAAAGGTTTACCCCAAACACATAAGTAGTTTTTATTTTTGCACGGACTTTTCAAACCAGCCTCGTATATATATATATATATATATATATATATATATATATATATATATATATATATATATATATATATATATATATATATATGTATATATATACGTATATATATATATATATATATATATATATATATATATATATATATATATATATGTATATATATACGTATATATATATATATATATATATATATATATATATATATATATTTTACTCGTGTTTTCACAACCTTTCATTTGACACTACACTCGATGACCTAGTAAAATTTTTTTTTTCACTTCCGATTTCACCCCCCAAAACTAACCCCTTAAGTCAAAATTTAACTTTCAAAACTACATGGCTCTGATTAGGCCATCAATTTTTATATTATTACCAAATTTCAACTTTCTATGACAAATAGTTTCGGAGAAAATCAAGTGTGGCAAACAAACAGACAGACAGACAGACAGACACCGAAGTAATCTTATAAGTGTTCCGTACGGAACACTAAAAATGTTGTCACGGAAGTATAAAATGATCAGTGACTTCACAAAACACACCCCAAATGAGTTTTCAACAAAGTTTGTTTCCAACCTATACTGAAAATTGATGACCTTGAAATTTCGGTTTTTTTATATACCAGCTAAATTATTAAAGGTAATGTACTCGTGATAATTTTCGTTCAATCTACACTCCGTGGAGAATATTCCCGAATTTTTTCAAAATTTTTTGATAAGTACTTTTCGAGATAAGGCGATTTTTCGCAATTTTTTAAAAATAATACAATGAAAAGTGCGCGCAAGTATTACATTATATATATATTTTTTACTCGTGTTTTCACAAACTTTCATTTGACACCACACTCGATTATCTAGTAAAAAAATTTTTTTTCACTTCCGATTTCACCCCCTAAAACTTACCCCTTAAGTCAAAATTTAACTTTCAAAACTACATGGCTCTGATGAGGCCATCAATTCCTATACTATTACCAAATTTCAACTTTCTATGACAAATAGTTTCGGAGAAAATCGGGTGTGACAGACAGACAGACGGACAGACAGACAGACACCTAAGTCATCTTATAAGTGTTCCGTACGGAACACTAAAAATACCGTCACCTTGCCAATCCTGCCATTTCGTTAGCTCTAAAAGTCCAACAAATTTAAATTTATTGATGAAACACCCCGTATCAAAAACTAATAGTAAAAAATATGGTTTGAAGCATATGCATTAAAAAATATCTCTAAGATTTCTCACACCTGGCCGTTATAACTAAAAAAATACACAGAAATTTAGCGATTTATTTTTAAAAATATCGTTGACATTGACGGAGCTGTCGTTAGATCGAGACCACCTTGAAAAGAACGTAGGGACGGCGTAATGTCTTCGGTTTTAAAAGAGAAACACCTTGCGGCAGATAAAAAAAAACACTTAAACCTATATCCGATTTTAAGAAACGACTTTGACAACTTGCATTCCTAACAGTTCTTTGTTTGTTTTAGAAAGAAAATAGGGGATCAAGTGAAAGGAAGCTGGAGGTAGTCTATTATCTCTATTACGATAGAGAAAAAGTAACGCTTCTTCCCGCTGCTGAAGCTCAATATAAGCGGTGCAGTCAGTTTACCTCTCTAAAATAAACAAAAAGAAAAACGATGCAAAAATTCATGAAATTAATATTGGCATCAACAATACTTAAGGAGATAACGGCAGTAAAATAGGTTTACTTCCCGAAATAAAAAACGAATGTAATACGCAGCCTGAAATGTTTTTGGTCTAACTACTTAAAACATTTTTTTTTTGCAAAGTTCGACTTTATTCATTAATATAGTCTCCTTCAACAGCGATACAATCAGTCCAATGCTTTTCTAACATTTCTTTTTATACCTTTCTTGTAGAAGGATTTGTCTTTACCCTTCAAAATAGACCTCAATTTCGGCGATAACTTTTTCATTTTCACTGGAGCCAAATCTCTTTCCCGCGAGCATTTTTTTAGGTCTGCGAATAAATAATAGTCGCTGGGTTCCAAATCTGGAGAATACGGTGGATGAGGAAGCAACTCGAACTACAATTCATATAATTTTGCCATCGTATCCATTGACTTGTGACACGGTGCATTGTTTTGATGAAGTAGCAGTTTCTCTTGTTCATTCGGGGCCGTTTTCTTGCGATTTCTGCCTTCAAATGCACCAATAACTTTATATAACATTCGCAGTTGATGGTTTTTTCCCTTCTCAGCATAATCGATGAAAGTTATTCCATGCGCATCCCAAAATACAGAGGCTAAAACCTTCCTAGCCGGCTGTTGTGTCTTTGGTCGCTTCGAGCGGCTTTCACTGGCTTCTGTCGCATCAGCTGACTACCGATTTGATTCCAGTGTATGGTAATGGATCCATATTTTATCCATTGTCATATATCATATGAAAAAATCCTTTTTATTAAGCTTAAACGGGTCCAAACATCGCTCAGAATCATCAACCCGTTGTTGTTTTTGGTCCACTGTGAGCATGTGCTATACCAATTCCGAACAGAGCTTTCTCATGCCCAAATGTTGATGCAAAATATGACCAACACATTCTCTTGATATCTTTAGGGTGTCAGCTATCTCACGCAATTTCACTTTACGGTCATCCAAAACAATTTTGTGGATTTTTTTATGTTTTCTGGTGTAACCACCTCATTTTGGCGTCCAGAGCATTTAGCATTATTTGTGTCTGTCCTGATTTTTCAGAGGTAGAGTCCCCGTAATATTTATCAAGACATTGCTTTGCTTGAACGGTATTTTTTCCCATCAAAAAACAGTGTTTAATCAACACACGAAATTCGATTTGTTCCTTTGTTTTGAAAATATCAAAAGTAACGTCACTAAAACCACTGTAACTTGTAAACTAATCTTCGAAAAGTCATGACATTTTGTCACGTATTGTTTGAAGGTTAGTACTTCCTAAAAATCATATGGATTTTTTGAAACAGCCTCGGACATTGTAGATTGTCTTAATGATGATGTCTCATGTGTTTGCAGGGATATGGAATCATGGTGCAGGAGAAATGGCCTTATACTGAATGTATCTATATGAAAATATTTAATAAAAAAACCATTAGTGTCAATGTTTGCCAATTCCCTTGGTTTGAATTTTGAGGAGAAAGCCAAGTTTTTCGGTACGTTTATGGATCATAGGTTTTCTTTTAGACATCATATAAATCACATATGTGCTAAATTAAACTTAGCTTACTTTGCAATTTTAAGCTTAAAAAGTACCCTTGATAGTGATGGTCTCTTGGCTGTATATTATTCACTAACTTTTAATCACACGTCTAACAATGTTGTACCTAGGGTGCTGCTGGTGTGAAAAGTAAACGTATATTTGTGAACCAAAAGAAAATAATCCGATTGATTTTTAATCTAAGTTTTCGTGAAAGCTTCAGAGATATGTTTATAAAACAACGAATCCTAACCTTTCCATGTTTTTAGATATTAAGGTGCTTAACTCTTGTAAACAATAATAGACACCTTTTTGATATGCTGAGAGCAACAAATACATAACCCCAGTAGTAATAGTGAATTAACGGTCCCCATTCATAGATCAACTTTCTCCCCTCCCCTCTATAGTTGCATCAACCTTCATAATGGAATGCCTGCAGAACTGTGAAATATGCGTGGTCCAAGATTTATATCTCGGTTAAAGTCCTTCTTACTGGAAAATGCCTTCAATAGGGGATTTCTACGGGACCTGATGATCTCTAAAAGAATGCTGTTTGTGCGATTTCTTTCTAGGTATTGCTGTCATAAATCTGAACCTACCTACATTATCTTGTCTTAAACCTAAATTCCAATTTTAAATATTTTTGTATTTTTGTATTTTTACTGCTTTTAAATATTAAGCTTAACCGCTTAACGACTGTACCCGAGATAACTCGGGCACGGTCAACGTTTCGATTTTCCTATGCCCGAGTTAACTCTCTCATCTCTAATTTTTATGGATGTTACGCGCCATCACCCGAACTGTCTCGTGAAAAGCGGGAATACGCATTTTTACACATTTAACTCAAACCCCTCGGGTCTTGTCGGATTTTTGCGACTGTTTATTTGATCTTGAGGCAAAATAAGCTGCCAGCGGGTAAATTTAGTTTGTGTTGCGACTTGATAAGTTTTGTTGCGCTGCTTCTGTGAATTAAATTTTACGTGAGTTTTTGTCTACAATAAGTAAATATATTTATTATACCTGTTATTTACATTTTAGTAGCTGAAACCCAAGTACTTAGTATATCATGGACAGGCACGATTATGATCTGTCAGATGAGTCAGAAGTTGACGAACCAATAGACGAAAGTGGCTCTGATACATCTTACGGTAATATTTCAAGTAGTAGCTCGAATTCAGATAATTCGGCGGATTTACTTGAAGCACGTGATTGGTTTGAATTGCAACCCGATTCCCCAGCCCCACCATCATTCCCTTTTACGGCTGTACCGTCTATAAATTGTGTATCCTGCAATGATTGGAACATGTTGGATTTTTTTGAACAGTTCGTTGACGACGATCTGGTTGGCCATATAGTAACAGAAACCAACAGGTATGCTGAGCAAAAAAAAAGAGGAAAAATGTGGTACCCTGTAACTAGCGAAGAAATTAGAGTCTTTTTAGGATTGACAATTTTACAAAGCGTTATAAAAAAAACCAGAATTGCGTCAATACTGGTCAACCGATCCTCTTTTGGTGACGCCCTTTTTTGCCAGTTGTATGAGCAGAAATAGATTTGAGGCTATCCATCAAAACATCCATTTTTCTAATAATGATGAATTTGATGAAGTAACTCATCCAAACCCAAAACTTAATAAAATATGGCCAGTATACGAAAAATTGGTTAGCAAGTTTCAAGAACTGGTCGTACCTGAAAAACACCTGTCTATTGACGAAAGTCTCCTTTTATGTAAGGGTAGACTTGGTTGGATCCAATACATTCCACTAAAAAGAGCTCGATTTGGTATAAAAACCTATTTACTGTGTGAATCTAAAAGTGGTTATGTATGGAATTTTATCATCTACACTGGAAAACAAACCAACCTTGACAAAGACTATGAAAATCTACCAATTTCGTCGCAAGTTGTCATGACGCTGTCTAAGCCATTGTTAGAGAAGGGCTATTGCATAACGATGGATAATTTTTATAACTCCCCCCAGCTTGCGGATTTACTTATTACAAAGAAAACCGACGTTTATGGAACACTAAAATTAACACGGAAAGAAGTTCCTTCAGAGCTAAAAAAAAGAAGCTGAAAAAAAGGAGAAGTTGTAGCCTTTCAAAGAGGTAAAGTTTGTGTCCTAAAGTGGAAAGACAAGAAAGATGTTTCTTTGATTTCAACCATTCATATGAACACCTGTGTAGAGGTAGAAAAACCAAGAGAGATTATAATAAAGCCGAAAGTTGTCATCGATTATAACGACACCATGGGCGGTGTTGATCGGGTGGATCAACACTTAGCAGACTACAACCTTCCAAGAAAGCGTGGAAAAAAGTATTACAAAAAAATATTTTTTCATTTATTAGATTTGGTACTGTGGAACTCTTTTGTGTTATATCGAAAAACTGGAGGAACAAAGTCAGCACTAGTTTATAGGTTGGATCTAATCAAACAGATCATGGAAAAATATCACCGCACGGAATTTTCTTCTAGAAAAGGACGACCTTCAAGCCAACCTACACCACTTAGACTGACAGGTCGTCATTTCCCTGAGTGTATCCCGGCAACCGAAAAAAAAACGATTTCCAACTCGGCAATGTGGTGTATGCTACAGAGTGCGTGATGCCCGCGGCAAAAAAGTTCGAAAGGAAACACGCTACTACTGCCCTATTTGTGACGTACCGCTCTGTGTTACACCCTGCTTTAGAGTATATCATACAGTTAGTACTATTTAGTTGATAAGATAAGCCACTTTTTTGTTATTTGGCTCAAATTTTGTTTCAAATTAGCATTTCTTTGAACGCCCGAGTTAATTCGGGTGATGTCAAGAACATAATTAAAATGTTTTATTTTTTGTGAAAACACTTGTTTTTTTGAAACTTTGAAAAAACATATTTGGTAAGTCTTATTTGCAGATTTAACACATACCATAAAAAAAATCGGGCATTTTGGTCCTACTTTCCCAAATAAATTCGGTCGTGAAGAGGTTAACATTGTTTTGTCCGACTTTGTACAATTTCTTTGTATGTCCATATATTTATGGTGGGTATGATTTATAGTAATCCTATACTATTTTTATTTTTATTATTTGTATTAATATATTTATAATTATAATTATTATTATACTATACTTGACGAACCAATGTACACTTTGTTGTATTTAAAGATAATATATATATATATTCTTTTCTTTTTAATATAGGGTAGTAATGATTATCTTTTAGTGTGACTAAGCCAAATGTATTTATTTTGCAAGTTGTATTTACAAGGGATCGACTAAGTAAAAAACTTTACCATTTTTATATCAGGCATTTGTTTTTTGTTTTTTTTTTTTTTCATATTTTGATACTCGATCATCTCCCTGACACTTCAGGACGTGGAATCGAGCATCCGTATGTTCATATTAGCAAATATCTTATGTTATTGAGTATAGTACCGTACCTTCATCTTATTAATTTAATAAGTCTCAACTTAATTTAATAAGGATAAATAATAGGTAGTAACGCATACAAATTTCCCAGTTTACTAACAAGGAATTACTATATATATGTATATATATATATATATATATATATATATATATATATATATATATATATATATATATATATATATATACACTCGTATATATAAATTATTAATATTACACAAAAAAGTTCTTCTTTCTCACATTTAGTCAGTGTGGTTCCATGTTTGCCGGATGAGCCCAAGCCAAGTCAGCACAAACGCATTACCATTGTGTATTCAGGAATGACCTGACAATGTTACATGTTTTCAAAATCAGTGACTTCTGAATGTTTTTGTGTATGTTTGTGTTGAATCCTAATTGTACTAAGCGTGGTGTGAATGTTGTTGGTGTAAGGCCTGTGGCTGATATAATGAGGGGGACAATGATGACTTTTTCTTGTTTCCATAGCCTTTTTATTTCCGTTGCAAGGTCTGTGTATTTGGAAATTTTTTTCTGTGTATTTCGTTTGGATGTTTGTGTCGTTGGAGACAGCTATGTCAATTAGATAGGTGACTTTTTCTTTTTTGCACTGAAAAGTAATATCGGGTCTATTGGCGGAGACTGTTTTATCTGTATGGATACTGATATCCCAGTAGAGTTTGTAATCTTTATTTTCAAGTACGGATGTTGGTGTGTATTTGTAGTAGGGATCTGTGTTTTCTATGAGCTTGTATGTTGTGGCTAGTGATTGGTGAACTACTTTTGCCGCTGAGTCATGTCTGGCTGTGTACTCCGTTCCGGCTAATATTTTACATCCGCTTGTTATGTGTTCGATCGTTTCTTTCTGCTGGTGGCATTTTCTGCATCTGTCTTCTTTAATAGTTGGGTCTTTGATGATATGCTTTTGGTAGTTTCTGGTTAATATGACTTTATCCTGGATGGCAAGTAAGAAGCCTTCTGTTTCCGGGAATAGCTGCCCATCCCGCAACCAGGTGTATGATTGTTTTTTATTTACGTGGTCTTGTTCTATGTGGTATCTGTGTTTTCCGTGGAGTGTTTTTTCTGACCACGTTTTCATTTTTTCCTGTTGTAATTGGGTGAGACTGTGTGTATCTGCTGGGTGGTCTACCCGGGATAAGTCGAGTGGGGTATAGTTTTTGTCTGCTTTGACTGTTGCTGTATGGAGGCTGGTTTGCTTGATGTGAAAGAATTTCCTAAGTGCTTGTATTTGTTTTGTGTGTAATGAACTGATGTCTATAATTCCTCTTCCTTTCGATGGTAAGTCTTTCTTTGCATGCGTTGGGGTGTAATTTCCTGTATTTGTTGAATGAAGATCGTATAAGGATGTGAATATTTTCTATGTCTGTTTGTGACCATTTGATGATACCAAATGAATATGTGAGTATAGGTATAGCGAACGTGTTGATGGCTTTAGTGAGATTTTTAGAGTTGAGTTTTGTTTGTAAAAGTTTCGTCAGTCTGTTTTGGAATTCGGTTCTGAGCTCTGTTTTGATGTGAGTGTGGTTGAGTTTGGTGCTTTGTTGGAAGCCTAGATATTTGTATGTTTCTTTGTCGAACATGTTATCGAGTGTTTCATTGTTGATGGTTTCTGTCTCATGGTGGCCCTTCCACTGGCCCTTGTTGATATGGAGCACTTTGCATTTACTTATACCAAATTCCATATTGACATCTAAGGTGAATATTTCTGTGATTTTGAGGAGTTCTTTCAGCTGTGTTTTTGTGGCAGCGTAGAGTTTTATGTCATCCATATATAGGAGGTGGTTTATTTTATGTTGATTCACTTTTTGGTGTCTGATGTTGAAGCCATGCTCTGTTCTGTTTAGTATATTTGAGAGTGGATTGAGACAGAAGCAAAACCATAGAGCGCTGAGGGAGTCTCCCTGAAATATACCCCGTCTGATGTACAGCTCTTCTGTTTGGATGCGTTCGGTTTGTGTTTCTAGGCGTATTTTGGTTTTCCATGTTTTCATAATTTGCGCGAGAAATTGCCTGAGGTGTTGGTTGATTTTATAGATTTCTAGGGCTCTGATTAACCAGCTGTGGGGTTCTTTTCTGGTTGGTCCCATAATCACGCTATCTATGATCAGCTGCTCTTTGCATCCTCGACTATTTTTCCTGCATCCCTTCTGCTCTTCTGTGAGAATATTGTTGTCTGTTAGGTGTTGTTCTATTTTCTTAGAAATTGTGGCTGTGATGATCTTGTATAGGGTTGGAAGACAGGTGATAGGTCGGTAGTTTGACGGGTTTGTGGTGTCTGAACTTTTGGGTTTGATATATGTTATTCCTTGTGTAAGAAAAGTGGGGAATGTGTGTGGTTGTAGAATGGCTTTGTTGATTTGGTGTGTGAGTGCTTCGTGTGTGATGGTAAACTGTTTGTACCAGAAGTTTTGTATATTGTCTATCCCAGGGCATTTCCAGTTGTGTGTGTGTTTGATTGTTTCTGTAATTTCTTCTGTAGTTAGTGTGGGAATTTTCTTGTTTTGTCACACGTTTGTGTTTATCTTCTTCGGCTTTGATCCAGGGGGTGTTATTATTATGTAGTTTGGGTTCTGACCAGACAGTTTTCCAATAATTTGCGAGTTCTTGTTTGTTTGGTGGTTCAGTTACTACTGTCTGCTCGTTGTACATAGCTTTTTGGTAGAACTCTTTTTCGCTTCTTCGAAAGAGGTTGCTGGTGTCTTTCCTCTCGTTTGATTCTTTGTATCTACGGAGTCTTGCAGCATATACGGATAGTTTTTGTTTTAAAGTATCAACGATTTCTGGCAGTGTTCGGTTGAGAGATTTAGATTTGATCTTGTCTACACCCTGTGTGACACGTTTGGATGTGTTCCCGTTCATAAACTGGGTAAGGTGTCCCAGATCTCTTCTGATGTTGTTGATTTTGTTTTCTATTCTTATTTGCCATTTAAATTTAGGTTTTCTGCTGTTGGGGCCTCTTTGTCGTTGCGGGAGTTTTTGATTATTTTGTGTTATAGTGGTGATTGCTGCTGCATATATTATTGTGTGAATGTCTTCGATCGTGCTTAAGTCTGTTATGTACTGTGGTATTATGTGCTTGTTTATTGTGTTGAGGATTATTTGTGTGCTCTGTTTGAAGATTAAACGAGGGATGGGATTTCTTGTTGTAGGGTCGGTGCCTGACCATCGAGCTAGATGTGACTGCATTTCTGCTTTGAGTGTTTGTATGAGAGGTGATTCGGGGTGATGTTGTGTAGATGTTGTTGAGGGTGGAGAGTCATTCATTTTGTCGTCTGTGATATGGTGTCGTGTAGTGCTTGCTATTTGCATTGAAATAATATTTTGAGTTATGCTCCTGCTGGATGGTGGGTCTTGTTGGTTTCGACTGGGTGGTTGTGTGTGTGAGATTGGTTCGGTATCTTTTTTTTTTTTTTTTTATTGGTCTAGCACACGTGCTGCAGGGAAGTCCCTAAAACGCTCCAGGAGCGGCACGAGTGCGGAAAAAGCGATTCACGTTGTTCTTGAATCGCTGTAAATTGTACTCGGTGGGAAACACAGCGCTGGGCAAATTATTCCAAAGGGATGATGTTCTCCATATAAAAGATTGCTTGAAAAGCGTCGTACGCGGAGTAACAAGCCGAACCTCACACGGATGCGAAGCACCAGCGCGACGTGTATTTCTAACATGCACCGCTTTGGGAGGAATTAAGCGGGCTACATCCTTCGAACACTTTCCATGAAAACACTTGTAGAACAGACTCAAGTCGCCAACCGTTCTTCGATGTTCCAGCGAATCAAGGCCGCCGGTCAATTCCGGGTCCCCAATCAGACGGACCGCTCTTCTCTGAACAGAATCCAACAAATGCAGTGTATGTTTGGGAGCGGAGCCCCCAAACGTGGGAGCAGTATTCCATAGTTGATCGAATTTGGGCTTTGTAAAGAATTAACAGTTGCTGTGGGGTGTAAAGCTTTCTGGTTCTAAATAGTCTCTGCTCTACTGTTTCTATTGTTTGGTTGCTCTGTGTTCAGTTCAGCAGCATTATTATTATTATTATTATTACAGGGAAGAGCTGTTGAATAAGCAGAATTCTCAGATGTAGTTTATTTGCATTTTAAGGTATCTTCTCAATTATTAATTAAGTTTTGCTATGTTAGTCTATAATGGTTTGATTTTTGTTTTTAAACGCATTGTGTGTTGAGGAGGTTAGATATAAGAGTAACTAACGGTTATATCTCGCCTCTTCTACCACACGATATTTATTTATTTATTTATTATAATTGGCTCGAACGCATGCAAAAGTATAAAAATCAATCGAATATTTTGAAAAACAATAAAATGATTTGTACCAATTTTTTTTTTTTCTTTGTGTTTGTAAAAAGTTAGAAGGTAGCCCTCGTATCTGTTTACTACTTTAAAATATTTATGTAACGTATAACTTTACCGATTTTTTTATTATATTGTATGAATGTATCAGTTAACAACTCCATTAGCTTTCAAGGATTTGGCCCAAACATCCACATGATAGATGAAACATAAATGCCTGCTATCACACTCGAGGAAGAATTTTGTCCGTTTTTTTTATGGACATAGCACACGTGCTACAGGGTAATTTATTTTTTTTTTTTTTTTTTTTTCCCAGAACAGCTACAGGAGCGACGCGTGTGTGGAAAAAGCGATTCACGTTTGTCTGGTTTGATGACATCGAGGCATTTCTCCGTTCAAACTTTATTAAACTTAAGGTGCGGAAAAATGCTGCCACAAATTCCTGAGGTCAAAATATGACGATCTAACTCAACTTACCTCAGTCCAAAAGTGGATGATTTCGGAGATACAGAGTGTCAAAAGTTCAATTTGGTTTTAGTTTTTCATAAATAATTTTTTTTAATAATTGGTGTATTGTCACAATTTTCAGCTAAAGGGGTTTTTTTTGGGGTGAAAAATTGAAATCTGCATTTATTTTCATTGTAAAATTTGGAGGGCGCCACCTGCGGTACTTTGCACACATTTGAAACGAAATAACTTTTTTGAGCCAAACTGTATTTTACTTTTACATAAAATTTCTTATTCTCCAACGTCTTTTACCTAAAAAAGGTATACCTGGTAAGAGTTGATTTGAGCAGCCGTTTTTGAGATAGCTGGACTAAAACAATTCATTTCGTTTATGGCTAGGTCTAAATTATTGTGATAAATGAACACAATTTGAAGCGAACGCGTTATAATAAATTTACTGTCACTAAAAACTGAGTGAATCGAATTTGAAACCATTCAAGCATTACATTTTGATCAGAATAGGATGAATTACGGTCTATCTTTTAGTAGGTGAAATTCGTAAAAATTCCTGAAAGGCCCCTGATTGTGAGCAGTGTTGTTGATGTTTTTGATACATTGTCGCTTTTTTTCCGGTGTTTATGTTTTAAATTGCGAGTAGTACTGGAATATCGTGAAAGAGAATTAGCAAGCACCGGTGAATTGTCAAACAATTTACAAATTTAATTTTCGTCATGGCCGTACTACTAATGAAGAAATGACCGATATGTTATTGGTTTTTGGATATTGCCAAGGAAATGATTTAGAATCTTGCAGAGTATACAGTGAAAGATTTCCGAATCGTCGCTTACCGAACCATAAAACCTTCGCGGCAGTTGAAAGACGTCTTCGTGAAACGGGTAGGTTTGCGCCTGAGAGGTTGAGGAAGATATTCTAAATCGGATTGAAGAAAATCCAAAACTCAGCAGCAGACGATTAGGCTTAGAGCTAGGGATAAGCAAAGATACTGTTAATAAGGTGACTAGAAAACAACTACTGTACCTATTTTATGTTTAACAGGTACAAGATCTTTTACCCCATGATTCTAAACCACGCCTAGCTTTCTGCCGGGTTATCCAAGAACACAGAGATCAAGATAGGAATTTTCCACAAAGAATTTTATTCATAGATGAAGCCTGTTTCACGCGAAGTGGCATAACTAATTTGCACAATGAACATGTCTATGCAGAAGAAAATCCTCATGCGACTAAAATAACCCATTATCACCATGAGTTTTAGATCAATGTTTGGGCAGGAATCATAGACACTTTTATAATTGGTAATGTTATTTTACCACTTCGACTAAATGGCGAAAATGATGTGGAACATCTGCAAAACGAACTACCAGACTTAATAAATCCCCTGCCCTTGGAACTTCGAAGAAGAATGTGGTTTATGCACGACGGTGTGCTCCTCCACATTTTACGTTAAATGTACGTAATTATTTAAACGAACAGTATCCAAATAGATAGATAGGTAGAAGTAATGATGCACCCGCAAATTGGCCAGCTCGATCCCCTGACATGACCCCTACGGATTACTTTTTATGCGGAATTTTGAAAACCCTTGTGTATTCTAGGCCAGTTGGTACAGAAGATGAATTAAGGAGACGTATTCAAACTGGAATTGAGGCTTTGAGAAATGATGCCGAAATACTCCAGAGAGTCCAATTTAATTTTTTACGACGTATTAATTTTTATACACACGAAAATGGAGGGCATTTTGAACATTTGTTATAAGCATTTTTTTTTAATTAATTTTTTTTGTTGTTGATAAATCTTATTGACTGTTTTTACTAGGGAATAAAATTAACAACACATTTACTTGTTTTTTAGTGTTCCGTACGGAACGCTTATAAGATCACTTCGGTGTCTGTCCGTCTGTCTGTCCGTCTGTTATACCCGATTTTCTCCGAAACTATCGAAACTATTTGTCATAGAAAGTTGAAATTTGGTATTAATATAGGAATTGATGGCCTCATCAGAGCCATGTAGTTTTGAAAGTTAAATTTTGACTTAAGGGGTTAATTTTGGGGAGTGAAATCGGAAGTGAAAAAAAAAATTTTTTACTAGGTAATCGAATGTGGTGTCGAATGAAAGCTTGTGAAATCACGAATAAAAAATATATATATAATGTAATACTTGCGCGCACTTTTCTTTGTATTATTTTTAAAAAATCGCGAAAAATCGCTGTCCACCCGCCTTATCTCGAGAAGTACTTATCAAAAAATTTTGAAAAAATTCTGGAATATTTTCCACGGGGTGTAGATTGAACGAAAATTATCACGAGTGCATTACCTGTAATAATTTATCTAGTATATAAAAAAAACAGAAATATCAAGGTCATCAATTTTCAGTAAAGATTGGAAATAAACTTTGTTGAAAACTCAATTGGGGTGTGTTTTGTGAAGTCACTGATCATTTTATACTTCCATTACAACATTTTTTATTTTAAAAGCAATCTACGTACGGAACACTAATTGCGCAAGTTCAACTAGCACTTGACCGGTTATTTGATTTTTGGTGTTATTCTTGTGGCAATGCAATGCAATAGTGAGTTTGGGTAACAAATCAAAAATTTACATCCAAATATCCCAAAAACTCAACTCATACCGGGTATACCTTTAAAAGCTGGAAAAGAAGAATTTTTATTCAAAATTTAGACGGTTAATTTTCGCTTCAAATTATGTTCATTTATCACAATAATTTAGACCTAGCTATAAACGAAATTAATTGTTTTAATCCAGATATCTCAAAAACGGCTGCTCAAATCAACTCTTAACAGGTATACCTTTTTAGATAAAAGACGTTGGAGAATAAGAAAATTTTATGTAGAAGTAAAATACGGTGTGGCTCAAAAAAGTTATTTCGTTTTAAATGTGTGCAAAGTACCGCAGGTGGTGCCCTCTAAATTTTACAATGAAAATGAATGCAGATTTCAATTTTTCACCTCAAAAAACCCCCTTTAGCTGAAAATTGTGACAATACACAAATTAAGTTGGGAATGTGGAATCTTTGGCACAATGATACTACTCAGTATATATCACCACTACACCAAACACTTTATTTTTGCACTCGACGCGCGTTTCGCTAACCATGTTAGCTTCATCAGGAGCGATGATTGACTAAAGGTAAACTACATATCTACCCTATTTATACTTAGCCTAACCCTAGAATTACTCAAGCGGAACTAATGACATAGGCAAGGCCATCAGTTCCGGTCTAGTAACCAGTAAAGGGGACTATAAGGAATAGGCCCTCTGTCTTTATTTAAACTACTTTTACATTTTATGATTTCCATACTTTCGTATGCGTTCAACAATCTCCTATCAGATACATTTTTTATTAATCTTAGATTATCTAATGTTACAGTATGATCAGCTTCAAGGGCATGTTCGGCAATGCTAGACTTTTCTGTTCTATTGTATCTTAAGTGTGCTAAATGTTCTTTAAATCGTGTTTTAATTGACCTTTTAGTTTGCCCAACATACTTTTTGTCACAATCATTACAACTAATTTCATAAATTCCACTTTTCTCACAATTGGGAATCTTATCTTTGGGATTTCCTAAGATATTCCTTAGATTGTCTGATGACTTATAGGCTAAGGTGAGGCCTACCTTATTAAATACCTTATTGAGTCCCTTGCTATATTTCGGATTATATGGTATGGAGACATACTTGGTGTTATTTTCTTCGCGTGTAAAAAAGGTGGAATTCTGAATATTAGACCTAAATTTATGTCTATTTATTAGCTTATTTACTAAGTCATCGTCATAACCATTAACTCTAGTTATATTTCTAATTCGATTCCTTTCTTTATTAAAGTTTACTCTATTCAGAGGGAAAGTGACCAAACGATGAACTAAAAAATGTATTGAGGCTAATTTATGTTGTTTGCAATGAAATGAATCATTAGGAATATATCTATCTGTTACTGTGTCCTTCCTATAGATATCAAATTCTAATCTATTATTATTTTTAAATATTAAAATATCTAGAAAAGGCAATTGTCCTTTGTTCTCAATTTCGTACGTGAATTTAATTGAATCATACCGGCTATTTAATTTAGAAACAAAATCATCAATATTTGCTTTCTTTGTATCAAAAATCGCGAAAATATCATCCACATACCTATACCATACCCTTGGGAAATATTCGAATTCTCGACTGGCTTCGATTTCAAACTTACTCATGAATAAATTGGCTATGAAAGGTGACAAGCAATTACCCATAGCTGTTCCTTCTTTCTGAACATAAAATTGATTGTTATATTGGAAATAATTTTGTTCCATGCAAAGTTTAGATAATGTTAAGTATTCACGAATAATTTCGTCTTCAAAGTCATTCATTCTAAGTAATTCTTCGAGATATTGTAAAGTTTGTGGAATTGGCACACTTGGGAATAAAGAACTAACATCAAAAGAAATTAAGACTTCACCTTCATTAAGAACTAGATTTTTTGTTTTATTAATGAATTCTAACGAATTCTTCACTGCGAAAGTATTTAATGGTAACTTCTCAAGTTCTTTTGATAACCATTTGGATATTAAATATGTGGATGATCCGACCGATGAAACAATGGGTCGCATTGCTTTTCCAGGTTTGTGAATTTTGGGTAAGCAATACAATTTTGGTATGGTCGGATTACTCGCATTTAATTTAAATTTTAGCGAATCGGAGACAAGGTTCTTACATTTTTTAAAAGAATTTTTAACCTCTGATATCATTTTCGGTAATGGATTTCTTATTACCTTTTCATAAGGGCCAGATTCGATAAGATTATCTACGCGTTCAAAATAATCTTTCTTATCCAATATAACAACCTTATTTCCTTTATCCGCTTTTAAGTAGAAGACATCTTTCTTTTTCAATCCTTTAACTACTTTTATATTATTTCGTGAATTAGAATTTGTGTTGTTAACTATGTTTTTCGAAATTTGATTGCGACATGCTTCCCTAACAAAGGTTTTACTATTTTCTGGAAGTGTGCTAATGGAACTTTCAATGTGAGCAACTATTTCTGATAAATTATCTCTAGGAGGGGGTACTGCAAAGTTAAGACCTTTGTTTAAGATGCGAATTTCATTTCGTGTAAAGGATTGAGACGAATGAGTTCCTGAGGACTATTCTTCTTCGGTAAGAGCTTTTTTAATTTTTTACTTAGAATAGAGAATTTCTTTTTATATTGAATATCAATAACTAAAAACATTTTCCTCTGGAACTCGCTCCATACTTCATATTCAATATTGTTTAATCCTGAAGTAAGTTTTTTGAATATGCTGTATGATTCTACTTCTAACATACTACGTTTTGTGTACAAATTCTTGATTTCTAAGTCAAGCCATTTTTGTTTTGCAAAAAATGAAACTTTTTCTGAAATGTTTGATTTTGGTAAATTAACCTTAATAAAATTAGGAAAAACTTTAAATTTCTTGCAAAAAATTGAGAACAAAGGACAATTGCCTTTTCTAGATATTTTAATTTTTAAAAATAATAATAGATTAGAATTTGATATCTATAGGAAGGACACAGTAACAGATAGATATATTCCTAATGATTCATTTCATTGCAAACAACATAAATTAGCCTCAATACATTTTTTAGTTCATCGTTTGGTCACTTTCCCTCTGAATAGAGTAAACTTTAATAAAGAAAGGAATCGAATTAGAAATATAACTAGAGTTAATGGTTATGACGATGACTTAGTAAATAAGCTAATAAATAGACATAAATTTAGGTCTAATATTCAGAATTCCACCTTTTTTACACGCGAAGAAAATAACACCAAGTATGTCTCCATACCATATAATCCGAAATATAGCAAGGGACTCAATAAGGTATTTAATAAGGTAGGCCTCACCTTAGTCTATAAGTCATCAGACAATCTAAGGAATATCTTAGGAAATCCCAAAGATAAGATTCCCAATTGTGAGAAAAGTGGAATTTATGAAATTAGTTGTAATGATTGTGACAAAAAGTATGTTGGGCAAACTAAAAGGTCAATTAAAACACGATTTAAAGAACATTTAGCACACTTAAGATACAATAGAACAGAAAAGTCTAGCATTGCCGAACATGCCCTTGAAGCTGATCATACTGTAACATTAGATAATCTAAGATTAATAAAAAATGTATCTGATAGGAGATTGTTGAACGCATACGAAAGTATGGAAATCATAAAATGTAAAAGTAGTTTAAATAAAGACAGAGGGCCTATTCCTTATAGTCCCCTTTACTGGTTACTAGACCGGAACTGATGGCCTTGCCTATGTCATTAGTTCCGCTTGAGTAATTCTAGGGTTAGGCTAAGTATAAATAGGGTAGATATGTAGTTTACCTTTAGTCAATCATCGCTCCTGATGAAGCTAACATGGTTAGCGAAACGCGCGTCGAGTGCAAAAATAAAGTGTTTGGTGTAGTGGTGATATATACTTAGTAGTAATACACAAATTGTTAAAAAAAATATTTATGAAAAACTAAAACCAAATTGAACTTCTGACACCCTGTATCTCCGAAATTATCCACTTTTAGACTGGGTTAAGTTGAGTTAGATCGTTATATTTTGACCTCAGGAATTTGTGGTAGCATTTTTTCCGCACCTTTTAGAGAGACCCAGTATATCCGATGAATAAAATTTTCTATTTTTGTTGACAACATTCAAAAATTGTAACGGTCGTAATAGTTTAAAGCCCGTACTAAAAAAAGAAAAATGATGTTGCTACGGAAATCTTTTTCGGATACCTAGAGATAACATCTAAAAACGTTTAATATACTGACACCTTTTCGATCCGTACAGGGGCATTATCCTCCATTGATCTCATGAGGGCTTTCACCTTTCGAGTGTCATTCGAAACGGGCTTTCGAGAAAATCCTTTTATTTTATTCTATTTATTTATCTCAACCCCTAGCACCACTGAATAATTTATACCAAAAAAGTTACAGATGCTTACAAGAGAGTTCTTTTCATATTATAATGGTCCACGATAAACATTTTCATATATTTTGTACAAAGGTAACAACCGAGGCAAGGCAAAAAATACTAAAGTGTATTTGTTTGGAGTTGATAGCAGAATTCTTTCATTGTAGATGCAAATACATGTTGGGGTGCGCCCAAAAAAAAAAAGATATTTCTTATGCATTTTACTGGATTTTGCTACCTGTTTTGATTTATTTTTAAAGGTTCACCCTATTTTAGGCAGAAAACCTCTGCTATATAACAGAGTCATAAAATATAAATGAGGCTTCACCGGTAGTATAGCCGTCCGAGCGAAACCTGCTTTTAGTGTTTAATAAATAAAATTATCTTAAAAATATAGTTATAGAAATATAAGATTTATTATTATTTTTTAATTTATAGATCTATGTATATATATAAATTCACAATTTACGATATATAAGTACAGTAGAACCCCGTTATCCGAGGTAACGTGGGGGGTGCCCTCCTCGGATAACTGAAAACTCGGATAATCCGGATTTGTTTTTTATTCATTCAAAAAATAAACACCAATACTTTAAACCGATGTATTAACGTTTTTAACATATAAATAGGTACATACATTATAAAAGAGTGAAATAGGTATCTATGCGCTTCTGTTTCATATTGCATCTTCTTTTTCTCACTGCAACGTTTCTCCTTCTATTAAGAAGAAGCAAATCCGCTGAGGTTGCCTCTGGTTGTTGTTCGATATACCTCAAAGCTTTTTCCAAAGAAGCGAAACCTTCTTGATGAGAGATCTTAGTGGGAGACTGTTCATCCATCGCAGCTTCGTCATCGTCATCTGATTTTTCGGTTTCCTGAAAGGCATTCGTTATTTCTTCAATACTCATTTCTTCTTCTAAATCATCTGCTGTAATCCATTCAACAACATCTTCTCTTGTCACATTTTCGCAACCTTTTAATTTTTGCATTAATTCAAATAAACTTTTTTCTTTTTCTTCTATCTCGCTGTCAAAATTTGAATAGGAAATTTCTCCATGGCTTCTCAATTTCAAAGCTAATTCATTTAATGGAGTATCATCTTCACTGTCATTATAGTCCTCAAAATCAATAACTTTTGACCAAGATTTTTGAATAATGGTAGTACGCACAGAATCCCAAGTTTGACTTACCTAGTAAATAACATTTTTCAATGTAACCTTTCTCATCCCATTGATAATATCCTCCTTTTCTGTATATTCTAACAGATGTTCAAGATATAAACGCCTATAATTTTTTAAAATGTTTTCGAGGATGTCTTGATCCATTGGTTGCATTATACTGGTTACATTTGGAGGAAAAAATTTTACGACAATTTCGCCCACATGAAGTCCTTCTCCAATAACAAAAGACGGTTTCTGTTCAAAAATTTAGTCACAGATGGCACGAACTCTTCTTCAAACCAGTTAGTAAATAAGGTCGCATCCATCCATGCGCTCTTCTGACTTTTGTAATAGACTGGTAGGGCTTTGGGTGAGATGTCTTTTAAAGCTCTTGGACGTGCAGACTTGCCAATCGCCGTCAATGGGATTTTGTGCTGCTAGATGCATTGGAACATACCATTATAGTTAATCTTTCCTTACTTCGTTTGTGCCCAGGAGCTGATTTTTCCTGTCGAGATGCCAATGTTTTTGATGAAACCATTTTATAATTCAGACCAGTTTCGTCACAGTTGTAAATTTGATCACATGTGTATCCACAATCTTCTATTTGCTTTTTAAAGTTCTGCTTGAACTTCTCAATTCATGACACATCAGCAGAAAGTTTTTCACCACATACAGTCAGTTGTCGTACACCGTATCGCTTTTTCCAGCGGTCAAGCCATCCAAAACTGTCGGTAAACTGATCTATCTTTGGGAATTGCCTACTAATCATTATTGCTTTCTGTTGTAAAATTGGACCTGACAGAGGCACACCTTTTGATCTCTGTTGGTTAAATCACATGAATAAAGCTTCGTTAACCTTTTCATAGTCGCCGGTTTTCGTTGATTTTCTTCCTGAGGACGAGGAGGCTTGATTTATACACCACTCTTCTATTTTTGTGCGGTTTCTTTTCCAATCTCCAACTGTTACCTCACCTACTCCATAATCTCGTGCAACAACTTTAATTGTCTCTCCTGTTTCAATTCTTCTGATTGCTTTTAATTTTTCTTCAATAGGAACGACGATTCTGTTACGTTTGTTTTGCTCCATTATAACACGACAAACAAAAATTCAAACAAAGCAGTTCGTATTAATTACACTTAACTACCAGAACTCCAACCAAATAAATTATGTGAGTATACTCGTACTTCTCCGTAGTAAACGCTATAACGCACTGCATTCACGTAAATTTACATGCTGAAAGAGTCCAAAAACATAAATAGGGGAACCCGTTACACGGACCAGGGGGATTCCCCGAAGTACATACATATTTAAGAAGCTCGGTGAATACGCAAGATAGACGTAGGTACTTCGGATAATCAGGTTTTTAGATTGGCTCGGTTAATCCGGAGCTCGGACAATCGCGACTCGGTTAATCGGGGTTCTACTGTACTTTAAATACAATCAAAAACAATCATCTTGAAAATCTGAAGACTCGACTTCTCTTAAATTGATAATTAAAGGTTCTATTTTCACAGTTTCTTCGATGTATTCGTCAAGTTTCCACATTTTATTTTCTTCTTGTATAACATAGTCGAATGGCATTTTTCCAATTATCCTCCTTGATCCTCCCCATTCCGGCAAGTAATAATTGCCTTACGTCTTAAAGTTTTAAAATGGTGTTTTCCCTTGCAACGAAACCTTACATTTATGCCCAAATTAGCTCAATGGGGTTCAATTCGCAATGATATGGAGGTAATCTAAGCACTGTGATATTCCGTTCCTTTGCCATCTCATCGAGTGCGTATTTTGTTTCACAATTTTGAGAAGTACCACTTTTAACATACCATCTTTATGTTTGAGATTTTTGTCTTTTATCCATTGAAAAGTTTCCGCTTTCTTCCATGAATCTGTCAGGAGTCGTTCTAATAATCGAGAATGGTATGGGACATTGTCTAATACTATGACTGATTCTGCTGGTACACATTCAATCATTTGTTGGAAGTACTCCTCAAAAACATCGGCCGTCATCTCCTCATGGTAATCTTTAGTCGACTTTGATTCGAATTCCAACAAGCCACCGTCGAGAAATCCGTTTTCACTACCAATATGTGCTATAATTAGCCTGGGACCATTTCTTGAAGGGACTTGTAATCCAATTGACCAACCTTCTATAAAAGCTTGTTTGGCACTCTTAATGTTTTTGTCAATCCAGAATGTTTTCACTGAGTGTCCCTCATTAACCCAAGTCTCATCTAAATAAAAATATTTCTTTCTTCGGCTCGAAATTTTCTGATTGCTCATAGAAATTCAGGTTATGAAGGATTTTCCATAATTTCCGTTTTTTTTTTTAAATCTGATAAGTCCTGGTCTTCTCTGATTTCTTGCAAAACTTTATGTAGTGTAGGTATTTCTTTCTTAATAAAAAAATGGCGTACTTTTCTTCTTTTGTGTTTTTAAAGTCTTCATCGACCTCTAAGGACGCCTTTCCTTTGTGATTCTGAGGTTCGTTGCAAGGACCGCGTTTTCTTTCTTTTAGAAATCTATAAATAGTTGCTGATCTAACTCCGGTCATGTTGGCACATGTTTCCACAATTTCACTGACTTGACTTGTTGGCTATTGATGCACTAGGCAAGGTGGACGTTAAGTACCATTGTTTTTTCTTACAGGGAAAATGCAGATTTACAGACTCCGCGATGTTTGACCGTGGCAAAACTGAAAGTTGAAGCCATCTTTGTTCTGATTTGAACTAAGGTTTTTGCTTTATTTTTATACTTATACAGAATATTTTTATTGCATACTTAGGTACTTAGGCACCTACCTACCGATAAGTACTTTGATTAGTTATATTCGAATAACTGCTAAAATCTCAAATAATTTTATGGTACCTATTACACAGCCCCACAAAAAAAAAGTGGGGTATACTTTTGATGCGATATATCAGATCCGTAGTATTTTTGCCCGCTGATCACGAATCTGACGTCAGAATATCGCCATCACATCTCAATTTTTTTCTAACCTCAAAAAATAGGTAAAAATTAGTAAAAATTAAGAAAAATATACTCCTAAAAAATTCATTCAAGCTCTTTCATGAATCCAAAGATGTATTAATATGTATTCGGACACGCTAAGCTAATATTCATCGGTTGGATTAAGCCATACAGTTCTGTTTTCTTTCTAGCCTCAATAAATCAGACAGATATAGTGCTTCTCGAATGCAAAAACGAATTCAAATTAAAATTCAACCGATTCTTACCAAATTTGGTACACGGGGGTTTTTTGGCTTGCTGATCATGAATCTTAGGTCGGATTTGCAAAATTCAAAATGGCGGATCCAAGATGGCGGACAAAATTTTTGAAAACCAACCGATTCCTACCAAATTTGGTATACAGTTGGGGAATCCTCAAACCTGATACTCTTAAACCCTAAACCCTGAAATCTTAGACTCCCACACCCTGTAACCTCAAAAAATAGACCTCAATAACCCTGTAACTTTAAAAATGAGACCCAATAAACTCAAAACCAGGACTTTTAAACCATATACTCTAAAATAGTAGACCCTTAAGCCCTAGAATTGCGAAGGTTAGACCCGCGACTAACTTTCCTTTTTTTGGCTGTATCTTGTTCTTTTTTCCGCGAATGACCTATTCAAAGGCTTTCTGCCCAAACGCTTTTGAGGACTTGTTTCTCTTTTTAGCGACCAGCAATAGTCCGCTAGCATATGGTCATCCCATCGTCCTTGATACCGATTTTCTATGATTTTCAGATCTCGGTGAAAACGTTCCCCTTGCTCCTCACTGTAGTCACCGAGACTATCTGGGAAATCATCGATGTGGGAGTCCAGGAAATGTAATTTTAGATTCATTAAGCAACCTAATGTTTGAAAATTTTTTTCCATTTTCTCGACTATTTCTTTGTACTTAGGACTTTTATTATTTCCCAAAAAGTTTGTTGCAACTTCTTTAAAACTAATCCAAGCAGCTTTTTCAACTTTATTCATTTTAGTAACAAATAATGAATCTTGAAACAATTTTCTTATTTGTGGCCCGTCAAATACGCCTGCCTTCATTTTAGCTTCAGAAAATTTCGGAAATTTTTTATGCATAAATTTGAAACATGGGCCGTTTGTATCTAATGCTCTCGTGAATTGCTTCATAAGTCCAAGCTTAATGTGAACGGGGGAATAAGAACTTTTCCTGGATCTACCAATGGTGGAAACAATACATTATTTTCACCAGGAGTGAACGATTCTCTTGTTGGCTAAATTTTTTTCTTATAATGACGTTCCCCGTCTCTGCTATTCCACAGACATTTATAACAGGGATAAAGTGTAAACTCTGACTGTTGGCCAAGCAATATTGTTACACTTTTCAGATCTCCACAAATTTTCCAGTTATGATCAGCATATTTTATTTTTATCAAAAGTTGCTTCATTTTTTCATATTGCTCTTCCATAACTGTGGAATGAGGAATCGGAATGGGAGCGTAAACGTTGGTATTATGCAGCAAAACTGCCTTAATGCTCCGTTTAGAAGAATCAATGAACAGTCTCCATTCTTCAGAATCGTATGAGTTATTTTGAAATTCATCCATTAGACCTTTTACATCGGTACAATATGAAAGTGACAATTCCTCGTCCATTGTGAAATATTTTCGAAATTCTTCATCTCTGTTTCTATAATAAGAAATCGTAGCTTCTGGCTTAAGTAAATGTCTTTTCTTTAAAAAGGAAGCAAGATGCTCTGAACCATCTTTGGATAAGCCTAAATCTCTGACTAGATCACTAAGTTCTGACTGTGATACGAGTATTGGTTCTGGTTTACGGTTGTATGGTAGAAATTCTTTATCTGTGTCACTAGTATATGATAGGTTGTCACTAGGACATTCATTAGTAACAGTGTTTGAATCTTTTTCGACAGTCTCAATGTTTTCGGCATGAACTGATAAAGTGAAATCATTTGTTTCCATAACATCAGCATCAAGTGGTTCAGGAGGCGGAATTAGTTTAGTTGGTCTTGTTACTGTCGAAACATCGTTATAAGTAATAGTGCTTTTATTTTTTCGGTTATGCCTAGATACAACATTCATACAAAAGTAGCAATCATTTTCACTGTATGGTCTATTCCATATTGCTGGTCTGGAATATTTAATCGCCTTCTTATTGATGTACAACATTATTTTGCAAGAACTGCAAATGATGTGGGGAACCCAATCTGTATCCTGGTGCTGTATTTCAATGTTAAAACAATCCTTATATAAGGTTTTAATCTTATCCGTTATCGGTGACCCCATTTTACTCAATACGTGTTGACAGCAAATATAACAAAATGAATCACTGTTTTTATCGCACTTATGAAAAGTCCTTGTACCGTGAGACCATTTTCTTGTAGCATTATACTCTACATGAGCCAAGTTACCCACACATGAAGAGCTACGGTCGCTGGATGACGACGGCTGCGGGCCCGCTTTCCCACCCTGACCAACCGCCGATACTGGGTTTCCGAGTCCCTGCATCGTAATTCTCTTTCTTCTACCTGCCATGACGGCATCTAAGCCGTTATCCAGGGACTCTGCCGGCTAGTGGAGTAACACTGTTGCCCACCGTCACCACGTGGAGGTGCCCTGGATGCAGGTAGAAGAATAAAAATCGACCGATGAATTTTCTCGGCGTTCAAAATGGCGCGAAAACATCTGCCATCTTGAATTTTGCAAATCCAACCTCAGATTCGTAATCAGCGACCCAAAAAATCCCCGTGTACCAAATTTGGTAAGGATCGGTTGAATTTTAATTTGAATTCGTTTTTGCATTCGAGAAGCACTATATCTGTCTGATTTATTGAGGTTAGAAAGAAAACAGAACTGTATGGCTCAATCCGACCGATGAATATTAGCTTAGCGTGTCCGAATACATATTAATACATCTTTGGATTCATGAAAAAGTTTGAATCAATTTTTTAGGAGTATATTTTTCTTAATTTTTACTAATTTTTACCTATTTTTTGAGGTTAGAAAAAAATTGAGATGTGATGGCGATATTCTGACGTCAGATTCGTGATCAGCGGGCAAAAATACTACGGATCTGATATATATCGCATCAAATGTATACCCCACTTTTTTTTTTGTGGGGCTGTGTTATCAATAAGCTTTATAACATTGTAGATTGCTAGTTCTTAAGAATTGTTAATTGTACTCGTTTAGGCTTCTATCATACAAATAAGATTTTTAGTTTTATTATTTACTCATTAAAATAAACTTTGAAATGCGTTGATTTATATAGCTCATTGTAAAGTTTAGAAGGCATGGAATCAAATATTTTTGAGAAAAAGCTGCTGTATAGAGATAGAAAATAAAGGTGATAAAAACTAAAAATGAAAATAATTGGTAGAGAAATTTCGGACGATTATGGTTTATAACATTTTAATGTTTATCACTAGAGACCGGATTATATGTAACATAAAAATGTTAAAATATGCATGCAAATATGCATGAAAAATGCTTAAAATATGCATGAAAAGAGACAAAATATGCCATATTAAATAATAATAAAAGTAGTAATTTTTAGTTTTTTATTTCAAAATCAGCATAAAATTAACAAGTTATCGACGATGTTTAAATTTAATTAACAATTATTTAACATTTTTTAAAATTATTTAACATTTGTATTCTTGTACACGTAAACAATAAGGTATTGTTCCAAATGTTGGGTAGTAAGATTGTGTCTTCGATCACTTAAAATATTTTTATAAGTGGAAAAAGACCGTTCCACATCCATTGAGCTAACTGGGCGGTATTTGAATTGGGTGCAATGTTAGCACTTATTGTTTCTGGCAAAAGTTCACCCGTCCCATTAATAAAACTATCAATTTGACACAAAGATTATTGGGTTATTGCACAAAATGTTTTCAAATTTTTCTTTAACTATACGCGGGAATACATCTGGCAATGTGGAGTTTATTTAACGGATTTTATTCATTACCTGAATTGAATCGGTCAACGCCAAACCTAGAGTTTCAAGCTTTTTAATGCAGGTATGTAAGAAAAGTGAGTGATAATCAAAGCTATGTTTTTTTTTTAATATCAGAATCGTTAAATGCTTCCTTGGATTGACGAACTGCCATAGCCTCTGGACTATCGAAGTCATTTACTACACCTTTGATGGCCTCGAAATGTTCATTGTAAAATAGTACAACTTCAATCCACTCTTTTATCTGCAGAAGATTCAGGAAATATTTTTTTTAATACACATTCACAAATCTGGCGATCGTAGAATGATTTGTCTTGTCAAGTTCTTTGCAAGCCACCAAATAGGAAGAAGAAGGCTCCAATCTTAATGCACCCACAATTAAATTCGCAATATAGCGACCACAACTGTCGGTAGTTTCATCAGCTGAAATCCAAATAATGTCATCCTTAAGTTCATTACGTATTTCTTAAAAAATATGTTGGTAAATTTTTGGTATGTAATTTTTACGCAGTGTTGATTCGTCTGGTATTTTTTGATTCAAGCAATATTTTAGCAGAAAATCTTTAAATGTGGGATTTGTAAGTTTATGGAGAGGAATACTACTTGCAAGCAATGCTTCACATAAATCCATGCTAAAGTGGTTTTTTTTTTGTTTGCCTATAGAAGTGGAATCACTGCTACTTACTGCTGTTATAAGTTGTTGTCGTGGGCCTTTTTTTGCAGTCCTGCGATATGAAGACTTGTCTTGACATGCTGGTCAATTTGAAACTTCTTTGTGCACGAAACATTTTTCTCGCAAACTCGACAATATAAAACATTTCCGTCGTATCTAAATGTTCCAGGATAATCAGCTACCCACGAAGAGATACTTTTTTTTGCGGGTGGCATGGTACACGTTAAACTTTAACACAACACGTTAAAAATTGCAAAAAGACTACGCTGATGCAAGCGCGTCAACAATAATGTTAAAACTGATATCTTGTTTTAAAATAAAAATTCGTCTTCGAGAAAATTGTTTATTTGATCCACGCTCAAACAAATATTCTTAGAAACTAACTACTTATCACTTAATATCCCGACCAAGAAACAAAGGAATAAAATACCGTCGTAATTTTGGGTATTCAGTTGGCACTATAACCTAATCGATGTTTAGACTATTGCAGGTAATGTTCCGGCGATAAGATCGGTTCCAGACGGCGACATTAACAATACCCTGAGCGATTCAATTGCCTAGTAACACCGAGAAATATTGTAAATATAGGGAAAATATGCATCGTTACTAGATTTTGTGTAAAATACGCAATAATCGGTGAGAATGGTCTAAATATGCAAATGCATATGAAAATATGCAAATGCATATAATCCGATCTGTATATAATCCATGTTGTATGCTATCAACTCCAAGCAAACGGACTTTAAGCGGCAATCGAGTAACTACAATAAATTGATTTAAATAAAACATTTTTCGACTGGGTAGCCTTGAAATTACCGTCCACCTCGAAATTTTTAAACTGTTTTAGGTAGCTAATGAAGTAATCAAATTAATTGTAACAGCTATTTTCAGATTTTACAATTGAAATTTTACAAATTTGGATAACTGTAATATTAAAATAAATGAATTTAGAAAGTCGACAATAATACTATCCACTATTCATACATTACTGTTAATCACCTAATTAATTTTGACGAAGTCAACCAACAAAGCACTAAATAGAAAACTAACTTCCCATATTACCGCTCTGTATCAAAAAGAGCTCTTTTTAATCCTACTAATTTTATAAGTTCTTGTGATTGGGGGGAAAAAAAGATTTCCCGCCAAAATATCCAAATTACTAATAGTGTTCTATGCCGAACAGTTTCTAATAAAACTAAAAGTCCTAAATCCAAATATCAATTTTCACTTACTAACAGCGTTTGGTTAATTCACTTAAAATTCCTCACTAGTGAGCTTGCCAGAAGACTGCTAGTGGTGTTGGGTATAACCACTTGCTGTCAGGATAGGAATCAACCCCTCACTGCGCTTGACCTCCCTGTGAGGAACCCTTCGCCGAGCTAATAACTAGACCTAAAGCCCAAATTAGAAAATTGCTTAAAATTCAAGAACAATCGGCACAGACTAATGCCCAGGGACTCCGTTAGGTTCAGTAGGTTATCTTAGACAAGTGCCTACAATTGCTACTTCCATCTCAGGTTTAACGTTCGGTTTTTTATTTTCCCTGTTAGTTTGATCTAACTTTTTACATAAACCGGAAGGCGCCACCGAAGTTTTATTTTTAATGAAGCCGGTCTTGCAGCCGTGTTACATAGGCCAGTCGCCAGGGGTTTTGAGCTTTCATTAAATGTTAATAGGCTGCATTTTGGCACATAGGTCGTTTTTTAGAGGTAGAAAACGATAAAAAAAAAGTTTGCTAAAGTTTAATCTACGCTAAGCTCAAACAATCTTAAATAAAATAAAAAATTCGGTTTTTCGGTAATATCTCGAAACATAAAAAAGATACCGAAAAACTAATAGCACCAAGTGAAAGAGCGCGAAATTTTACAAGAAAATGATACATTTTTTTATTTTTTTTTATTATCGTGAGAATTTATTAAAAATACCTGATTCAAAAGGGTTAATTTGAAGGTCTACGCGCACCGCTCGAAGTTTAATCGATATTACTTGTTTTGAGAATGTAAAACAAAATTAAAGAAAGTTCTTTGAGGACGAGACTTTCAGCTTTCCGATGATACTAATTTTATTTTTATTGCTTTATAATTTGCAAAACTTTAAACAAAATTTTTATTTGCACGATTTTAACGGGCATACAGTAAATTACAAATATTTAATAAAATATAGTATTGAAAAAAAAACCAAGAAAAAACAAAAGCCTAACTTAAATATAGATCAAGAAAAACCAGAGAAACATATGAAGAATATAAGACAGTCCGCAATGAAATAAACGCACTATTGTTAAAAAAGAAAATGAACATGACTTTTATGGTATGCAAAATGAGATTTGGAGAATGATACTTGGACAGCGAAGGGAAATGAAAGAATTAATAGAAGTAAGATACATCGAAAAAGATACATGGATAAATTATATAAAGTAATTGTATAGTACAACAGAAAGTTTGGCACCCGAAACACCAGAAATAGTAATCCAATCTACAGCTTTGCAGATGACAGTACGCTTATCTCTTCATTCACTTTGAACGCTCGGACATCGGCTGCTCAGGCGAATGTCCGCAGACAGCGGGAAGTTGTTCAACTTAACAAAGACCTAAAAGAAATTCTATCTTGGGGTGACAGTAACCAAGTGGAATTTAACGCTACAAAAACCCAGGCGGCAGTTTTTTCTAAAAAAGTTAACGTTGCTGAACCCGACATAGTTATGTCGGGGCATTCCATTGCTCTAACATCGTCATTCAGTTTGTTGGGCGTTAACTTGAGAGCAAATATGTCCTGGCATGAGCTTGTTGTAGGCATAGCAAGGAGAGCTTCTCACAAATTGAGAATATTATTTCGAACCAGAAAGCTTTACACTCCACAACAACTGTTAATTCTTTACAACTGACCCGGAACTGACCGGTGGCCTTGATTCGCTAGAACATCGAAGAACGGTTGGCGACTTGAGTCTGTTCTACAAGTATTTTCATGGAAAGTGTTCAGAGAATGCGGCCCGTTTAATTCCTCCCAGAGCGGTGCATGTTAGAAATACACGTCGCACTGATACTTCACATCCGTATGAGGTTCAGCTTGTTACTTCTCGTACAACGCATTTCAGGCAGTCTTTTATATGGAGAACATCATCCCTTTGGAATGGTTTGCCGAGGACTGTGTTTCCCACCGAGTACAATTTTCAGCGATTCAAGAACAACATGAATCGCTTTTTCCGCACACGTGTCACTCCTGTAGCGCCTTAGGAGATCCCTGCAGCACGTGTGCTAGACCCATAAAAAAAAAATCAACGAAACATCAGAAATAGATGACAAACGGGTGAAAGAAGCTCTCAAAAAATTAAAAAAACCGAAAATTAGCTGGTGGGGACGAAATACAAAATGAACTATTAAAGTACGGAGGAGTAAAACTGACTAAAGAATTGACAAAGCTCGTAAACAAAATAAATACAGGGATCGCAAATGCCAGAAGAATGAAGAACAAGCCTAATGATACCACTTTTTAAAAAAGGAGAAAAAACCGATCCGAATAATTATCGAGAAATTGATCTCTTGTGCACAACTTTAAAAACGGCGATAAAAATTATTACCAATAAAATAACTCCACTTATACAGCTTTCCGAAGAACAACAAGGATTCAGGAGCGGAAGATCCTGTAACGACGTAGTATTTGTAATCAGATAAATTACTAAAAAATCAATTGAGTATAACAGACCAGCGTCCTTATGCTTTATATATTTGGTACAAGCATCTGATAGAGTACAGCTGCAAGACGTAGTGTACACAGTTCATGACAGGAATATTCCATGGGATATAATAAAACTAATTGAGAACATTTAAAAAAGAAATAAAATAGAAGCGAGAGTAAATTCGGAGTTAACTAAACCGATAGAGGTAACAACTGGTATTAGGCAAGAAGACTCACTGAGTCCCCTACTGTTTAACATTATATTAGATGAAATAATTAAACAGGTAAGAAAAAAAAGGCTGTAAAATGGGTAATAAGGAGATATAAATATTGTGTTACGCCGACGGTACTCTCTTAGTCGCTGAGAATGAAGATGACTTGCAGAGATTATAACATCAGCTTAATACAACAGCAAAGATATTTAATGTGAAAATATCGGCTGAAAACACCAAATCAGTAGGTATCTTCAAAGAACCAATTAGGTGCAAGCTGGAAATCGATAATCAGATTAGAGCGCAGGTGATGACAATTAAATATTTAGGAATTAAATTATCATATAACAACATAGAAACAAATAGTGAAAGCCAATAAAATAGCGAGATGCTTGAATGACACTAAAAATAAATACTTGAAAACAGAAGTAAAATGTCGTATATATAGATACTAGCCGTGCCCGCGGCTCCGTTCGCGTGGACTTGATTCACTACTATCGTCACTGCTTATTCCTTATGTTATCTCACGTAATAATATATCTGCAATTATTTCCCTTTATCTTCCATTATTTTTTCTTATCTCCCATTATCTCTACATAATTTCCATTATCTAGGCTTACCTCTGCTCATCCCCCATTATTTTTCCTTATTTCCCATTATTTCTCCTTATCTCCCATTATCTCACCATAACGCCCATTATCTAGACTTATCTCTGCTTATCTCCCATTATTTCTCCTTATCTCGCATTATTTATACTTATCTCCCATTATCTCACCTTATTTACCATTATCTAGGCTTATATCGAATTATATAGAACATAAGCGCACTAACGGACAGACAGACAGACAGAGAGACCTTGCATTTTATATATATTATATTCTTTGCAACATGATATTGTTTCATATTTAAATGGTTTAGGCAGTGTATTGCAAGAGAACGCGCTAACGGTAACCTTTTTTTCCGACTTGATTCACTATTATCGTCACTGCTTATTCTTTATGTTACCCAACGCAATAAAATATATCCTATAACCTGGCCAGAGAACATATGTATGTTTTAAAAACAAAGCACGTAAATCGGATAAGGGGTTCTACAGTGATAAGCGCACTAACAGACGGACAGGCAAACAGACAGACAAACAGACAGACAAAAAGACAGACGTTGTATTTTATATATATTATAGATAAAAGATTATAGATAACCTGGCCAGAGAATTAAAAAAAAAACACGTAAATCGGATAAGTGGTTCTCGAGTGAAAAGCGCACTAACGGACAGAGAGACAGACAGAGAGACGTTGCATTTTATATATATTATATTCTTTGCTATATGATATTGTTTCATATTTAATGCTTTAGGCAATGTATTGCAAGAGAACGCGCTAGCGGCAAACTTTTCTCCGACTTGATTCACTATTATTGTCACTGCGTATTCCTTATGTCACCTAACGTAATAAAATATATCCTATAATCACGACAGAGAACATATGTATGTTTAAAAAAAAAGGACGTAAATTTGATAAGTGGTTCTCCAGTGATAAGCGCACTAACGGACAGACAGAGAGGCGTTGCATTTTATATATATTATAGATAGAAGATTATAGATAACCTTGCCAGATAATAAATGTATGAATTAAAAAAAAAACACTTAAATTGGACAGACAGACAGACAGAGATACGTGCATTTTATATATATTATAGATGTAATAAATTTTATATCTATAACCTGGTCCGAGAACAAATGTATGAATTTAAAAAAATCACGTAAATCGGTTAAGTGGTTCTCGAGGGAAAAGCGCACTAACCGACAGACAGACAGACAGAGAGACGTTGCATTTCATGTATATTATAGATATAGATTATTATTATTATTATATAACCTGGCCAAAGAATATATGTATGAATTTAAAAAAAGACATGTAAATCGGATAACTGGTTCTCGCGTGATAAACGCACTAATGGACAGACGGAGAGACAGAGAGACATTGCATTTTATATATATTATAGATTATAGATATTCTCTGCTACATAATATTGTTTCATATTTAATGGCTTAGGCTGTGTATTGCAAGGGAACGCGCTAGCGGCAAACTTTTTTCCGACTTCATTCCCTATTAACGTCACTGCTCATTCCTTATACTACCTATCGTAATAAAATATAGCCTATAACCTGGCCAGACAACATATGTATGTTTTAAAAAACAAAGTACGTAAATCGGATAAGTGGTTCTCTAGTGATAAGCGCACTAACGGAGAGACAGACAGACAGAGAGATGTTGCATTTTTATATATATTATAGATGTACTTCGACCAGTTATGACTTACACAGCAGAGACAAGACCAGAAACACGCAAATATTTGCAAACAAGCGAAATGAAAACATTATGAAGAATTGCAGGAAGAACACTTTGGAGTAGAGAAACAAATGATAACATAAGGCACATATGTGAAGTAGAGGACATTATTAACACGTGGATAAGAAACAGAAAACAAGAATAGAACCACCACATAATTAGAATGTCCAAACGACGATTAGTGAAAATAGCTCGAGATAAATCACCGGTGGACCAAAGGAGTATAGGACGCCCACGAAAAAGATGGAACGACGACCTGTAGCGACGATAAATTAAAGAAAAACAGGCAGGAATGCCTAATATAAAGGAGACGAAGAAGAAAAAAATACTTGTGCGTATATTATTATTATACCTTAAGTTTCAATATAAGAATAATTAAAAATACCTACATTGCCTGTGTCATTTAAAAATTGAATTTTAAAATATGAAAATTTGCTTGCTGTAGTGCGCCGTCGGCAATTTTACGTTGAAAGCAGCACGAAATGGTCAAAAAAAAATCGGACATTTTTTTTATTTAAATTACAGTTAAACATATACTTGATGTTAGAAAATCATTAAAAACTTTTAAAAAAACTTTCTCTTTTTTTGTAATTTTGCTCTTAAAAAAGTGTTCATGATAAACGTGTTTTTTGCTTATTATTAATCATACAATAAAAAGAAAAGCAAAGAGATCAAATTTAATACGGAAAGCCTAGGGGAAGCAAGCAAAAGATACCTCTACAGAAACAGGTTAGATCAAAATACAAGTTTTGGCGGAATCAACTGATAAACTGTATGATTACATAACTCTAGCCATGCGAGAGGCAGCTCTTGAGGCGTTGAGGGAAAGATCAAAACCACCAAAAAACAGAATACAGGTATAAGCTGGAATCCAGAACTAGAACATCAAAAAACCACAAAACAAGAAGCCTACACACGCTGGCTGACAACAAAAAATATAAATGACAAGATATTCTATAAACACGAACAAGCCAGGTTTAAACGGATGATATGGGAGAATAAAAATGCAACCTGGGAGAAGAAATGTAGCGAAGTTAATACATACATTGGAGGAGCAAGACCAAAGGCGGCATGGAAATTTATTAAGACACTAAGGTCAAATACATCAGATCGAACTAATATTCATTCCATACAACTGGAAAGGTTTTAAGGAGCATTTTAAGAATGAGCTCACTGAAACCAGAACATCATATATGGAACAACCCTCAGCGGCCCTGGAGACTACAGGACAATACAGTGAAGTGATAGAAGACAGGGTATGGAAAGCCGTAAAGACAATGAAGACTGGAAAGGCAAGCGGACCAGAAGGCCTCCCTGCAGAACTGTTTAAACATGGCACTACCAAGCTAATATCATTTCTAACTGAGTTGATTGCTAGATTGGTGAACGGAAAAGACATCCCACAAACATGGAGAGAGACCTGGATAACGCCCATATACAAAAAAAGGAAGAAAGACGAATGCACTAACTACCGATGTATAGCCGTAACTAACACTATGAGCCGAAAGTCCTCAAACAACTAATAGAAGAAGAATATGCGCCTTATGAACTAGAACAGCAAGCAGGTTTTAGGACGGGCAGATCGTGTGTAGACCATATTTTCATAATTACTCAGCTGCACGAAAAAAGGGTAGCAACCAACAGGGAATCACATCTTCTCTTTGTTGATCTATCCAAAGCATATGATACGATCCCTCTAAATAGACTATGGCAAGTACTAGAAGGTACTAGAATAAATATTACAATAATAAAAGCCATCTAGCAGCTATACAGAGATCAAAGAGCAAAAATAAAAGTAAAATACCAGTTGTCAGAAAGCTTTCCAGTTAACAAAGGACTACGACAAGGATGTTGTCTTTCGCCTACATTATTTAATATCTACATAAACAAAGCGATGAAAGAATGGAGAAGATCATGGGAAGGAATGCTGCGCTGTATACGCTATACTTCGCAGACGATCAGGTGGTGCTCGCATAAGATAAAGAGGACTTGGAATTAATGACAAGTAAACTGCTAAAAGAATACGAAACATGGGGCCTGATAGTAAACCAGGAAAAGACAAAGTACCTATGTGTAGGAAAGGAGGAAACATCGGTTCTCCAGATAGAAGACCACATTCAAATCGGACCATGCACAGAATATACATATCTGGGTACAAAAATTACAAGCAAAGGACGGACTGAACCAGAAATTGAACACCGTATTGTACAGGGGAAGAAGGTCATTGGGTGTCTAAACTCGATTCTGTAGGGAAAACATATAACAAAACAAAACTTTTGTATAACACTATTCTAAGGAGAATAGTACTCTACGGCAATGAAGCATGGCAAATGAGTCAAACTACACAGCGGAAACTGGAGTATTGGAAATGGACTACTGGCGCAGATCGGCAAGAAAATCACTCCGTGACAAAGTCCCAAACAAAACGATTCTAGAAATAATGGAAGTGGAGGAGGATATAATACAAGGAATTGAAAGGAAATAACTAGAATGGTATGGTCACGTGGAGAGGATGAACGACGAAATACTCCCGAAGCTGATCAAAAACTGGTCACCACGGGAAAAGAGAAAAAGAGGGCGCCCAAAAACAACATGGCTAGAAGGAAAGTAAGAAGTATGTTAGCGAGTAATCTAAGCCACGGAGACTGGGAAAATAGAAAGGACTGTAGTAAAGGGACTAAAAGGCATACAACGCTATAAAGAATGGATGATGATGATGATTAATCATACAACCTAAACTTAAAATAAAAAAAAAATATTTAAAGGTGGAAAATGGAAGATAAAAGTCTAAAGTATAAAGTATTTATATAGAAGAAGAAAAGAGTTATTGAAAACACAAAAATTCCAAATTACTCGAAGAAATTCAATGAATTACGTACTCTCTGGTTCTCCATATTTGATCCGGCATTTTGAACTTTTCAAATCTGTCATCGGATTCTTAATCAGAGCCCCGAGAAACCCCTTAATAGCCAATTCCAAAATATTTAACGCTATACAGAAACGTTAATTTAATCATAAATTATGTTGGAAGCATGATTCTCACTACAACTGAAGAGGTTAAACCAGCCATTTTATTTTCACTTCTTGAAAGTTAGACGCAAGCTATTATTTGTGAAACCTAAAAAATTATATTAACTCACATCGATACAATAATTCTGTTTGTAATTGAGAAAATCGGATTAGGAGTCGATCTTCCTACCGCCTATTGAGACCTTTAATTAGACGGCAGAGTTTCACTTCAAAATTCGCCTAAAGACTGCCAAAATTTGGTCATTTGAGACCCAAGAAGGCCGATTATTACTCTTCCTTTTCCTGAAAATTCCCTAATGAATTGTCACTTTATTAATTTGACGAAATTAAATTAAATTTTCATGTCAAAGTTATTTATATTGAAAATCATATAAACTTTATTTTGGATCGCAAAACTGTATAGCTGGTGTGTTATAATTATTACTAATAATGTGACAATATTCTTTGCTGAACCGTGTGCAAAAGTTCTTTCATTAAATAACACTAAACAACAGTTATCACCACTACACCAAACATTTTGTTTTTGTGCTCGACGCGTGTTTCACCAACCATGTTAGTATAATCAGGAGCGACGAATGACTAACTCTAAGATTAAAAATTCGACTATTCATATTAAAATTGTAATTTACTTATATGGAGCCGAACAATGACAAATGGAGGTTTAGTTCCGGTCCAGTAACCGGCATAGATACGAATAGGTCCACGGTTCTTATTTAGACTATTTTTAGATTTTATATTTTTTATACTTTGGTAGGCATTCAACAATTTTCTATTTGGGTTATTCGTCTTGTTTACCCAATAAATTTCTTGCTACAATCATGACAATCCTTTCATATATTCTACTCCCCTCACCTTCGTGGATTTTATCCTTAGGACTTCCTAAGATATTTGTGAAGTTGTCTGATGACTTATGGGCTAACGCACAGTCGGATGAAGTACTACTAACTTGGACCAAATTTCGTCTGCCCTTTTTTCATCGTTTATAATAATTTTCTTTTTAAAATGCTCGTAATGAGTGGTTCTTTAAAATGTACCTGCAAGTTTTTAGTTTTTCTTATTTATTTTTTTAAATAAACCGATTTTTATGAAAAAATTATAAATTTTCAGTAAAATATTTGGATAGTTACGGATCCTATACATTTACGTGGACATGAAATCTCCCAACGTTATAATAGGTTTTTTGGAGTCACAGATTACGATAAAAATAACCGTTTTTTTTAAAATGTGTAGGATTTTCAAATATTTACCAATTTTGGCCATTTTTCGAGATTGTTTAGTAAATATAAAAATAAACATTACACTCAAGATGTTTGATACTTATTTAGAGTTTAAAAATCACCAATTCTACCATAAACGTACACTCAAAATGGTAGGACCTGAGAAAATTGACCAGATTTGTCAATATTTTTCGAGTTTTTCTAGTGAATATATGAATTTACTCTACTTTTAGCTGTTACCATATCATATCAAGAATGTAACCCAAAAATGTAACAAGAATGTTGACCTAAAATCTGAAAAGTCAGGCTAATTTCGACCATTTCTCACCTTTTTCTACTGCTATGTTCTAGTCAATATATACAAATTGTACATTACTTTTGTGATATTGGAAAATTATTTAAATTTAACATTATCTTATGGATGAACAAATTATCTTCAACCTAAAATAACCTAATGGAGAAACTTTGCACCAAGAACTGCAAATCTAGTATGAAAAATTCTTTATTATTTAACATAAATTTAAAGATTAAGTGTTTTTAGTACAAGCTTTATGAAAAAATTAAAACACAAACTTAATAATAAAAGCACTAAAACCTACGTAAAATTGGCTGAAAAAGGGCAACATGCAGAATTATCAAATTTTTCTCAGAAAACTATTATTTCTACTATAACGTATCTCAAAAATACATAATACTGATGAAAAAGTCCCTAAAATTTTAATAAAAATAATAATAAAAAAAAATCAAAAGATTTTCAACAAATGTTGATTTTTGATCTTTAAAGAAGTGTATATAGTGAATTGGAATTCTTGGTGTAAAGTTTTTAGTGTTAGGTTATATTAGGTTTAGAGTTCTTGATGTAAAGTTCTTATGATTAGGTTTGCAGATCTTTATGGAAAGTTGTTAGAATTAGGTCATATTGGGTTCGGAGTTCTTGGTGCAAAGTTCCTTTAGTGAGTTATGTTAAGTTGGGGGTAATTGATATGAGTTCATTATAAGATAATTTTAAATTTAAATAATTCTCCAATATCACAAAAGTGAGAAAAGTGAGAAATTTGCATGTATTGACTAGAACATAGCAGTAGAAAAAGGTGAGAAATTGACCTGATTTTTCAGATTAGTACATTTCGGCTCATTTACATTCTTGAGGTGATATAGGAATAACTAAAAAGTAGAGTAAATTCATGTATTCAATAGAAAAGCTAGAAAAATGATAACAAATGTCCAAATTTGGTCAATTTTTTCAGTTCCAACCATTTTGAGTTTAGGTCTTTGGTAGAGTTGGTAAATTTAAACTTTAAATAATTGTCATCACATCTCAAGTGGAATGTTCATTCTCATATTCACTAAACAATCTGGAAAAAAGGAGAAAAAAATAGCCAAAATTGGTAAATACTTTAAAATCCTTCACATGAAAAAAAATTGTTACTTTTATCGTAGTAGTAGAGTAAAGTTCAATATCTCATTTGTTTTGGGAATGACGAAAAAATGTTAAATACAATAGCTTTAGGGAATGTTAAGGTGCACAGTTTAAAAATTATTTTTGAGTATACAGAGTACTTCTAAAAAGTGTGGCGGATATAACATATGTTTTTTTAAATGGAACATCCTATTTTCTAATTTATTTTTAAATTCTGCGTAATTTTATAAGGTATTTATTGATAATGTTATATATCTAAACCCAGTAGTTTTTCTAATATTTCGATTTTTTTTTAAAAATACTAGTTTTCAGTTTCGAAAAAAAATGCCAGTAGCTCCATTGTTTCTGAAGGTGGAATTCTCACAATTGGTACGAGCGTTCTATAGAGACGGAAAAAAAGATATATGTAAATAAATTTGAGTTAGATGCTACAGGGTGTTCAAAATAAATTTATGCATTTCGAGTATTTTAAATTGAAAAATCTCAAATTTTTTAAATGGCACACCCTGTATATTATTATTTTTTCTGATAGATTTTACAAAACTCTCCAACTTTTATTAAGTATGTCATATACCTATTTCTAATGGTTTTCGATTTATTTTGAATTCTTTAATTTTTATCCTTGTTTTTAATACACTTACGCTATAACATCATAGTTGCCAAGACAAAACAAAAATTTAGGCATTGTCAAATTTTGACATGACTATTAAGCAAGTAAAAATAGTTTAATTTGTTGGAGTAAGTAATAATTATGGATTTTCCTAAAAATGAATTAACTGATATGGTTTATATACTCGGCGAGGCAGGAAAAAATTGTCTTTTACCAGTAAGGCTTTAGGGAGCGAAGTACCCTAATAGACGCATATCATCTAGAAAATCTCTTCAGTGCTTAATGGAACGGTTTGATGGTAGTGGTAGCATTGAGTATACGAAACGGAAAGTAGTAAACCAGGATGTTACCAAGTACCATCCCTCTCATATGGAACTACACCAAGTAGATATGGAAAATAGGATACGGGATACGTGCAGGACAATAACGCCCTTTATGCTAAGAGAAATGAAGGAAAATATAGTAAAACGTGTGTATTCAAGTAGACGGGCATATTTTTAATATTTATTACGTCATAATAATTAATCATTAGGTAAGTTAAACTATATTAAAATTATTATTAACTATTTGTTTATGTTTTCACAATAGGGTAAGTGTATTAAAAACAAGAGTAAAAATTGAAAAATTCAAAATAAATCGAAAACTATTAGAAATAGGTATATGACATACTTAATAAAAGTTGAAGAAAGAAAAAATAATAATATACAGGGTGTGTCGTTTAAAAAATTTGAGATTTTTCAATTTAAAGTAGTCGAAATACATAAATTTATTTTAAACATCCTGTAGCATTTAACTCAAATTTCTTTACATATATCTGTTTTTCATCTCTATAGAACGTTCGTACCAATTATGAGTATTCCACCTTCAGACACAATGGTGCCACTGGCAATTTTTCACAAAACTACTAGTATTTTTTAAAAAAAATTGAAATATTAGAAAAACTGCTAAGTTTAGGTAACATTATTAATAAAAAAAAGTTATAACATTTTAAGCAGAATTTAAAAATAAATTAGAAAATAGGATGTTCTATTTAAAAAAAACATATGTTATATCTACCACACTTTTTTGAAGTGCTCTGTATACTTAAAAATACTTTTAAACTGTGCACCTTAACATTCCCTAAAACTATTGTATTTAACATTTTTTTCGTCATTCCCGAAACAAATGAGATAATGAACTTTACTCTATCGTTGACTCACCGTGTACACCTTCACTATTTTGTATTGAAACATAGTTTTCAGTATTGTTTTTTTTATACCAAATAAATTATCAAACGTAATGCAATCGTGATAATTCTCGCTCAATCTACACTCCATGAAGACTGATCTAGAATTTTTTCAAAATTTTTTGATCAGTATTTTTCGAGATAGGATGGGTGGACAGGGGTGTTTTTGCCGTTTTTTTACAATAATACAAAGAAAAGTATGCGCAAGTATTACTTCATATATTTTTTAAACTCGAATATTCACAAGCTTTCATTTGATACCCCACTCGATGATCTGCTAATTTTTTTTTTTATCACTTCCGATTTCACCCCCCAAAACCAACCACTTAAGTCAAAATTTAACTTTCAAAACTACACGGCTCTGATTAGAGAATCAATTCCTATATTTGCGCAAATTTCAACTTTCTATGTCAAATGGTTTCGGAGAAAATGGGGTGTGGCAGACAGACGGACAGATACCGAAGTGATCTCATAAGAGTTCTGTATTCCTGTTACCGATTGCTTTTATTAGGGGTTATACTATTATCGTTAAACCAATTACTAACGTGATTAATTCTGCGACTACCGTTTTCAGTTAGGTTATATTTCCTCAGATATTAGAAGAATATTTGTATCATCGACGTAAAGTATTTGGTATGTTGTCGTTGAGCATGGTATTAATATAAAAGTTAAATAGAATGCAAAAATACAGTATTCTTATGAAATTATCCTATTTATAAACCTTGTTGTGAACTTGGCACCGTTAAACACGTCCTACTGCTTTCTACCTGATAAATAGGATCTCATTCGCTTATTTACTGGGTGTTTGATGTTGAATGCACGGCTCATAATGGACCCAATGCGGATTATGTATTTAAACTGAGTACATTATCCAGAGCCTTATTAGTTCAGGGTTTAGGCATAAAACCATGTTGGCAGGTTGGTAAAATTTTATTAAACACAAGGAAGTTCGCTCCACAAAATTTTGCTGATTTTAACCAGAGAATCTAATTTCACACGATCCACACATGTCTTCGTCAGCCGTATGACAAATTTCTAAATAAATTGATTCCCAAAAGAAATAGCATAATTTGGCCTGCACGTAGCCCTGGTTTACCACCTATGAATTTTGTTGTTCAGATATTTACAGCAACAATTGTGTGAACAAAAATTTCATCGCTGATTTAGATGGGTCACCTCGTATATAATAAACACCCAAACACGCACGTCTTCCTGACTTTAAAGCAAAGTCACAATTATTACTTCTCTTTACCTAATCTAGGCAATTCCGTTTTCTATCTAATATAACATAGCACTATAATATTTTTAATTACGTTTATCATATTTTTTAATTACTGTCGGCATTATTTTAACATCTTTGATTGAGGTGTGGTCTACAGGCAACACTTTAGTCCTGTCAACGTCTTTTAAAAAGATCAAGGTGTGTCATTCATGCAAATGATTGAAAACATGCGTCGTATTACTAAATGACGAATGTTTTGCCTTGTCTATATTAAAATTTAGGGGAAAATTGGTCAAAATGGAACAGTTTAAATGTTATGCCCAATAATTTTACAAATACGCAAAAATAGTAGCCAAAGGGACGTGATACGTGGGATTTCAACCCAAAGATATGATTCTATTTTAAGGTTATTTATGGATTTCTCAAATTTTGTATCGCTTTTTAGAAACATCTAATATCCATAATTTACTCCGATTTAATAAATTTGAAGATTATTTGATAGTCTGAGTTTGCCTTTAAATAATTTCATCTAAATTAAGTGCTATGTTACCAGTATGGATGAAAAAAATATGAAAAGAAGATCACATAACAGGCCTCTATTCAGACAGTTTTCCATGAACTGGTGCAGTAGGTTGTTACGAATGAATGTATCTATGTATATGTATTTGAAATTTAGTATTAAAATTTAATCTTTAATTAAATATGAGTTGTCATTAGTCTTATAAAGACCACATACGATTAATTTTCTGTTTGATTTCTTTATTACTATGTTCATACGTGATAAGGAATTCTGTTTTAACATTTGAAAAATTATTTTCATCAAAAAATTATTCATTAAATTTGTAAACTCTATGCGTGTCGGTTTGCTTTGACACTTTTCTTGTCCTATGTTGACATATTAGATTAGTTTAGATCCGAGGACCCCGATTGTGCAAAGGCAGTTTCTGACGTTATTTTGGCTGAAATGGAAACTTACATCCCTTTTTCGAAGAAATACCCTTTCAACGGAAGCCTTGGTTCGATGGATAAAGTTCTCTAATTAGTTTAGCAGAATGTATAGGGTCGTGATCAAGCTGAAAAATAAATTTCTCCTGAAAAATATCTCTTCCAGAAGGAAGCATTTGAGTTAGCAAAATTTCTTGATACTGTTCTTTTCGTATGATTCCTTCTATCTTAAAGATTTTTCCAACTTTACCGTTACCAAAACAACCCCAAACCATTACTGAACCTCCACCATGTTTTACTGTAGGCAACTGACAGGCTTCCAACATGCTCTCCCCGCGACGTAAACTCGTCAATTTGAACCGAAAATTTCGAATTTAGATTCCTCGCTCCAAAGGACGGAATTCCATTGTTCTGATGTCCAATTTTTATGTTCTCTGGCCCATTCTAATCGTTTACTTTTATTCATTTGCCTAAGAAATGGTTTCCTCACTGCAATTCTCCCGTGTAGTCTACCTTCTGCTAACCTATTCTTTACGGTTGTCACGCTGATGGGGATGGGCCGCCCCAGGTTTACTTCAGCTGTGATTTCTGGTGCGGTTAGACGGCGATTACGTCTGCTGGACATTGTTGTAGCTCAGTCTTCAGCGAGAGTCGTTTTTCGAGGCCTTTCTGAAAGTTTTTTGTTGAAAATTCCATGTTCCGCAGAAAATTTTTTTTACGATGTAGTCCATTGTTCTCCTTGACATCAGCATATTACTCGCGATATGTCAACTCAAGTAACCATTTTGATGTCTCGCAATTATCAGAGCCCGATTTTCAACGGAAACTTCTTTCGTTTTTAGCATTTTCACAAAACAATTGAGCCTGTATCAATGACAAAGTATTGTTTGTGAATGGTTGTTAATTTCCAAAAGGGCAATGGTATTTATAGCATAGTTTTTATCATAAAATGTCACTAGGACTTTCCATAATTCCTAGAAACTTGAAAGGAGTTCTTACTTCAACTGGAATTCTCAGAAATCTCCTCAAAACGATTATCATGCAAAACTTGGAGATTTGTTCTAATTGGTTTCACCAAAAAGGCTTATCTAAACAATTTTATGATGGACACTTGTTAAGAACAATTAAATTTACCTAATATAATAAAAGGGTTTAATTAGGTATTAAATTTTGGCAGTTACATTGAAATTTCTATGGGGCAAATACTTTCTGACGGTAGTGTATATTATATATATATATATATATATATATATATATATATATATATATATATATATATATATATATATATATATATAATCCTAAGCTTAACTACTGAGAAACGCCCTTATGAGGAGAAGAGATGAGCAATCAAAGATCTAAAGGCTCTAGTATCTGCTTTTTATTTTTATTATCGAGCTTTCGCTGCCTAATGGTAGCTTCTTCTGGATTCTAAAAATGCAAACCAGGTACAGAAAATAAACCAAAACGTTCGTTTTTTTAAAATGTGATTAAATGAATTGTACGACTGTATGTGAAATTACTTACAAAAATTTAGCAGTTAGTTCATCTCTGGTGACGACAATGAAATTTGCATTTTTGTTGGCCAGGAGTATGAATGATTACACAAACATGATTAAAAGACACTTAGAGAGTTACACAAATATTGAAAATAAAACTTTGTCAACAAACATTAGTTAAAAACACTTTTGAAGACCGAAACATAACTGCAAGAAACACCATGATGTTGAACGGTACTCCATTATAAAATTTTTGACGTCGAGTTTAGTAACTATTTAGTGATATTTGAGTCCGAACCGGATATTGTTGGTAGTCTATGTCGTCATCAGGTCGACAAAAAAACCATCAAAAGCATAAAGTTAGGGATGTGGCAAATTTTTTTAGGTGGATGCTAATTTTAGATAAATTATTTATTATTAATGATATCTATTTTTTAGTTTTAATTTTATAAAAAAAGGGGGGACTTAAATTTGATGAATGTTACTCTTCGACGAGTTATTTATTATTAATTATATTAATTCTTTAATTTTATAATCAAAAGATTCATAGGCCAATTTAAAAATTCAAAAAATTTGAAAGAGAAAATTAATACTGGAAGTTATTTATTATTTGTCATATTTAATTTTTTAATTATTTAATTTTAACAAGACATAGAAAAGTAACTGGTAATAAATAGCAAAAATGACAGAAAGAGAAAAGAAACGTCAACTTTACTAGAAACTAATTTTTTCATAAAAATCGTTCTTTTTTATTGGTTTGGTATAGTTTTGTGTTAGTAAATAAGTATACATGGAGCTCAATCCTTCTATGTCTTTTTTGTGATTGAGATTATTTTTACAGGTTTTTATGTAACACATTTCCAAGAAACTTCTTCTGAAATAATTAGCCTCAACATCCAGAATGAAGCTGTTGTTATATTGTACTCTGTGATCTGTATTATTTACGTGTAAGCTCAAGCTAGTTGCGTTAGGTTTGTGTTTACTATCACTTTTGTGTAACGCTAGTCTCTTAGAGAGCTCTTGTGAAGTTTGTCCAACGTAGACCAAACCACATTGACAGGGAATGCCATAAATTATATTAGATCTTTGTAAAGAGTCGGTTTTATCTTTTAAATTGGTGTAAAAACAATTCATTCTTTTTATGTTGTAATTGGCAATTTTAATGTTTGTATTTTTAAAAAGAGAAGACAAGGACTGGGAAAGGCCTTCAATGTATTGTAACTTTCCTACTTTAATATCGACATTAGTGGTGAGAGTTGGATTAATTTGAAGGGGGGGGGGGTCTTTGAAAATACTTTTTAATTAGAGCTTTAGGATAGTAATTGTCCAACAAAATGTTTTCCAACAGTTTTACATTTTTTTCTTTAAATGAGGGGATCTTATCTATTCTGTTCTTTAGTCCTCTGATGATGTTCAGTTTCTGTTTCATAGGGTGATAAGAATGGAAGGGGATATATCTACCAGAACTTGATTTTTTCCTATACCAGTCCAGTTTGACTGTATTATTTTCTGAGCGTACAACCCTAGTATCCAGAAACGGAACAGCACAGTCAGTCTCCTTCTCAACAGTAAATACCAATTTATGATTGAAAGAATTGTAAATATTAAGAGTGTTCTGTACACTTCCGGAAGGTAAAGCAACTAACAAGTCATCTACATATTGAAACAAAAGGGGAAATTCAACCCTTGAAATAACAAAATAAAGAAGTTTATTCATAACAATTTCGGCCAGGATTGGTGAAATAGCACTTCCCATTGGGACGCCAATTTTTTTGTCTGTAGAATGTACTATTGAAGGAGAAAAAATGTATTTTCATATAAAAAAGTAATGATTAGTAGAAACTGTTCTTTAGGAATATTACATACTTCTTCTATTGATGTGAAATGTTCATATAATATTGATATAATAAGGTCTAGAGAAATGTTAGTAAACAGTGGCCAACAAAAATGCAAATTTCATTGTCGTCACCAGAGATGAACTAACTGCTAAATTTTTGTAAGTAATTTCACATACAGTAGTACAATTCATTTAATCACATTTTAAAAAAACGAACGTTTTGGTTTATTTTCTGTACCTGGTTTGCATTTTTAGAATCCAGAAGAAGCTACCATTAGGCAGCGAAAGCTCGATAATAAAAATAAAAAACCGGTCAAGTGCAAGTTGAACTTGCACAATTAGTGTTCCGTACGTTGATTGTTTTTAAAATAAAAAATTTTGTTAGGGTGGTATAAAATGATCAGTGACTTCACAAAACACACCCCAAATGAGTTATCAACAAAGTTTGTTTCCAATCTTTAATGAAAACTGGTGACCTGGAAATTTTGTTTTTTTTTTCTATAACGGATAAATTATTAAAGGTAATGATAATTTTCGTTCAATCTATACCCCGTGGAGAATATTCCAGGGTTTTTTCAAAATTTTTTGGTCAGTACTTTTCGAGATAAGATAGGAGACAGCGATTTTTCACGATTTTTTAAAAGTAATACGAAGAAAGGTGTGCGCAAGTATTACATTATATATATATTTTTACTCGTGTTTTCACAAGCTTTCATTTGACACCACACTCGATGAATTAGAATAAAAAAATTTTTTTCACTTTCGATTTCACCCCCCAAAACGAATCCCTTAAGTCAAAATTTATGTTACGGTAATATAAAATGATCAGTGACTTCACAAAACACACCCCAAATGAGTTATCAACAAAGTTTGTTTCCAATCTTTAATGAAAACTGGTCACCTTGAAATTTTGTTTTTTTTCTATACCAGATAAATTATTAAAGGTAATGATAATTTTCGTTCAATCTATACCCCGTGGAGAATATTCCAGGATTTTTTCAAAATTTTTTGATCAGTACTTTTCGAGATAAGGTAGGGGACAGCGATTTTTCACGATTTTTTAAAAGTAATACGAAGAAAAGTGTGCGCAAGTATTACATTATATATATATTTTTTAACTCGTGTTTTCACAAGCTTTCATTTGACACTACACTCGATGATCTAGTAAAAAATTTTTTTTTTCACTTCCGATTTCACCCCTCAAAACGAATCCCTTAAGTCAAAATTTATGTTATGGTGATATAAAATGATCAGTGACTTCACAAAATACACCCCAAATAAATTTCAACAAAGTTTATTTCCAATCTTTACTGAAAATTGATGACCTTGAAATTTCTGTTTTTTTTATATACCAGATAAATTATTACAGGTAATGCACTCGTGATAATTTTCGTTCAATCTACACCTCGTGGAGAATATTCCAGAATTTTTTCAAAATTTTTTGATAAGTACTTTCCGAGATAAGGCGGGTGGACAGCGATTTTTCGCGATTTTTTAAAAATAATACAAAGAAAAGTGCGCGCAAGTATTACATTATATATATATTTTACTCGTGTTTTCACAAGCTTTCATTTGACACCACACTCGATTATCTAGTAAAAAATTTTTTTTTTCACTTCCGATTTTACCCCCCAAAACCAACCCCTTAAGTCAAAATTTAACTTTCAAAACTACATGGCTCTGATGAGGCCATCAATTCCTATATTACTACCAAATTTCAACTTTCTATGACAAATAGTTTCGGAGAAAATCGGGTGTGACAGACGGACAGACGGACAGACGGACAGACGGACAGACGGACAGACGGACAGACAGACGGACAGACACCGAAGTGATCTTATAAGTGTTCCGTACGGAACACTAAAAAGCAGATACTAGAGCCTTTAGATCTTTGATTGCTCATCTCTTCTCCTCATAAGGACGTTTCCCAGTAGTTAAGCTTAGGATTGTTTGTTGTCAGTGCCCTGTTACTGTCCTTCCTCTTTCTTATTATATATATATATATATTATATATATATATATATATATATATATATATATATATATATATATATATATATATATATATATATATATATATATATATATATATATATATATATATATATATATATATATATATATATATAATTTACGTGTTCTTGGAATTAAATTAATAAAACTATTCTTGGATGGATTTGTTATATATTTATTAACGTTTCGACTTTCAGAAGAGGTCTTCTTCAAAATTTGCTCTAAAAGATGACATTAGAAGAATTAAATTTAGATAAGTAATTAATCTGTTTGTCGTGCATTTCAGGGTTAAAATATTTGTAGCTTTTCGTAGTTTTTAATTGAAAATACATAAATTAATGAAGGCCTTACCTTAGAAAGTAGTTCATCGTATCGTATTAATTTTAAATCATCGTTAAAAACACATTTTTACATTCTACAAACAACCACTTAACGTGAAGGACTTTATATGACTGGTAGGTAGATATGATTTAGGTTGTTTACATCTGTTTTTCGTTTATTGCTTTGGGTGGCATTTGTATGTATATGGATTCCATTATCTCTCTTTATTTCAGTTTTGTTAATTTTGATGTTTTTGAAATTAAAGGGATGAATTTTATTAATTTCAAGATTTGTAAAAAACAGTACTGTTTTTTTTTTGTCGGACTTTAATCCTATTTTCTAGGCATTGGCTTGTCTGCCCGACGTATATTCCTTCGTAGTTATTACATTTGATTTCGTAGACTATGTTACTTTTTTATTATTTGGGGTTTTGGTTTTAAGCCGGGAAAAATTGGATGATAGCAGACTATATGATTTATGACATAAACGAATTTTGTAGTTTTCAAAAAGTTTTTTGATTAGTTGGGATAGTCCATTTATAAAAGATAAAGTAATATATGTATTATGATTGTTATTAGTTGTTTGTTGGTTTTTTACTTGTTATGGTATTGTAAAAGTTATTTATTCGTTGTTTGAAGACTTTGTTTATAAAGTACATCGGATATTTATCAAGTGTTAATGCTTCTTTAGCTTTGGTTATTGCACTCTCTTTGTATTCTGTGTCAGAAAGCTTGATTGCTCTATCTCCTAGACCTATGATTACAGATTAGGAATTCGGGTGGTGTTGCTCATAATTAAGATATCTAGAAGACCATGTATTTTTAGTATACCATTCAGTTTTTATATTTCTATTAATGTGGTGTAAAGTTAAATCTAAGAAATTTGTCATATTGTTGTCTTCTATTTCAAATGTGAATTGAATATTTTTGTGGTATCTGTTGAATTTTTGTAAGATATAGTTAATTTGGTTTTTAGGTATAGCAGTCAAACAATCATCAACGAAGGTCGAAACGTCAATAAATATATAACAAATCCAAGAATAATTTTAATGATCTAATTCCAAAAATACGTAAATTAAAATATATATATATATATATTATATATATATATATATATATATATATATATATATATATATATATAATAATTTTTCTGTTGAACCCTTTGTTTACATAAACTTGATTGGTTTTTTTCTTGGGTACTTAGGTTCTTTTGGAAAATACAAACTAGTTTATTTGACGTTTCGCCTTATTTTTTTAGGCATTTTCAAAAATTCTTTATTTTTTAATATTCATTCTAAAATTAGAAAACACAAGGTTGAAATCTTTTAAGTGAAATTACAGGTTTAAAAACATATAAACATTTTTACGCACACTAGGACATTTAAAATATTTACACCATAACAAAAATATAAAACAAATTACTCACGAGTATATACCCTGAAAGTCAACTATTTGTGTGTTTGTGAATTTCAAATTCTATATTTTTTTCAGCATATCGTGTCTCGTATTTTTTACTGATTTTTTAAAATTTTATTATCTATAATGGGTGTCTTAACTAAAAAAACTATTATTGATGTTAAGTATATATACCATTTTGTATTATTAAGAGGATATGCATGCCAGCATGTTTATTTTTTAATTAAATTTGTGTAGATATGACTGATTCCTCTTATGTCAGTCCTATCATTCACAGTGTTTTTTTATTTCAATCATCTCTTTGATCTGTAGTTTGGCATAATTCCGTTCTTTGCAGAGGACTTTGGTTTCATTAAATTTAAAGTCATATTTTTCTTCTGCTTCGTGTTTACTAAGGCGAAACGTCAAATAAATTAGTTTGTATTTTCCAAAAGAACCTAAGTACCCAAGAAAAACCAATCAAGTTTATATATATATATATATATATATATATATATATATGTATATATGTATATATGTATATATGTATATATGTATATATGTATATATATATATATATATATATATATATATATATATATATATATATATATATATATATATATATATATACCGTCTATCCAGAAAGTTCTCGGACAGCCTTAATAACAAAACAGAAAAATTAAAAGTAAATATTTTATTGCTTCAGAAGTTCTACAGAGTCCCCTCCGAGCTCAATACCACGTTCATAATGTTTATACATCTATGTGAAACTGTCAGAAAAATCTTCTTTTGTGATCATATTTAATTAGCGCGTCACAGTGGCTTTAATGTTCTCCAAATCATCATAGCGTTGAATCTTCATGTGGTGCTTGATTTTTGGGAATAAAAAATGTCACTAGGGGCTAAATCAGGTGAATAAGGAGAATAGTGGAGTACGCATACTTGATTTCGCGATAAAAATTGCACCATAATCCCAGCCGTGTGAGTGGACGCGTTGGCAGGAAGCAAGAAAAAAATCTTTGCGTTGTTTCGTTCCGGTCGAACCTGCTGAATCCTCTTGGAAAGTCGCTCCATGATACCCGTGTAATAGCTGTAGTTCACTGTAGTCGCCCGAGGATAAATTCTTCGTGGATAATTCCTTGAGCGTCAAACAATGTGACGAGCACTGTCTTTGATCTTGACTTTATCAGTTACAGTTTCTTCGGTCTTGGCGAACAACTACCAAACTACTGTGCGCTTTGCCGGTTTGTGATATGCTCAGCAAGTGCATGACCCTTCGATGCAAACAAGTGGTAATCGGAAGGAGCCAAGTCTGCTGAGTAAGCCGCTTGGGGTAGAACTTCCAAGCTGAGTGCTTCCAACGTGTCGTGAATTGGTTTTTCCGTATGTGATGGAGCATTGTCATGAAGAAAAATGACTTTGTGTTGCCTCTTTCGGTATTATGGCCTTTTTGAAGCAGCGAACGTTAATTTATGGACTAATGGGGGCGTCCGGTAGACGAAGAAAGACCCTTATATATATATATATATATATATATATATATATATATATATATATATATGTATATATATATATATATATATATATATATATATATATATATATATATACGAGGCATGTTTTTTAAGTAAGTACCGTTTTGCGATTCCGCCGCCGCAGCGATACGGTCGGCGTTCCGCGCATGCGCGCTGGTAACCTACATCTCATGTCTACGCACTGATGCCATTACAGTCTGATTCTTCATTGTATACGTTGTTTACTGAGTGTTTAAGATGCCTCCGACAATCGTGAGTCCCGCCGATTGTGAAGTACGGGCTGTTATACGATTTCTTAGTGCTAAAGGCGTAAAAACCGATCGATATTCATCGTGAGATCTGTGAAGTTTACGGACAAAACATTATGAGTGATGGAATGGTAAGGAAATGGGTGAGAGCATTTAAAGATGGCCGCACAAATGTGCATGATGAAGAACGGAGTGGGCGTCCTTCGGTCGTTAATGAAGATTTGGTGCAGAAAGTGGACGAAAAGGTGAGAGAAAACAGACGCTTTACAATTTCATCATTGTGCGACTGCTTTCCTCAATATTCTCGTAGTGATTTGTATCGCATTGTGACCGAGAACTTGAATTACCGGAAATTGTGTTCACGTTGGGTTCCAAAAATGTTGACGGATTTGCACAAAACCCAACGTTTAGGCAGTGCATTGACTTTCCTTGAGCGGTACCACAATGAAGGTGAACATTTTTTAGACCAAATTGTTACTGGTGACGAAACATGGGTGGCCTACGTCACACCAGAATCGAAACAACAATCCATGGAATGGCGACATTCATCATCACCCAAAAAAGTGAAGTTTAAGCAAACAATTTCTGCCCGCAAAATCATGTGCACAGTTTTTTGGGACAGAAAAGGAGTATTGCTAGTGGAGTTTCTGCCTCGTAATGAGACAATCAATGCAGCGTCTTATTGTGAGACATTGAACAATCTGCGTCGTGCAATCCAGAACAAAAGACGTGGCAAGTTGAGTAAGGGTATCGTTTTGCTGCATGACAATGCCCGTCCGCATGTGGCTAATCGGACCAAAGATCTCATCAAATCTTTTAAATGGGAAACTCTAGATCATCCTCCATACAGCCCTGATCTGGGCCCAGCGACTACCATTTATTCCTGCACTTGAAGAAGCACCTGGGTGGTCAGCGTGTTCAAGACGATAACGAAGTCAAAACATTTGTGATACAGTGGTTAACAAGTCAGGCGGCAGAATTTTATGAGGAGGGTATTCAAAAACTGGTGCCACGTTATGACAAGTGCCTCAATATTCACGGAAATTATGTAGAAAAGTAGATTAAGGTACAGGCTTTCATGTAAAAATAAAATTATAGCGATATCTTTGCACGTCTTTTTTTTAATTCCAAAACGGTACTTACTTAAAAAACATGCCTTATATATATATATATATATATATATATATATATATGTATATATATATATATATATATATATATATATATATATATATATATATATATATATATATATATTGCCAGATTTGCCTTTGGAGACGTCCTCGATCCGAGCTGACATGTTTATATGTAACAGAAGAATTGAACAGTGGTGTACGATTATATTTTCAATTTAATATCAAGAAACTTAAACAATTTTAATATGTGAGCAATTATTATAATAAAATTAAATTTATGTTTGACGTCACTCATCATCACATTAATATAGAAAATGTGGGTTTTCCGGCGAACGAAAACAAAAGTAAATTAAAAACAAATTGTCAATCATGTAACATGACTTCAAAGTAAACCTTAATAAATAATAATCTTTATTGGGTGTCCAAAATATCTATTTGGGTAATCTTATGTATTTTTCTGCGTTGAAAAATCTGGTGAGAAATCATGGGCTTTGTGCGGCCTGAATATAGGGTATGAAATGGGACGAAAAATAAACTAGGTTACCCGAACCGAGCCTTAACCTCATTATTTGACCTCACGGCAGCGGAAGTTGTTCGGTCTGAGGAGGGGATTTCTAAACATAACATGTATATATATATATATATATATATATATATATATATATATATATATATATATATGTATATATATATATATATATATATATATATATATATATATATATATATATATATATATATAGAGTCTATATCTTTATTAAGTTTAACTTCTAAGGTACTGGAAAGGGTTGTTTTTGAACAAATAAGTAATTTCCTAACAGTATTTCGAATTCTTACCGATTGTCAACATGGATTTAGGAAAGGCAGGAATACATCTTCTGCAATACTGCAGATTGTTAAAAGGCTTTATGAGCAGCTGGATAATAGTAAAAAGTGCTTTGGACTTTTCATGGACCTAAGTAAGGCTTTTGATTTGATCAATCATAATCTATTAATATCAAAGATGGACAGATATGGACTAAGAGGTAAAAGGTAGAGATCAAGTTGTAGATATTGATGGAGTGAGGTCGAATGGATTGAAAGTTTCTACGGGCGTTCCACAGGGGTCCATTCTCGGACCGCTGCTTTTTTAAATTTTTGTAAACAATTTACCGAATATCGTTAATGACCAAAGTAATTTAACCATGTTTGCAGACGATAACAGTTATGTATGCTGTGACAACATCACTGCTTTCGCTCTAGATAAACTGCAGAATATGTTAAGAGTTTTTGAACAGTGGTTCAAAACTAATATGTTAAGTCTTAATGCTGAAAAGACTGTTGTGCCTAGGGTATCCCAAGTTTTCTGATTAGGATTGACGTAACCGGACATTCTATTGCTCAGGTAACGGAGACTAAATTGTTAGGTGTCTATATAGACAACAGTTTAAATTGGGGATGTCATATAAATGAATTATGCAAAAGGCTTTCATCGGTGTGTTTTGCCATTTTTCGATTAAAAAGTGTCGTTAACTTTAATACAATAATGTCTTATTACTATGCACACTTTGTGTCTCAATTGAAATATGGCCTAATATTTTGGGGTGCTTCCCCTAATATGGTCAGAGTATTTAGAATGCAAAAAAGAGCAGTTCGAAATATTGCAGGTATCAGATAAAGACATTCATGCCGTGAACTTTTCAAGAAATTTGCTATACTCACTCTGCCTGCTACGTACATACTGGAGGTTCTAATTTATGTTAAGAGTAATTTGAATACATTTGTAGCCATGGCCGACATGCATAATTACGATACAAGATATAACAAAAATTTAGTTATACCAGAACACACATTATCTCTATTTGAAAGGAGTCCCTATTACAGCGGCATAAAGCTTTTTAATAATCTGCCGACTAGTATCAAATCTTTTAAATTTAAGTATATATAAGAAACTAATATCGAGATTGCTAATTGAGAATGTTCCTTATAGCACTCAGGATTTTTTTCAGATTGAGGACTTTATTTTATAAATGTTTGTATGTAAGCTAGAGTACGTGTAATTGTAACTTTTTGGATCTTTATATTAAAAATATTTGTATGTAAGCTACAGTACGTGCAACTGTAGATCCTTATTTTCACAGGATGTATACATTCTGTGACTTGACTTGACTTTTTCCATACCTTGTATCAGATCTATTTATTTATTTATTTTTTTTAATTTTATATATAATATATATATATATATATATATATATATATATATATATATATATATATCAAGTATAATTTAATGTACGTAATGTAAACAAGAGAGCCTGCTGAAAGCAATTATAATAATTTATATTCTATTTCCTACGTTCGACCATCCTTCAAATTCTAAAATTCTGTATCAACCAGACCAGGAACGGAGTTTTTTTTCACACAGTAAGTACTGACAACTAACACACTAATCGATCGTGCTGATGTGTTCCAGTGTAATATATGTATATCAAGAATATATGGGCCAAAACATATATATATATATATATATATATATATATATATATATATATATATATATATATATATATATATATATAAATATATATCTTCTTCTTTTTCTTTATACTGGGCATTTCTGCCCAGTCGTCGTTCCATCTTTTTCGTGGACGTTCTATACTCCTTCGACCCATCGGTGATTTATCTCGCGGTATTCTCACTAATCGTCGTTCGGACATTCTATTTATGTGTTGGTCCCATTCTTGTTTTCTGTTTCTTACCCACGTGTTAATTTCCTCTAGCAGCAAGAGCAATTAAAAATGCCAAATGAGATTTTGGCGAAACGTCGTGAAAATTCATTGTTAGACGGACGGATCAAAACCCGGAATTTTAATATATTGCATTTCACCATCCGTAAAAACCTCTATTGTTATATATATATATATATATATATATATATATATATATATATATACATATATATATATATATATATATATTATATATATATATATATATATATATATACATATACATATATATATATATATATATATATATATATATATATATATATATATATATATACATATATATATATATATATATATATATATATATATATATATATATATATATATATAGATATATATACATATACATATATATATATATATATATATATATATATATATATATATATATATATATATATGTATATATATACTCGTATATATATATATATATATATATATATATATATATATATATATATATATATATATATATATATATATATATATTATATATATATATATATATATATATATATATATATATATATATATATTATATATATATATATATATATATATATATATATATATATATATATACTCGTATATATATATATATATATATATATATATATATATACATATATATATTATATATATATATATATATATATATATATATATATATATATATACATATATATATATATATATATATATATATATATATATATATATATATATATATTTATATATATATATATATACATATATATGTACATATATATATATATATATATATATATATATATATATATATATATATATATATCTATAATATATATAAAATGCAACGTCTATCTGTCTGTCTGTCTGTCTGTCTGTCCGTTAGTGCGCCTATCACTGAAGAACCACTTATCCGATTTACGTACTTATTTTTTTAAAACATACATATGTTTCTCTGGCCAGGTTATAGGCTATATTTTCTAACGATAAGTAGCATAAGGAATGAGCAGTGACGTAAAATAGTGAATGATGTCGGAAATAAGTTTGCCGCTAGCGCGTGCCTTTGCAATACACAGCCTAAACCATTAAATATGGAAAAATATTATGTAGCAAAGAATATCTGTAATGTATAATCTATAATATATATAAATGTAATGGCTCTCTGTCTGTTTGTCCATTAGTGCGTTTATCACGCGGGAACCACTTATCCGATTTACCTGTCTTTTTTTTAAATTCATACATATATTCTTTGGCCAGGTTATATAATAATAATAATAATCTATATCTATAATATATATAAAATGCAATGTTTGTCTGTGTGTCTGTCTGTCCGTTAATGCGCTTATCCCTCGAGAACCACTTATCCGATTTACATGATTTTTTAAATTCATACATATGTTCTCTGAGCAGGTTATAGGTATATATTTTATTATATCTATAATATATATAAAATGCAAGGTATCTCTGTCTGTCTGTCCGTTAGTGCGCTTATCACTGGAGAACCACTTATCCGATTTTCGTACTTTTTTTTTTAAAAACATACATATGTTCTCCGGCCAGGTTATAGTCTATATTTTATTACGATAGCTAGCATAAGGAATGAGCAGTGACAATAATAGTAAATGAAGTCGGACAAAGTTTGCCGCTAGCGCGTTCTCTTGCAATACACAGTCCAAACCATTAAATATGTAACAATATTATGTAGCAGAGAATATCTATAATATATATAAAATGCAATGTCTCTCTGTCCGTCTGTCTGTCCGTCCGTTAGTGTGCTTATCACTGAAGAACCACTTATCCGATTTACGTGTTTTTTTTTTAAACATACGTACGTTCTCTGGCCAGGTTATAGGATATATTTTATTAGGTGACATAAGGAATAAGCAGTGACGATAATAGTGAATTAAGTCGGAGAAAAGTTTGCCGCTAGCGGGTTCTCTTGCAATACACTCCCTAAAGCATTAAATATGGAACAATATCATGTAGCAAAGAATACAATATATATAAAATGCAACGTCTCTCTGTCTGTCTGTTTGTCCGTTAGTGCGCTTATCACTCGAGAACCACTTATCCGATTTACGTGTTTTTATAAATTTATACATATGTTCTATATAATTCGATATAAGCCTAGATAATGGGAGATAAGGTGAGATAATGGGAGATAAGGAGAAATAATGGGAGATAAGTCGAGATAAGCCTCGATAATAGGAGATAAGGTGAGATAATGGGAGATAAGGAGAAATAATGGGAGATAAGAAGAAATAATGGGAGATAAGCAGAGATAAGTCTAGATAATAGAAAATAAGGTGAGATAATGGGAGGTAAGGAGAAATAATGGGAGATAAGGAGAAATAATGGGAGATGAGCAGAGATAAGCCTAGATAATGGAAAATTATGTAGAGATAACGGGAAATAGGGAAAAATATTGGAGATAAGGAGAAATAATGGAGATATTTTATTACGTTGGGTAACATAAGGAATAAGCAGTGACGATAGTAGTGATTCAAGTCTACGTTAGCGGAGCCGCGGGCCCAGCTAGTGTATATATATATATATATATATATATATATATATATATATATATATATATATATATATATATATACATATATATATATATATATATATATATATATATATATATATATATATATACATATATATATATATATATATATATATATATATATATATATATATATATATATATACATATATATATATATATATATATATATATATATATATATATATACATATATATATATATATATATATATATATATATATATATATATATATATATATATATATATATATATATATATATATTCTTTCTTATTTGATCATTTCTCCCTGTTCTGGGTGATCTGATACCAGTTTAATCCAGCAAATCTCTTTAGTTCGTCGTAACATCTCTGTTGGGGTCTATATGCGCTTCTTTTCCCACCCCAAGGCCTCCACCTAGTGATATTTCCACTCCAGTTCTCCGTGTGTCTAGGGACATCTCATGTCCATTATCACTTTTCACGATGTCTGGCTTTCCTCCAATCCATTCGTTAGTGTTTCGATCTGTGAACGATATGCTCAACAGTGTTCTTTCGATAGCCCTCTGGTATTCCGTCAGTTTATTAATAACCTTTTTAGTCAGAACCAGAATTTTTTTCAATTTTTTTTTCAGTACTTTAGGGGGGACAGCGATTTTTTGGGAGTTCTTTAAAAATAATGAAAAGCAAAGTGTGCACAAATATTACATTATATATATGTTTTCACAAGCTTTCCTTTGGCAGTCCAGTGGATGACGTGGTAATTTTTTATTTTCACTTCCGATTTCATCCCCCAAAACAAACTCCTTAAGTCGGAGGAAATCGGATATCACAGACGAACACCGAAGAGATCCTATAAGTGTTTCATAGGGAATACTAGAAAGAATGGAAGTACTCGTATATTACGACATACATGCAATTACGGTTTGAGCCCCCTACCTTAATCTTTTCACCCTACATACCAGGTGTACAAGTATGAAATGCGGATTTTTTTTCTAAAAAAACATGTTAAATTTGGAAGAATGATAAAAAGTGCTTTATTCAAAGTATGCTTCATAGCTTGTTATACATTTTTTCCCATCTTTCGGGCAATTTGTGAATATCACGCCAGTAAAAATCTTCCCTTTTGCTGCGAACCATTCATCGAGCCATTTTTTTCACATCTTCGTACGAACCAAAGCGTTGCTCAGCAAGTGTGTGACCCATCGATGCAAAACAAGTGGTAATCGGAAGGAGCCAATTCTGGTGAGTAAGCCGCATGGGGTAGAATTTCCCAGCTGAGTGCTTCCAACGTGTCGCGAACTGGTTTTGCCTTATGTGATGGGGCCATTGTCATGAAAAAAAAAATGACTTTGTGTTGCCTCTTTCGGTATTCTGGCCTTTTTTCAAGCAGCGAACAGTTCAAATCGGTCAATTGTTGTTGGTAACGTTTAGTATTAACGATTTCCCCAGGTTTTAACAGCTCATAATAGACCACGCCCCTCTGGTCCCACTAAACACAGAGCATCGTCTTTCTGCCAAAGCGATTCGGTCTTTCAGTCGATGTGGATGGTGTGCCTGGGTCTACCCATGATTTTTTGCGCTTGGGATTCTCAAAATAAATCCACTTTTCATCCCCTGTAACTATACGATGCAAAAACGACTTCCTTTTGTACCGAGCGAGCAAAATGTCACACGTGTTTTTGCGCTTTTCTATTTGCCTGTGGTTCAACTCATGTGGTACCCATCTACCGGCTTCTGAATCTTTCCCATCTCTCGTAGCCGATTGGAAACAGCTTGTTGACTAACGCCCAATTGCTCGGCGAGTTGTTTTTTTTGTGTTTGCGAATCATCTTCCTCCAACAATACTTGCAATTCCACATCTTCGTATTTTTTTTGGCGGTTTTCCACGTTCCTTGTCTGCAACATCGAAGTCACCACTTTTGAAACTTCTCGAAGTAATCGGTATGATTCAACAGCAGTTTTCTTCAAATTAAAATAAAAAATTAATGCTGTCCGCGAATGCCCTTTGTTCGATATAAATTTTGACATATTGAACACAACAACACAACACTATGCACACACTTTTCCAATTTATCACACGTGCGTGTCTGACACTTGTTGATGGCGCAGTCTTTATAGCACAAACTGCATTGGTGCACCATTTTGTTGTCTGAAATCCGCATTTCATACTTGTACACTGGTAGACCAAGAGGGCAACCCAAAATTTTAACCTGTTGCCTAACCGTCGGCCTAGTTGTTTATCGTATCGAATGTGCCTTTAACGTTGATTTTGCGGCCCTCGTGCCATGGAATACCCAGATAAGGCCCAAAATACTACATCCAAAAATGGACTGTTGTTTAACCACTTGAATCAAGTAACGATAAAAAAATCGAGTGCCCCAAAGGGCAGACGCCGCCGAGACCGGACCAACAAATATCAATCCGTCATTAACCCTATAAAATCAATAAATTTAGTTTGTTGTTGATAAAATAAGAGAGAATCTGCAAAAGGCTGACACCGCCAATACCGGAGGATGAAGCTCGGTGCGCTGTTTCCAGCCAAAAATGGTGGTTTTTTCGACTGTTTGAATAAATACGACGGTAAATCCTAAGTGTTGGGTCTTACGCGTCTGTCCAAGTATATACATATATACACATCGCGTCACAACGTCTTCTGACCTCTTGCGATGCCTATTCTACATGCCTCTCTGTCCCATCCAAACGTGTTCATCCAAATCCCTATCCCGAATACACCTCTCTACTCCTTTTTTCCAACTTCATTGTGGCTGGCCTCTTCTATGTCTACCCTGTGGTGTCCAGTTTAATATCTATTTCGGGAGCCGTTCTTCTGGCATTCTTTGTACGTGTCCGTACCACTTGAGTTGTGCTATTTTTATGTCTTCGGTTATGGAATGAGAAACTTTCTTTATCTCTCTAATTCGCTCGTTGGTTACGTGTTCCAGCCTTGACCTTCTGCTGATCTCCTCCAAAAAGTCCATCTCTGTCGCCTCAAGAGTTTTTTCGGTTGATATCTTTAATTGCCATACATCATTACCATATGTTACAATACTTTTAAATCAATCGTGTTGTGTATGCGATGCTTGTTTCTTTTTGATATTTTTTGGTGCCACAGTACACTGATCAATTGAGTAATAGCTCTTCGTCTCTGAACGTTTCTGTTTTCAATCGCCTCATCCAGTTTGCCATCATCAGTCAATTGTATCCCCAGGTACGTGTCTTTGGTACAATTTTTTATTTGCTGGCCGTCCCCTTACTTAAGTCTTGCCGTACTCCTCCAATCGTTTTATTTATGTTGACCTCTAAGCCCCATTTTCTGTATTCTTCTATATCAATTTCCGAGTCATATTATTCTATATCATCATCTTGCGCTATTACTATCTGGTCGTCGGCAAAACATAATGTATAGAGGTTGTTGTACTCTAATCGTATCCCCATACTACTACATTTTCGTTTCCAGTCCTTTAGTTCATGTTCTAGGTATATTTCAAATAAGGTAGGTGATAAACAGCACCCTTGCCTAAGTATCTTGCTGACATAGAAACCTTTAGATATTGAGTTTCCTACCTTAACCTTGGTTTCTGCTTTTTGATAAAAGCTTTTAATTGTGGATATTAGATTCGAGATGAGTGCTTGTCCATAATTTGTTCTGTGGCACACTATCACATGCTTTTTTAAGGTCCACTTATATCATATGTAGTTATTGCTTTACGGCGAACGTTTTCTCGATAATTTGGGTAAGGCCAAAAGGTGATCTACTGTTGATCTTCCAGCTCTAAAGCCTGCCTGTTTCTTCGGCTTCCATGCTGTGGTATTCATGTTCGATTTTGCTCTTTAATAGTTTTCCATAAATTCTGCTGATTGTACTAGTCACGACGATTCCTCTATAGTTGTCGCATTCGTTTTTATTCCCTGCCCAAATTATTTCTGGAAAATTTAGGACTTTAAATAAACCTTTATAATAATTTAGGACCATATATAAGCCTTTATAATATGGAAAGTTGGAGATTCTGGCTGATAAAGAGAAATATTTGGAGAATGGCTTAAATAATGATAGATAAAGAGATATAAGCCCCTGTATTACGGGAGAATTCGAGATTATGGGAGATAAGGCGAAATAATTGGAGATAATGCGGAAAAATGACAGAAAATGCAATATATAAGCCTTTATAATATGGAAAGTTGGAGATTCTGGGAGATAAGGAGAAATATTTGGAGAATGGCTTCAATAATGATAGATAAAAGAGATATAAGCCCCTGTATTACGGGAGAATTCGAGATTATGGGAGATAAGGCGAAATAATTGGGGATAATGCGGAAAAAAAATGACAGAAAAATGACAGAAAATGCAATATATAAGCCTTTATAATATGGAAAGTTGGAGATTCGGGAGAGATAAGGAGAAATATTTGGAGAATGTCTTGAATGAATAATGATAGATAAAGAGATATAAGCCCCTGTATTACGGGAGAATTCGAGATTATGGGAGATAAGGCGAAATAATTGGAGATAATGAGAAAAAAATGACAGAAAATGCAATATATAAGCCTTTATAATATGGAAAGTTGGAGATCTGGGAGATAAGGAGAAATATTTGGAGAATGGCTTGAATAATGATAGATAAAGAGATATAAGCCCACGTATTAAGGGAGAATTCGAGATTATGGGAGATAAGGCGAAATAATTGGAGATATAATGCGGAAAAAATTGTAAAAAATTTGACAGAAAAATGCAATATATAAGCCTTTATAATATGGAAAGTTGGAGATTCTGGGAGATAAGGAGAAATATTTGGAGAATGGCTTGAATAGTGATAGATAAAGAGATATAAGCCCCTGTATTACAGGAGAATTCGAGATTATGGGAGATTAGGCGGAATAATCGGAGATAATGCAGAAAAATGACAGAAAATGCTATATATAAGCCTTTATAATATGGAAAGTTGGAGATTCTAGGAGATAAGGAGAAATATTTGGAGAATGGCTTGAATAATGATAGATAAAGAGACATAAGCCCCTGTATTACGGGAGAATTCGAAATTATGGGAGATAAGGGGAATAATTGGAGATAATGCGGAAAAATGACAGAAAATGCAATATATAAACCTTTATAATATGGATAGTTGGAGATTCTGGGAGATAAGGAGAAAATATTTGGAGAATGGCTTGAATAATGATAGATAAAGAGATATAAGCCAATTAATAAAATATTAGGACGGCAGACGCCTTGTTTGTATCCGAACCAGCCGAGGCAGTTTTAAAGTTCGAAAAAAATAGCGAAATTCTGATAGTATAGGCTCTATTATAGGTTCTACATAAACTTTACACCGGATGACTGAAATTGTAAATTTTTGTATGTTTGTCAACACCCAGAATCCAAATTTACCATTCTTACCTTTCGCCATGGGCCCGAAAAAGTCTTTTTTTTATACAATTTCTAGGACAGCC
>CM032447.1:241260717-241349182 GCA_019049505.1 Pachyrhynchus sulphureomaculatus | reverse complement strand
TATATATATATATATATATATATACATATATATATATATATATATATATATATATATATATATATATATATATATATATATATATATATATTCTTTTCTTTTTAATATAGGGTAGTAATGATTATCTTTTAGTGTGACTAAGCCAAATGTATTTATTTTGCAAATTGTATTTACAAGAGATCTACTAAGTAAAAAACTTTACCATTTTTATATCAGGCATTTGTTTTTTTTTTTCATATTTTGATGCTCGATCATCTCCCTGACACTTCAGGACGTGGAATCGAGCATCCGTATGTTCATATTAGCAAATATCTTATGTTATTGAGTATAGTACGTACCTTCATCTTATTAATTTAATAAGGATAAATAATAGGTAGTAAAGCATACAAATTTCACAGTTTACTAACAAGGAATTACTATATATATATATATATATAAATATATATATATATTTATATATATATATATATATATATATATATATATATATATATATATATCTACATATATATATATATATATTATATATATATATATATATATATATATATATATATATACTCATATATATATTATTAATATTACACAAAAAGTTCTTCTTTCTCATATTTAGTCAGTCAATCATCGCTCCTGATGAAGCTAACATGGTTAGCGAAACGCGCGTCGAGCGCAAAAATAAAGTGTTTGCTGTAGTGGTGATATATACTGAATAGTTCTCACATTTAGTCAGTGTGGTTCCATGTTTGCCGGACGAGCCCAAGCCAAGTCAGCACAAACGCTATTACCTTGTGTATTAAGGAACAACCTGACAATGTTACATGATTTCAAAATCACTGACTTCTGAATGTTTTTGTGTATGTTTGTGTTGAGTCCCAATTGTACTAAGTGTGGTGTGAATATTATTGGTGTAAGGCTGTGGCTGATATAATGAGGGAGACAATGATGACTTTTTCTTGTTTCCATAACCTTTTTATTTCCGTTGCAAGGTCTGTGTATTTAGAAATTTTTTCTGTGTATTTCGTTTGGATGTTTGTGTCGTTGGGGACAGCTATGTCAATTAGATAAGTGACTTTTTCTTTTCTACACTGAAAAGTAATATCGGGTCTATTGGCGGAGACTGTTTTATCTGTATGGATACTGATGTCCCAGTAGAATTTGTAATCTTTATTCTCAAGTACGGATGTTAGTGAGTATTTGTAGTAGGGATCTGTGTTTTCTATGAGCTTGTATGATGTGGCTAGTGCTTGGTGAACTACTTTTACCGCTGAGTCATGTCTGGCTGTGTATTCCGTTCCGGCTAATATTTTACATCCGCTTGTTATGTGTTCGATCGTTTCTTTCTGCTGGTGACATTTCCTGCATCTGTCTTCTGTAATAGTTGGGTATTTGATGATATGCGTTTGGTAGTTTTTGGTTAATATGACTTTATCATGGTTGGCAAGTAAGAAGCCTTCTGTTTCCGCGAATAGCTGCCCATCCTGTAACCAGGTGTATAATTTTTTTTTATTTACGTGGTCTTATTCTATGTGGTATCTGTGTTTTCCGTGGAGTGTTTTTCTGACCACGTTTTCATCTTTTCCTGTTGTAATTGGGTGTGACTGTGTGTGTCTGCTGGGTGGTCTACCCGGGATAAGTCGAGTGGAGTATAGTTTTTGTCTGCTTTGACTGTTGCTGTGTGGAGGCTGGTTTGCTTGGTGTGAAAGAATTTCTTAAGTGCTTGTATTTGTTTTGTGTATAGTGATCTTATGTCTATGATTCCTCTTCCTCCTGCCTTCCTCTCGATGGTAAGTCCCTCTTTGCATGCGTTGGGGTGTAATTTTCTGTATTTGGTAAATTGAGAACGTATAAGGATGTGAATGTTTTCTATGTCCGTGTGTGTTCATTTGATGATACCAAATGAATATGTGAGTATAGGTATGGCGAACGTTGATAGCTTTAGCGAGATTCTTTGAGTTGAGTTTTGTTTGTAAAAGTTTAGTCAGTCTGTTTTTGAATTCGGTTATGAGCTTTGTTTTGATGGTGAGTGTGGTTGAGTTTGGTGCTTTGTTGGAAGCCTAGATATTTGTATGTTTCTTTGTCGAGCATATTATCGAGTGTTTCGTTGTTGATAGTTTCTATCTCATGGTAACCTTGCCATTGGCCTTTGTTGATGTGGAGCACTTTACATTTACTTATACCAAATTCCATATTGATATCTAAGGTGAATGTTTCTGGGATTTTGAGGAGTTCTTTCAACTGTGTTTCTGTGGCAGCGTAGAGTTTTATGTCATCCATATATAGGAGGTGGTTTATTTTCTGTTGGTTCACTTTTTGGGGTCTGATGTTGAAGCCATGCTCTGTTCTGTTTAGTATATTTGAGAGTGGATTAAGACAGAGGCAAAACCATAGAGCGCTGAGCGAGTTTCCCGGAAATATACCCGTCTGATGTACAGCTCTTCTGTTTGGATGCGTTCGGTTTGTGTTTCTAGGCGTATTTTGGTTTTTTTCCATGTTTTCATAATTTGCGCGAGAAATTGCCTGAGGTTTTGGTTGATTTTATAGATTTCTAGGGCTTTGATTAACCAGCTGTGGGGAATGGAGTCGAAGGCTTTTTTATAGTCTATGTAACCGATGTGAAGGTTTCTCTGTTCTTTTCTAGTTTGTCCCATAATCACGCTATCTATGATCAGCTGCTCCTTGCATCCTCGACTATTCTTCCTGCATCCCTTCTGCTCTTCTGTGAGAATATTGTTGTCTGTTAGGTGTTGTTCTATTTTCTTGGAAATTGCGGCTGTGATGATCTTGTATAGGGTTGGTAGACAGGTGATAGGTCGGTAGTTTGACGGGTTTGTGGTGTCTGAACTTTTGGGTTTGATGTATGTTATTCCTTGTGTAAGAAAAGTGGGGAATGTGTGTGGTTGTAGAATGGCTTTGTTGATCTGGTGTGTGAGTGCTTCGTGTGTGGTGGTGAACTGTTTGTACCAGAAGTTCTGTATATTGTCTATCCCAGGGCATTTCAGTTGTGTGTGTGTATTTGATTGTTTCTGTAATTTCTTCTGTAGTTAGTGTGGAATTTTCTTGTTCTGTCACACGTTTGTGTTTATCTTCTTCGGCTTTGATCCAGGGGGTGTTATTATTATGTAGTTTGGGTTCTGACCAGACAGTTTTCCAATAATCTGCGAGTTCTTGTTTGTTTGGTGGTTCAGTTACTACTGTCTGCTCGTTGTACATAGCTTTTCGGTAGAACTGTTTTTCGCTTCTTCGGAAGAGGTTGTTGGTGTCTTTCCTCTCGTTTGATTCTTTGTATCTACGGAGTCTTGCAGCATATACGGATAGTTTTTGTTTTAAAGTATCAACGATTTCTGGCAGTGTTCGGTTGAGAGATTTAGATTTGATCTTGTCTACACCCTGTGTGACACGTTTGGATGCGTTCCCGTTCATAAACTGGGTAAGGTGTCCCTGATCTCTTCTGATGTTGTTGATTTGTTTTCTATTCTTATTTGCCATTTAAATTTAGGTTTCCTGCTGTTGGGGTCTCTTTGCCGTTGCGCGAGTTTTTGATTATTTTGTGTTATAGTGGTGATTGCTGCTGCATATATTATTATGTGAATGTCTTCGATCGTGCTTAAGTCTGTTATGTACTGTGGTATTATGTGCTTGTTTATTGTGTTGAGGATTATTTGTGTGCTCTGTTTGAAGATTAAACGAGGGATGGGATTTCTTGTTGTAGAGTCGGTGCCTGACCATCGAGCTAGATGTGACTGCATTTCTGCTTTGAGTGCTTGTATGAGAGGTGATTCGGGGTGATGTTGTGTAGATGTTGTTGAGGGTGGTGAGTCATTCATTTTTTCGTCTTTGATATGGTGTCGTGTGGTGCTTGCTATTTGCATTGAAATATTATTTTGAGTTATGCTCCTGCTGGGTGGTGGGTCTTGTTGTTTTCGACTGGGTGATTTTGTGTGTGAGATTGGTTCGGTATCTGCTCTACTGTTTCTATTGTTTGGTTGGTCTGTGTTCAGTTCAGCAGCTACTTGGTCTGTGTTCAGTTCAGCAGCTACTGTATCTTTGATGGTTTGCAGTTCGAAAGGTGTGAGGCGATTGTTCTTGGTAATAACTCTTTTTTGGTCTATTACTCTCTGTTCTGTGACAAGTAATTGCAGATGTGGATATTCGATCAAGAAAAGTCTGTGTAGTTCCAGTCTGTAGCCTGATGTCACTGTTTCTAGTTTGGTGGCGGTGTAGTAACAGCGCATCACTGTTCTATTCATTTCATCTGTCCACTTTTAACCGCTGTCTTGGTTTGCCAGCCTTGGTAGTTGCATGTTGTCCTTGCAAAATATACGCGGTTTGGGCTGGCTTTGGTGGTTGTATTTGTCCCGCATCTACGTCGATTGCGCTTGGGATTGGTGGTGGTGGGTCCAAGCGGCGAGTGATTCTCTTGTCAGTGATTTCTTTGTCAGGTGTGATTTCATTACAGCAACGCATGGCGTGTTCATTGATTCCTGTGGTGCAACTCATGCGATGCTGTGACTTTCGCGCCTTGGTGGGTGTCGGCTTACTCGCCGGCACAACACTTTTGGCAGGTCCATTTTCGGTTGTCCGGTCTTCATCGTTTTGGTCGAGCTGCCATTTCCCGCGACGTCCTCGACCGTTACGTCGCTCGCCCGATGCTTCTTTTATTGGTCTGCTGTTGTCTGGAATGTTCTCAATGTTTTGTGGTGTCAGAAGCTCAAAGTGTCCCCGACATTGGGTTGCCTGTTAGTAGAAGGTAAATAGTTTTGTTGTATTTTCCCGTGCTTATTATTGTTGGTCTGTCCGTAAAAGTTACCCTTGTATGTCTTGTTCTTCGTTGTTTTGAGAAGATATGAAAGTTGCTATTTTGTGTTTCCGAGAGGGCAAGTATCTCTAGGCTCGTTCCATAGGTACCATTTTTCCTCATATAATTATAGTAGTTATTGAAGTCTTTTATATCGTCGACTTCAATTAATGAAAATGTTTGAAGTTCCGACCAGTTTTGTTGTAAATATCTTAGAGCAACCTCTCGGAGTTTCTCATGATGGTTTTGGTGGCCATACAAGTGTAAGTTAACTGCACGGAAAAGGCAATTTCCATCACCTACAATATCGGATCTGGTAAAACTATCGGGAGTAGTTTCGGCTGAGGCGGTTGTTTGAGTCGTCTGTGGTTGTTGTTGTTGTGGTGTTGCTATAGCTGTTTGTACGAACGGGGGTCCGCCTTCGCAACACCCTTCCATTATCATTACTATAATTATTATTCTTTGACATAGTATTCCCACGAGTATCCTAGGAAAGAGAGGTCGACTGCGGCAGAGCCTGGATGCCACAGCAAGGCTACTTACTCCCGGAGGGCGCCCGGTATCCGGGGGACCGTTCGCGAGCCATTCATCTTCTCGGCACGGTAAACACCTTAAGATTGCGTTTTTGTTACACATAATCTGGACAACACAAGACAGCACAACATGACTCAGGTACCTCGGGATCGTCAATGCCCGTACTAGGAGAATCCTGGGATTCCCCTAGCCCCTGAGGGTTATTATTATTATTATTATTATTATTAAAAAGTTCTTCTTTCTCACATTTGATCAATTCCATGTTTGGCTGACGGGCCAAAACCAAGTCAGCACAAACGCTATTACCATTCCGTATTAAGGAATGACCTGACAATGTTACATGTTTTCAAAATCACTGACTTCTGAATGTTTCTGTGTATATCTGTGTTGAGTCCCAATTGCACTAAATGTGGTGTGAATGTTATTGGTGTAAGGCTGTGGCTGATATAATGAGGGGGACAATGATGACTTTTTCTTGTTTCCATAGCCTTTTTATTTCCGTTGCAAGGTCTGTGTATTTGGAAATTTTTTCTGTGTATTTCGCTTGGATATTTGTGTCGTTGGGGACAGCTATGTCAATCAGATAGGTGACTTTTCCTTTTTTGCACTGAAAAGTAATATCGGGTCTATTGGCGGAGACTGTTTTATCTGTATGGATACCGATGTCCCAGTAGAACTTGTAATCTTCATTTTTAAGTATGGATGTTGGCGTGTATTTGTAGTAGAGATCTGTGTTTTCTATGAGTTTGTATGTTGTGGCTAGTGCTTGGTGAACCACTTTGGCAGCTGAATCATGCCTGGCTGTGTACTCCGTTTTGGCCAATATTTTACATCCACTCGTTATGTGTTCGATCGTTTCTTTCTGCTGGTGGCATTTCCTACATCTGTCCTCTGCAATAGTCGGGTCTTTGATAATATGCTTTTATTATTATTATTATTATTACAAAAAGTTCTTCTTTCTCACACTTGATCAATGTGGCTCCGTGCTTGGCTGACGGGCCAAAACCAAGTCAGCACAAACGCTATTACCATTCCGTATTAAGGAATGACCTGACAATGTTACATGTTTTCAATATCACTGACTTCTGAATGTTTCTGTGTATGTCTGTGTTGAGTCCCAATTGCACTAAATGGGGTGTGAATGTTATTGGTGTAAGGCCTGTGGCTGATATAATGAGGGGGACAATGATGACTTTTTCCTGTCTCCATAGCCTTTTTATTTCCGTTGCAAGGTCTGTGTATTTGGAAATTTTTTCTGTGTATTTCGCTTGGATGTTTGTGTCGTTGGGGACAGCTATGTCAATCAGATAGGTGACTTTTCCTTTTTTGCACTGAAAAGTAATATCGGGTCTATTGGCGGAGACTGTTTTATCTGTATGGATACCGATGTCCCAGTAGAGCTTGTAATCTTCATTTTCAAGTATGGATGTTGGCGGGTATTTGTAGTAGGGATCTGTGTTTTCTATGAGTTTGTATGTTGTGGCTAGTGCTTGGTGAACCACTTTGGCAGCTGAATCATGCCTGGCTGTGTACTCCGTTCCGGCCAATATTTTTCATCCGCTCGTTATGTGTTCGATCGTTTCTTTCTGCTGGTGGCATTTCCTACATCTGTCCTCTGCAATAGTCGGATCTTTGATGATATGCTTTTGGTAGTTTCTGGTTAATATGACTTTATCCTGGATGGCAAGTAAGAAGCCTTCAGTCTCAGGGAATAGCTGCCCATCCCGTAACGAGGTGTATGATTGTTTTTTATTTACGTGGTCTTGTTCTATGTGGTATCTGTGTTTTCCGTGGAGTGTTTTCTCTGACCACGTTTTCATCTTTTCCTGTTGTAATTGGGTGTGACTGTGTGTGTCTGCTGAGTGGTCTGCCCGGGCTAAGTCGAGAGGTGTGTAGTTTTTGTCTGCTTTCACTGTCGCTGTGTGGAGGCTGGTTTGCTTGCTGTGAAAGAATTTCCTAAGTGTTTGTATTTGTTTTGTGTGTAATGATCTGATGTCTATAATTCCTCTTCCTCCTGCCTTCCTCTCGATGGTAAGTCTTTCTTTGCATGCGTTGGGGTGTAATTTCCTGTATTTGGTGAATTGAGATCGTATAAGGATGTGAATATTTTCTATGTCTGTTTGTGACCATTTGATGATACCAAATAATATTATTATTATTATTATTATTATTACAGGGAAGAGCTGTTGAATAAGCAGAATTCTCAGATGTAGTTTATTTGCATTTTAAGGTATCTTCTCAATTATTAATTAAGTTTTGCTATGTTAGTCTATAATGGTTTGATTTTTGTTTTTAAGCGCATTGTGTGTTGAGGAGGTTAGATATAAGAGTAACTAACGGTTAAATCTCGCCTCTTCTACCACACGATATTTATTTATTTATTTATTATAATTGGCTCGAACGCATGCAAAAGTATAAAAATCATAAAGGCGAATATTTTGAAAAACAATAAAATGATTTGTACCAATTTTTTTTTTCTTTCTTTGTGTTTGTAAAAACTTAGAAGGTAGCCCTCGTATCTGTTTACTACTTTAAAATATTTATGTAACGTATAACTTTACCGATTTTTTTATTATATTGTATGAATGTATCAGTTAACAAGTCCATTAGCTTTCAAGAATTTGGCCCAAACATCCACATGACAGATGAAACCTAAATGCCTGCTATCACACTCGAGGAAGAATTTTGTCCGTTTTTTTTTAAGGACATAGCACACGTGCTACAGGGTAATCCCTGAACAGCTACAGGAGCGACGCCTGTGTGGAAAAAGCGATTCACGTTGGTCTAGTTTGATGACATCGAGGCATTTCTCCGTTCAAACTTTATTAAACTTCAAGTCAATTAGGGAGAACGCACTTATACAGGGTGTCTCTAAAAGGTGCGGAAAAAATGCTGCCACAAATTCCTGAGGTCAAAATATGACGATCTAACTCAACTTACCTCAGTCCAAAAGTGGATGATTTCGGAGATACAGAGTGTCAAAAGTTCAATTTGGTTTTAGTTTTTCATAAATATTTTTTTTAATAATTGGTGTATTGTCACAATTTTCAGCTAAAGGGGTTTTTTTGGGGTGAAAAATTGAAATCTGCATTTATTTTCATTGTAAAATTTGGAGGGCGCCACCTGCGGTACTTTGCACACATTTGAAACGAAATAACTTTTTTGAGCCACACTGTATTTTACTTTTACATAAAATTTCTTATTCTCCAACGTCTTTTACCTAAAAAAGATATACCTGGTAAGAGTTGATTTGAGCAGCCGTTTTTGAGATAGCTGGATTAAAACAATTCATTTCGTTAATGGCTAGGTCTAAATTATTGTGATAAATGAACACAATTTGAAGCGAACGCGTTATAATAAATTTACTGTCACTAAAAACTCAGTGAATCGAATTTGAAACCATTCAAGCATTACATTTTGATCAGAATAGGATGAATTACGGTCTATCTTTTAGTAGGTGAAATTCGTAAAATTCCTGAAAGGCCCCTGATTGTGAGCAGTGTTGTTGTTGATGTTTTTGATACATTGTCGCTTTTTTTTCCGGTGTTTATGTTTTAAATTGCGAGTAGTACTGGAATATCGTGAAAGACAATTAGCAAGCACCGGTGAATTGTCAAACAATTTACAAATTTAATTTTCGTCATGGCCGTACTACTAATGAAGAAATGACCGATATGTTATTGGTTTTTGGATATTGCCAAGGAAATGATTTAGAATCTTGCAGAGTATACAGTGAAAGATTTCCGAATCGTCGCTTACCGAACCATAAAACCTTTGCGGCAGTTGAAAGACGTCTTCGTGAAACGGGTAGGTTTGCGCCTGAGAGGTTGAGGAAGATATTCTAAATCGGATTGAAGAAAATCCAAAACTCAGCAGCAGACGATTAGGCTTAGAGCTAGGCATAAGCAAAGATACTGTTAATAGGGTGACCAGAGAACAACTACTGTACCTATTTTATGTTTAACAGGTACAAGATCTTTTACCCCATGATTCTGAACCACGCCTAGCTTTCTGCCGGGTTATCCAAGAACACAGAGATCAAGATAGGAATTTTACACAAAGAATTTTATTCATAGATGAAGCCTGTTTCACGCGAAGTGGCATAACTAATTTGCACAATGAACATGTCTATGCAGAAGAAAATCCTCATGCGACTAAAATAACCCATTATCACCATGAGTTTTAGATCAATGTTTGGGCAGGAATCATAGACACTTTTATAATTGGTAATGTTATTTTACCACTTCGACTAAATGGCGAAAATGATGTGGAACATCTGCAAAACGAACTACCAGACTTAATAAATCCCCTGCCCTTGGAACTTCGAAGAAGAATGTGGTTTATGCACGACGGTGTGCTCCTCCACATTTTACGTTAAATGTACGTAATTATTTAAACGAACAGTATCCAAATAGATAGATAGGTAGAAGTAATGATGCACCCGCAAATTGGCCAGCTCGATCCCCTGACATGACCCCTACTGATTACTTTTTATGCGGAATTTTGAAAACCCTTGTGTATTCTAGGCCAGTTGGTACAGAAGATGAATTAAGAAGACGTATTCAAACTGGAATTGAGGCTTTGAGAAATGATGCCGAAATACTCCAGAGAGTCCAATTTAATTTTTTACGACGTATTAATTTTTATACACACGAAAATGGAGGGCATTTTGAACATTTGTTATAAGCATTTTTTTTTTAATTAATTTTTTTGTTGTTGATAAATCTTATTGACTGTTTTTACTAGGGAATAAAATTAACAACACATTTACTTGTTTTTTAGTGTTCCGTACGGAACGCTTATAAGATCACTTCGGTGTCTGTCCGTCTGTCTGTCCGTCTGTCACACCCGATTTTCTCCGAAACTATCGAAACTATTTGTCATAGAAAGTTGAAATTTGGTATTAATATAGGAATTGATGGCCTCATCAGAGCCATGTAGTTTTGAAAGTTAAATTTTGACTTAAGGGGTTAATTTTGGGGAGTGAAATCGGAAGTGAAAAAAAAATTTTTTTACTAGGTAATCGAGTGTGGTGTCGAATGAAAGCTTGTGAAATCACGAATAAAAAATATATATATATAATGTAATACTTGCGCGCACTTTTATTTGTATTATTTTTAAAAAATCGCGAAAAATCGCTGTCCACCCGCCTTATCTCGAGAAGTACTTATCAAAAAATTTTGAAAAAATTCTGGAATATTTTCCACGGGGTGTAGATTGAACGAAAATTATCACGAGTGCATTACCTGTAATAATTTATCTGGTATATAAAAAAAACAGAAATATCAAGGTCATCAATTTTCAGTAAAGATTGGAAATAAACTTTGTTGAAAACTCAATTGGGGTGTGTTTTGTGAAGTCACTGATCATTTTATACTTCCATTACAACAGTTTTTATTTTAAAAGCAATCTACGTACGGAACACTAATTGCGCAAGTTCAACTAGCACTTGACCGGTTATTTGATTTTTGGTGTTATTCTTGTGGCAATGCAATGCAATAGTGAGTTTAGGTAACAAATCAAAAATTTACATCCAAATACAGTAATACCCCGCTTAGCGCGACCCCGTTATGCGCGGTTTCACTATAACGCGAATTTCAAATTTCGCGCTCATGTAGTCATTAACTTCTCTATGGTCGCGGGGGGATCCCCGCTTTCTCTGAATATTCTCTTTGAAGAATTGGGAATTCCCTGTCCTTCGACTTTGTTCTATGGGGATTTCCTCGTTCGTTTCGTGTGTTCATTTGTTCCGTAATGTTAGTTCGGTCGGCTGGCAGTTTTGTTTTAATATTTATTGGAGATACATACATACATAATTTAACCCTACGTTAAAAATGCCGCCTGTAAAGAAAAAAGAGCGTAAAAGCGTCACTTTGGAATTGAAGATGAAAGTGTTAAGAAGAATGGAAAATGGAGGCAAAGCAACAATTGTTGGGAGAGATTTTGGACTCTCAGAATCGACTGTGAGAACGATTTATAAAAATCGGGGAAAAAAATTAAAATCTCCAGCGAAGGTTCAACACCTATAAGTGCAACAAAACTTTCTCGTTCGAGATCATCTATCTTAGAAAGAATGGAGAAATTACTGTCAGTCTGGATCGAAGATTTGAATAAGAAGAACACACCACTAAGTCAAGATCTCATATGCACAAAAGCAAAATCTTTGTATGAGATGCTGAAAACAAAAGAAGGAGAAGGGAGTGCCACTCCGACTTTTGCTGCCAGCAGAGGCTGGTTCCATCGGTTCAAGCAGCGTTCTAATCTTCACAATATCCACATAACAGGCGAGGCGGCCAGCGCGGACATTCAAGCTGCAGCTGAGTTTCCAGACAAGTTTCAAGACTTCGTTAGACGAGAGAAAATTCCTGCTTGTCTCATCTTCAATGTTGATGAGACCGCACTTTACTGGAAAAAAATGCCATCTCGAACATTCATTTCTAAGGAAGAACGTCAAGCCAGTGGTTTCAAAGCTGCGAAAGATCGACTAACACTTCTGCTGGGTGGTAATGCCACTGGTGATTTCAAACTGAAACCTTTACTAGTGTACCATTCAGAAACACCCCGTGCAATGCGAGGCACAGACAAGACAAGTCTACCAGTTGTGTGGCGATCAAACAGAAAGGCGTGGGTTACACGGGAAATTTTTCAAGAATGGTATTCTAATAGTTTTTGCCCATCAGTCAAATCATACTGTGACAGAAATGGGGCTTGAACCTAAAGTTATATTACTCTTAGACAATGCCCCAGGACATCCAACCTCACTTGATACGCCCAGAGACTTAAAAGTGTACGTAAAGTTCCTTCCACCAAACACTACGTCAATATTACAACCTATGGACCAGGGGAGCAATAGCAAACTTCAAAGCTTATTACCATCGCCGCACTTTTAGCCAACTAATTCATGAAACTGACGGGGAAGGAAGACAGTCTATGCGAGAGTGATGGAAGTCATACAACATTATGAAGTCTATTCACAACATAGAAGAGGCTTGGAAGGAAGTTAAAATGAGTTGTATGAATGGGGTGTGGCGTAATCTTTGGCCAGATGTAGTGGAAGCACCTAGAAGAATTGTCCAGATGCAGAGACAAGTGCTTGAAGACATTGCTGCAATGATTGAGGGGTCTGAACTTGAAGATGTCACGGTAGAAGATCTCTCGTAGAACTTGTAGCAACGCACGACGATCCTATTAGCAATGAAGATCTGATCGAGTTACAGAATAATCCTATCTACGATGAGGAAGAACAAGTAGAAGAGAAAGTTTTATCTTCAGGGGAAATACAAAATGCACTTTCAAAAATTTGTTCAGGTTTGGACATATTGCAGAGTATAGACAATAATGATGACCGTGTCTTGACCGTGTGTCAAACAATTAAAAACAGTGTTGGGTGTTATGAACGTATTTTACAAGAACGTAAACAAAACGTTACCCAAAAGACAATAGATGTATTTTTCCGTAAAAAATAAGAGTATGTATTGCATAAAGTGTTCTTAGAATTAAAGTGATTGATTAAAATGATTTGTATTTTTTTGTATTAAATTTTGACTATGTTTAATCATAAACCTCGATATACGCGAATTTCAGTTAACGCGATTTTTTTCGGAACGTATCCCTCGCGTAAAGCGGGGTATTACTGTATCCCAAAAACTCAACTCATACCGGGTATACCTTTAAAAGCTGGAAAAGAAGAATTTTTATTCAAAATTTAGACGGTTAATTTTCGCTTCAAATTATGTTCATTTATCACAATAATTTAGACCTAGCTATAAACGAAATTAATTGTTTTAATCCAGATATCTCAAAAACGGCTGCTCAAATCAACTCTTAACAGGTATACCTTTTTAGATAAAAGACGTTGGAGAATAAGAAATTTTATGTAGAAGTAAAATACGGTGTGGCTCAAAAAAGTTATTTCGTTTTAAATGTGTGCAAAGTACCGCAGGTGGTGCCCTCTAAATTTTACAATGAAAATGAATGCAGATTTCAATTTTTCACCTCAAAAAACCCCCTTTAGCTGAAAATTGTGACAATACACAAATTAAGTTGGGAATGTGGAATCTTTGGCACAATGATACTACTCAGTATATATCACCACTACACCAAACACTTTATTTTTGCACTCGACGCGCGTTTCGCTAACCATGTTAGCTTCATCAGGAGCGATGATTGACTAAAGGTAAACTACATATCTACCCTATTTATACTTAGCCTAACCCTAGAATTACTCAAGCGGAACTAATGACATAGGCAAGGCCATCAGTTCCGGTCTAGTAACCAGTAAAGGGGACTATAAGGAATAGGCCCTCTGTTTTTTATTTAAACTACTTTTACATTTTATGATTTCCATACTTTCGTATGCGTTCAACAATCTCCTATCAGATACATTTTTTATTAATCTTAGATTATCTAATGTTACAGTATGATCAGCTTCAAGGGCATGTTCGGCAATGCTAGACTTTTCTGTTCTATTGTATCTTAAGTGTGCTAAATGTTCTTTAAATCGTGTTTTAATTGACCTTTTAGTTTGCCCAACATATTTTTTGTCACAATCATTACAACTAATTTCATAAATTCCACTTTTCTCACAATTGGGAATCTTATCTTTGGGATTTCCTAAGATATTCCTTAGATTGTCTGATGACTTATAGGCTAAGGTGAGGCCTACCTTATTAAATACCTTATTGAGTCCCTTGCTATATTTCGGATTATATGGTATGGAGACATACTTGGTGTTATTTTCTTCGCGTGTAAAAAAGGTGGAATTCTGAATATTAGACCTAAATTTATGTCTATTTATTAGCTTATTTACTAAGTCATCGTCATAACCATTAACTCTAGTTATATTTCTAATTCGATTCCTTTCTTTATTAAAGTTTACTCTATTCAGAGGGAAAGTGACCAAACGATGAACTAAAAAATGTATTGAGGCTAATTTATGTTGTTTGCAATGAAATGAATCATTAGGAATATATCTATCTGTTACTGTGTCCTTCCTATAGATATCAAATTCTAATCTATTATTATTTTTAAATATTAAAATATCTAGAAAAGGCAATTGTCCTTTGTTCTCAATTTCGTACGTGAATTTAATTGAATCATACCGGCTATTTAATTTAGAAACAAAATCATCAATATTTGCTTTCTTTGTATCAAAAATCGCGAAAATATCATCCACATACCTATACCATACCCTTGGGAAATATTCGAATTCTCGACTGGCTTCGATTTCAAACTTACTCATGAATAAATTGGCTATGAAAGGTGACAAGCAATTACCCATAGCTGTTCCTTCTTTCTGAACATAAAATTGATTGTTATATTGGAAATAATTTTGTTCCATGCAAAGTTTAGATAATGTTAAGTATTCACGAATAATTTCGTCTTCAAAGTCATTCATTCTAAGTAATTCTTCGAGATATTGTAAAGTTTGTGGAATTGGCACACTTGGGAATAAAGAACTAACATCAAAAGAAATTAAGACTTCACCTTCATTAAGAACTAGATTTTTTGTTTTATTAATGAGTTTCTAACGAATTCTTCACTGCGAAAGTATTTAATGGTAACTTCTCAAGTTCTTTTGATAACCATTTGGATATTAAATATGTGGATGATCCGACCGATGAAACAATGGGTCGCATTGCTTTTCCAGGTTTGTGAATTTTGGGTAAGCAATACAATTTTGGTATGATCGGATTACTCGCATTTAATTTAAATTTTAGCGAATCGGAGACAAGGTTCTTACATTTTTTAAAAGAATTTTTAACCTCTGATATCATTTTCGGTAATGGATTTCTTATTACCTTTTCATAAGGGCCAGATTCGATAAGATTATCTACGCGTTCAAAATAATCTTTCTTATCCAATATAACAACCTTATTTCCTTTATCCGCTTTTAAGTAGAAGACATCTTTCTTTTTCAATCCTTTAACTACTTTTATATTATTTCGTGAATTAGAATTTGTGTTGTTAACTATGTTTTTCGAAATTTGATTGCGACATGCTTCCCTAACAAAGGTTTTACTATTTTCTGGAAGTGTGCTAATGGAACTTTCAATGTGAGCAACTATTTCTGATAAATTATCTCTAGGAGGGGGTACTGCAAAGTTAAGACCTTTGTTTAAGATGCGAATTTCATTTCGTGTAAAGGATTGAGACGAATGAGTTCCTGAGGACTATTCTTCTTCGGTAAGAGCTTTTTTAATTTTTTACTTAGAATAGAGAATTTCTTTTTATATTGAATATCAATAACTAAAAACATTTTCCTCTGGAACTCGCTCCATACTTCATATTCAATATTGTTTAATCCTGAAGTAAGTTTTTTGAATATGCTGTATGATTCTACTTCTAACATACTACGTTTTGTGTACAAATTCTTGATTTCTAAGTCAAGCCATTTTGTGTTTTGCAAAAAATGAAACTTTTTCTGAAATGTTTGATTTTGGTAAATTAACCTTAATAAAATTAGGAAAAACTTTAAATTTCTTGCAAAAAATTGAGAACAAAGGACAATTGCCTTTTCTAGATATTTTAATTTTTAAAAATAATAATAGATTAGAATTTGATATCTATAGGAAGGACACAGTAACAGATAGATATATTCCTAATGATTCATTTCATTGCAAACAACATAAATTAGCCTCAATACATTTTTTAGTTCATCGTTTGGTCACTTTCCCTCTGAATAGAGTAAACTTTAATAAAGAAAGGAATCGAATTAGAAATATAACTAGAGTTAATGGTTATGACGATGACTTAGTAAATAAGCTAATAAATAGACATAAATTTAGGTCTAATATTCAGAATTCCACCTTTTTTACACGCGAAGAAAATAACACCAAGTATGTCTCCATACCATATAATCCGAAATATAGCAAGGGACTCAATAAGGTATTTAATAAGGTAGGCCTCACCTTAGTCTATAAGTCATCAGACAATCTAAGGAATATCTTAGGAAATCCCAAAGATAAGATTCCCAATTGTGAGAAAAGTGGAATTTATGAAATTAGTTGTAATGATTGTGACAAAAAGTATGTTGGGCAAACTAAAAGGTCAATTAAAACACGATTTAAAGAACATTTAGCACACTTAAGATACAATAGAACAGAAAAGTCTAGCATTGCCGAACATGCCCTTGAAGCTGATCATACTGTAACATTAGATAATCTAAGATTAATAAAAAATGTATCTGATAGGAGATTGTTGAACGCATACGAAAGTATGGAAATCATAAAATGTAAAAGTAGTTTAAATAAAGACAGAGGGCCTATTCCTTATAGTCCCCTTTACTGGTTACTAGACCGGAACTGATGGCCTTGCCTATGTCATTAGTTCCGCTTGAGTAATTCTAGGGTTAGGCTAAGTATAAATAGGGTAGATATGTAGTTTACCTTTAGTCAATCATCGCTCCTGATGAAGCTAACATGGTTAGCGAAACGCGCGTCGAGTGCAAAAATAAAGTGTTTGGTGTAGTGGTGATATATACTTAGTAGTAATACACAAATTGTTAAAAAAAATATTTATGAAAAACTAAAACCAAATTGAACTTCTGACACCCTGTATCTCCGAAATTATCCACTTTTAGACTGGGTTAAGTTGAGTTAGATCGTTATATTTTGACCTCAGGAATTTGTGGTAGCATTTTTTCCGCACCTTTTAGAGAGACCCAGTATATCCGATGAATAAAATTTTCTATTTTTGTTGACAACATTCAAAAATTGTAACGGTCGTAATAGTTTAAAGCCCGTACTAAAAAAAAGAAAAATGATGTTGCTACGGAAATCTTTTTCGGATACCTAGAGATAACATCTAAAACGTTTAATATACTGACACCTTTTCGATCCGTACAGGGGCATTATCCTCCATTGATCTCATGAGGGCTTTCACCTTTCGAGTGTCATTCGAAACGGGCTTTCGAGAAAATCCTTTTATTTTATTCTATTTATTTATCTCAACCCCAAGCACCACTGAATAATTTATACCAAAAAAGTTACAGATGCTTACAAGAGAGTTCTTTTCATATTATAATGGTCCACGATAAACATTTTTATATATTTTGCACAAAGGTAACAACCGAGGCAAGGCAAAAAATACTAAAGTGTATTTGTTTGGAGTTGATAGCAGAATTCTTTCATTGTAGATGCAAATACATGTTGGGGTGCGCCCAAAAAAAAGAATCTTATGCATTTTACTGGATTTTGCTACCTGTTTTAAATTATTTTTAAAGGTACACCCTATTTTAGGCAGAAAACCTCTGCTATACAACAGAGTCATAAAATGTAAATGAGGGTTTATCGGTAGTATAGCCCTCCGAGCGGAACCTGCTTTTAGTGTTTAATCAATAAAATTATCTTAAAAATAAAGTTATAGAAATATAAGATTTATTATTATTTTTTAATTTATAGATCTACTAGCCGAGCCCGCGGCTCCGCTCGCGTGGACTTGATTCACTACTATCGTCACTGCTTATTCCTTATGTTACCCAACGTAATAAAATATCTTCCATTATATTCCCCTTATCTCCCAATATTTCTCCTTATCTCCCATTATCTCTACATAATTTTCATTATCTAGGCTTATATCTGCTTATCTCCAATATTTCTCCTTATCTCCCATTATCTCACCTTATCTCCCATTATCTAGGCTTATAGCGAATAATATAGAACATATATATAAATTTAAAAAAAACACGTAAATCGGATAAGTGGTTCTCGAGCACAATAACGGACAGACAGAGAGACGTTACATTTTATTATCAAAAATAGTTAACCTTCTCTAGGCGTAATCAATACCCAAGTGCTAATCTAAGACTCATTTTGATCTTTCAGCTCTCATCAGCTAGATGTAAGTACGGTAGTAAAAACTTGCGCCTTGTTTCAGAATTGCTTCTTTTGCAGTTACAGGTAGCACCGTTGATTTTTTTTTTATCAAGCTTTACTGTTGCTGAATTTCCTCTGTTGAATGCGCGATTTGGGATCCAATGGATCAACCTAGATTGACTCTTGGGTAGTGTGTACTAATTCATTATCTTTAGTGCCTCCATATTATTTATATAGTAGAAAGGGTTACAAATAACAGCTGCTAGGCCTCTAAATATCTCCCTTTTTTTCATTAAAGTTCCAAATATTTTATTATTCAAAGATACATGAAGTTGGAAAGAAGAGTTGGTCGAGATGAAACTAGAAATAAAATTTGTCACTATTTCGACTATAATACCCATTATTTCTCCTTATCTCCCATTATTTCTCCTTATCTCCCATTATCTCACCATAACTCCCATTATCTAGACTTATCTCAGCTTATCTCCCATTATCTCTCCTTATCTCCCATTATTTATACTTATCTCCCATTATCTCACCTTATCTCCCATTGTCGAGGCTTATCTCGACTTATCTCCCATTATTTCTCCTTATCTCCCATTATCTCACCTTATCACCCATTATCTAGGCTTATATCGAATTATATAGAACATATGTATAAATTTATAAAAACACGTAAATCGGATAAGTGGTTCTCGAGTGATAAGCGCACTAACGGACAGACAGACAGACAGAGAGACGTTGCATTTTTTTATATATATATATATATATATATACATATATATATATATATATATATATATATATATATATATATATATATATATATATATATATATATATATATATTGTATTCTTTGCTACATGATATTGTTTCATATTTAATGCTTTAGGGAGTGTATTGCAAGAGAACGCGCTAGCGGCAAACTTTTCTCCGACTTAATTCACTATTATCGTCACTGCTTATTCCTTATGTCGCCTAATAAAATATATCCTATAACCTGGCCAGAGAACATACGTATGTTTAAAAAAAAAGCACGTAAATCGGATAAGTAGTTCTCCAGTGATAAGCACACTAACGGACGGACAGACAGACGGACAGAGAGACATTGCATTTTATATATATTATAGATATTCTCTGCTACATAATATTGTTCCATATTTATTGGTTTGGACTGTGTATTGCAAGAGAATGCGCTAGCGGCAAACTTTGTCCGACTTAATTTACTATTATTGTCACTGTTCATTCCTTATGCTACCTATCGTAATAAAATATAGCCTATAACCTGACCAGAGAACATATGTATGTTTTAAAAAAAAATCACGTAATTTGGATAAGTGGTTCTCGAGGGATAAGCGCATTAACGGACAGACAGGGAAACATTGCATTTTATATATATTATAGATATAGATTATTATTATTATTATATAACCTGGCCAAAGAATATATGCATGAATTTAAAAAAAGACAGGTAAATCGGATAAGTGGTTCCCGCGTGATAAACGCACTAATGGACAGACAGACAGACAGAGAGACATTGCATTTTATATATATTATAGATTATACATTACAGATATTCTTTGCTACATAATATTGTTCCATATTTAATGGTTTAGGCTGTGTATTGCAAAGGCACGCGCTAGCGGCAAACTTATTTCCGACATCATTCACTATTTTACGTCACTGCTCATTCCTTATGCTACCTATCGTAATAAAATAAAGCCTATAACCTGGCCAGAGAACATATGTATGTTTTAAAAAAAAAAAGTACGTAAATCGGATAAGTGGTTTTTCAGTGATAGGCGCACTAACGAACGGACAGACAGACAGACAGAGAGACGTTGCATTTTATATATATTATAGATGTAATAAAATATAAATCTAAAACCTGGTCAGAGAACATATGTACGAATTTAAACAATCACGTAAATCGGATAAGTGGTTCTCGAGGGATAAACGCACTAACGGACAGACAGACAGACAGAGAGAGGTTGCAATTTGTTTATATTATAGGTATAGATTATTATTATTATTATTATATAACCTAGCCAAAGAATATATGTATGAATTTAAAAAAAGACGTAAATCGGATAAGTGGTTCTCGCGTGATAAACGCACCAGTGGGCAGACAGACAGACAGAGAGACATTGCATTTTATATATATTATAGATTCTAGATACTCTCTACTACATAATATTGTTCCATATTTAATGGTTTAGACTGTGTATTGCAAGGGAACGCGCTAGCGATAAACTTTTTTCCGACTTCATTCACTATTATCGTCACTGCTCATTCCTTATGCTAGTTATCGTAATAAAATATAGCCTATAACCTGGCCAGAGAACATATGTATGTTTTAAAAAAAAAAGTACGTAAATCGGATAAGTGGTTCTCCAGTGATAAGGTCACTAACGGACAGACAGACAGACAGATAGACAGAGAGACGTTGCATTTTATATATATATTATAGATGTATATATATACAAATTCACAATTCACGATATATAAGTACAGTAGAACCCCGGTTATCTGAGGTAATGTGGGGGAGGGGCACCCTCCTCGGATAACTGAAAACTCGGACAATCCGGATTTGTTTTTTATTCATTCAAAAAATAAACACCAATACTTTAAACCGACGTATTAACGTTTTTAACATATAAATAGGTACATACATTATAAAAGAGTGAAATAGGTATCTATGCGCTTCTGTTTCATATTGCATCTTCTTTTTCTCACTGCAACGTTTCTCCATCTATTAAGAAGAAGCAAATCCGCTGAGGTTGCCTCTGGTTGTTGTTCGATATACCTCAAAGCTTTTTCCAAAGAAGCAAAACCTTCTTGATGAGAGATCTTAGTGGGAGACTGTTCATCCATCGTCGCTTCGTCATCGTCATCTGATTTTTCGGCTTCCTGAAAGGCATTCGTTATTTCTTCAATACTCATTTCTTCTTCTAAATCATCTGCTGTAATCCATTCAACAACATCTTCTCTTGTCACATTTTCGCAACCTTTTAATTTTTGCATTAATTCAAATAAACTTTTTTCTTTTTCTTCTATCTCGCTGTCAAAATTTGAATAGGAAATTTCTCCATGGCTTCTCAATTTCAAAGCTAATTCATTTAATGGAGTACCATCTTCACTGTCATTATAGTCCTTAAAATCAATAACTTTTGACCAAGATTTTTGAATAATGGTAGTACGCACAGAATCCCAAGTTTGACTTACCTAGTAAATAACATTTTTCAATGTAACCTTTCTCATCCCATAGATAATGTCCTCCTTTTCTGTGTATTCTAACAGATGTTCAAGATATAAACGCCTATAATTTTTTAAAATGTTTTCGAGGATGCCTTGATCCGTTGGTTGCATTATACTGGTTACATTTGGAGGAAAAAATTTTACGACAATTTCGCCCACATGAAGTCCTTCTCCAATAACAAAATTGCTTTAATAGGAAGACGGTTTTTTCTGTTCAAAAATTTAGTCACAGATGGCACGAACTCTTCTTCAAACCAGTTAGTAAATAAGGTCGCATCCATTCATGCGCTCTTCTGACTTTTGTAATAGACTGGTAGGGCTTTGGGTGAGATGTCTTTTAAAGCTCTTGGACGTGCAGACTTGCCAATCGCCATCAATGGGATTTTGTGCTGCCAGATGCATTGGAACATACCATTATAGTTAATCCTTCCTTACTTCGTTTGTGCCCAGGAGCTGATTTTTCCTGTCGAGATGCCAATGTTTTTGATGAAACCATTTTATAATTCAGACCAGTTTCGTCACAGTTGTAAATTTGATCACATGTGTATCCACAATCTTCGATTTGCTTTTTAAAGTTCTGCTTAAACTTCTCAATTCATGACACATCAGCAGAAAGTTTTTCACCACATACAGTCAGTTGTCGTACACCGTATCGCTTTTTCCAGCGGTCAAGCCATCCAAAACTGTCGGTAAACTGATCTATCTCTGGGAATTGCCTACTAATCATTATTGCTTTCTGTTGTAAAATTGGACCTGACAGAGGCACACCTTTTGATCTCTGTTGGTTAAATCACATGAATAAAGCTTCGTTAACCTTTTCATAGTCGCCGGTTTTCATTGATTTTCTTCCTGAGGAGGAGGAGGCTTGATTTATACACCACTCTTCTATTTTTGTGCGGTTTCTTTTCCAATCTCCAACTGTTACCTCACCTACTCCATAATCTCGTGCAACAACTTTAATTGTCTCTCCTGTTTGCTTTTAATTTTTCTTCAATAGGAACGACGATTCTGTTACGTTTGTTTTGCTCCATTATAACACGACAAACAAAAATTCAAACAAAGCAGTTCGTATTAATTACACTTAACTACCAGAACTCCAACCAAATAAATTATGTGAGTATACTCGTACTTCTCCGTAGTTAACGCTATAACGCACTGGATTCACGTAAATTTACATGCTGAAAGAGTCCAAAAACATAAATAGGGGAACCCATCACACGGACCAGGGGGATTCCCCGAAGTACATACATATTTTAGAAGCTCGGTGAATACGCAACATAGACGTAGGTACTTCGGTAGGTTTTTAGATTGGCTCGGTTAATCCGGAGCTCGGACAATCGCCACTCGGTTAATCGGGGTTCTACTGTACTTTAAATACAATCAAAAACAATCATCTTGAAAATCTGAAGACTCGACTTCTCTTAAATTGATAATTAAAGGTTCTATTTTCACAGTTTCTTCGATGTATTCGTCAAGTTTCCACATTTTATTTTCTTCTTGTATAACATAGTCGAATGGCATTTTTCCAATTATCCTCTTTGATCCTCCCCATTCCGGCAAGTAATAATTGCCTTACGTCTTAAAGTTTTAAAATGGTGTTTTCCCTTGCAACGAAACCTTACATTTATGCCCAAATTAGCTCTATGGGGTTCAATTCGCAATGATATGGAGGTAATCTAAGCACTGCCGTTCCTTTGCCATCTCATCGAGTGCGTATTTTGTTTCACAATTTTGAGAAGTACCACTTTTAACATACCATCTTTATGTTTGAGATTTTTGTCTTTTATCCATTGAAAAATTTCCGCTTTCTTCCATGATTTTGTCAGGAGTTGTTCTAATAATCGAGAATGGTATGGGACATTGTCTAATACTATAACTGATTCTGCTGGTATGCATTCAATCATTTGTTGGAAGTACTCCTCAAAAACATCGGCCGTCATCTCCTCATGGTAATCTTTAGTTGACTTTGATTCGAATTCCAACAAGCCACCGTCGAGAAATCCGTTTTCACTACCAATATGTGCTATAATTAGCTTGGGACCATTTCCTGAAGGGACTTGTAATCCAATTGACCAACCTTCTATAAAAGCTTGTTTGGCACTCTTAATGTTTTCGTCAATCCAGAATGTTTTCACTGAGTGTCCCTCATTAACCCAAGTCTCATCTAAATAAAAATATTTCTTTCTTCGGCTCGAAATTTTCTGATTGCTCATAGAAATTCAGGTTATGAAGGATTTTCCATAATTTCCGTTTTTTTTTTTAAATCTGATAAGTCCTGGTCTTCTCTGATTTCTTGCAAAACTTTATGTAGTGTAGGTATTTCTTTCTTAAAAAAAAATGGCGTACTTTTCTTCTTTGTGTGTTTTTAAAGTCTTCATCGACCTCTAAGGACGCCTTTCCTTTGTGATTCTGAGGTTCGTTGCAAGGACCGCGTTTTCTTTCTTTTAGAAATCTATAAATAGTTGCTGATCTAACTTCGGTCATGTTGGCACATGTTTCCACAATTTCACTGACTTGACTTGTTGGCTATTGATGCACTAGGCAAGGTGGACGTTAAGTACCATTGTTTTTTCTTACAGGGAAAATGCAGATTTACAGACTCCGCGATGTTTGACCGTGGCAAAACTGAAAGTTGAAGCCATCTTTGTTCTGATTTGAACTAAGGTTTTTGCTTTATTTTTATACTTATACAGAATATTTTTATTGCATACTTAGGTACTTAGACACCTACCTACCGATAAGTACTTTGATTAGTTATATTCGAATAACTGCTAAAATCTCAAATAATTTTATTGTACCTATTACACAGCCCCACACAAAAAAAAAGTGGGGTATACTTTTGATGCGATATATCAGATCCGTAGTATTTTTGCCCGCTGATCACGAATCTGACGTCAGAATATCGCCATCACATCTCAATTTTTTTCTAATCTCAAAAAATAGGTAAAAATTAGTAAAAATTAAGAAAAATATACTCCTAAAAAATTCATTCAAGCTCTTTCATGAATCCAAAGATGTATTAATATGTATTCGGACACGCTAAGCTAATATTCATCGGTTGGATTAAGCCATACAGTTCTGTTTTCTTTCTAGCCTCAATAAATCAGACAGATATAGTGCTTCTCGAATGCAAAAACGAATTCAAATTAAAATTCAACCGATTCTTACCAAATTTGGTACACGGGGGTTTTTTGGCTTGCTGATCATGAATCTTAGGTTGGATTTGCAAAATTCAAAATGGCGGATCCAAGATGGCGGACAAAATTTTTGAAAACCAACCGATTCCTACCAAATTTGGTATACAGTTGGAGAATCCTCAAACCTGATACTCTTAAACCCTAAACCCTGAAACCTTAGACCCCACACCCTGTAACCTCAAAAAATAGACCTCAATAACCCTGTAACTTTAAAAATGAGACCCAATAAACTCAAAACCAGGACTTTTAAACCATATACTCTAAAATAGTAGACCCTTAAGCCCTAGAATTGCGAAGGTTAGACCGGCGCCTAACTTTCCTTTTTTTGGCTGTATCTTGTTCTTTTTTCCGCGAATGACCTATTCAAAGGCTTTCTGCCCAAACGCTTTTGAGGACTTGTTTCTCTTTTTAGCGACCAGCAATAGTCCGCTAGCATATGGTCATCCCATCGTCCTTGATACCGATTTTCTATGATTTTCAGATCTCGGTGAAAACGTTCCCCTTTCTCTTCACTGTAGTCACCAAGACTATCTGGGAAATCATCGATGTGGGAGTCCAGGAAATGTAATTTTAGATTCATTAAGCAACCTAGTGTTTGAAAAATTTTTTTCCATTTTCTCGACTATTTCTTTGTACTTAGGACTTTTATTATTTCCCAAAAAGTTTGTTGCAACTTCTTTAAAACTAAGCCAAGCAGCTTTTTCAACTTTATTCATTTTAGTAACAAATAATGAATCTTGAAACAATTTTCTTATTTGTGGCCCGTCAAATACGCCTGCCTTAATTTTAGCTTCAGAAAATTTCGGAAATTTTTTATGCAAATATTTGAAACATGGGCCGTTTGTATCTAATACTCTCGTGAATTGCTTTATAAGTCCAAGCTTAATGTGAACGGGGGAATAAGAACTTTTCCTGGATCTACCAATGGTGGAAACAATACATTATTTTCACCAGGAGTGAACGATTCTCTTGTTGGCTAAATTTTTTTCTTATAATGACGTTCCCCGTCTCTGCTATTCCACAGACATTTATAACAGGGATAAAGTGTAAACCCTGACTGTTGGCCAAGCAATATTGTTACACTTTTCAGATCTCCACAAATTTTCCAGTTATGATCAGCATATTTTTATTTTTATCAAAAGTTGCTTCATTTTTTCATATTGCTCTTCCATAACTGTGGAATGAGCAATCGGAATGGGAGCGTAAACGTTGGTATTATGCAGCAAAACTGCCTTAATGCTCCGTTTAGAAGAATCAATGAACAGTCTCCATTCTTCAGAATCGTATGAGTTATTTTGAAATTCATCCATTAGACCTTTTTACATCGGTACAATATGAAAGTGACAATTCCTCGTCCATTGTGAAATATTTTCGAAATTCTTCATCTTTGTTTCTATAATAAGAAATCGTAGCTTCTGGCTTAAGTAAATGTCTTTTCTTTAAAAAGGAAGCAAGATGCTCTGAACCATCTTTGGATAAGCCTAAATCTCTGACTAGATCACTAAGTTCTGACTGTGATACGAGTATTGGTTCTGGTTTACGGTTGTATGGTAGAAATTCTTTATCTGTGTCACTAGTATATGATAGGTTGTCCCTAGAACATTCATTAGCAACAGTGTTTGAATCTTTTTCGACAGTCTCAATGTTTTCGGCATGAACTGATAAAGTGAAATCATTTGTTTCCATAACATCAGCATCAAGTGGTTCAGGAGGCGGAATTAGTTTAGTTGGTCTTGTTACTGTCGAAACATCGTTATAAGTAATAGTGCTTTTATTTTTTCGGTTATGCCTAGATACAACATTCATACAAAAGTAGCAATCATTTTCACTGTATGGTCTATTCCATATTGCTGGTCTGGAATATTTAATCGCCTTCTTATTGATGTACAACATTATTTTGCAAGAACTGCAAATGATGTGGGGAACCCAATCTGTATCCTTGTGCTGTATTTCAATGTTAAAACAATCCTTATATAAGGTTTTAATCTTATCCGTTATCGGTGAGCCCATTTTACTCAATACGTGTTGACAGCAAATATAACAAAATGAATCACTGTTTTTATCGCACTTATGAAAAGTCCTTGTACCGTGAGACCGTTTTCTTGTAGCATTATACTCTACATGAGCCAAGTTACCCACACATGAAGAGCTACGGTCGCTGGATGACGACGGCTGCGGGCCCGCTTTCCCACCCTGACCAACCGCCGATACTGGGTTTCCGAGTCCTTGCATCGTAATTCTCTTTCTTCTACCTGCCATGACGGCATCTAAGCCGTTATCCAGGGACTCTGCCGGCTAGTGGAGTAACACCGTTGCCCACCGTCACCACGTGGAGGTGCCCTGGATGCAGGTAGAAGAATAAAAATCGACCGATGAATTTTTTTCTCGGCGTTCAAAATGGCGCGAAAACATCTGCCATCTTGAATTTTGCAAATCCAACCTCAGATTCGTGATCAGCGACCCAAAAAATCCCCGTGTACCAAATTTGGTAAGGATCGGTTGAATTTTAATTTGAATTCGTTTTTGCATTCGAGAAGCACTATATCTGTCTGATTTATTGAGGTTAGAAAGAAAACAGAACTGTATGGCTCAATCCGACCGATGAATATTAGCTTAGCGTGTCCGAATACATATTAATACATCTTTGGATTCATGAAAAAGTTTGAATCAATTTTTTAGGAGTATATTTTTCTTAATTTTTACCTATTTTTTGAGGTTAGAAAAAAATTGAGATGTGATGGCGATATTCTGACGTCAGATTCGTGATCAGCGGGCAAAAATACTACGGATCTGATATATCGCATCAAAAGTATACCACACTTTTTTTTTTGTGGGGCTGTGTTATTAATAAGCTTTATAACATTGTAGATTGCTAGTTCTTAAGAATTGTTAATTGTACTCGTTTAGGCTTCTATCATACAAATAAGATTTTTAGTTTCATTATTTACTCATTAAAATAAACTTTGAAATGCGTTGATTTATATAGCTCATTGTAAAGTTTAGAAGGCATGGAATCCAATATTTTTTGAGAAAAAGCTGCTGTATAGAGATAGAAAATAAAGGTGATAAAAACTAAAAATGCAAATAATTGGTAGAGAAATTTCGGACGATTATGGTTTATAACATTTTAATGGTTTTATAACTAGAGACCGGATTATATGTAACATAAAAATGTTAAAATATGCATGCAAATATGCATGAAAAATGCTTAAAAAATATGCATGAAAAGGGACAAAATATGCCATATTAAATAATAATAAAAGTAGTAATTTTTTTAGTGTTTTATTTCAAAATCAGCATAAAACTAACAAGTTATCGACGATGTTTAAATTTAATTAACAATTATTTAACATTTTTTAAAATTATTTAACATTTGTATTCTTGTACACGTAAACAATAAGGTATTGTTCCAAATGTTGGGTAGTAAGATTGTGTCTTCGATCACTTAAAATATTTTTATAAGTGGAAAAAGACCGTTCCACATCCATTGAGCTAACTGGGCGGTATTTGAATTGGGTGCAATGTTAGCACTTATTGTTTCTGGCAAAAGTTCACCCGTCCCATTAATAAAACTATCAATTTGACACAAAGATTATTGGGTTATTGCACAAAATGTTTTCAAATTTTTCTTTAACTCTACGCGGGAATACATCTGGCAATGTGGAGTTTATTTAACGGATTTTATTCATTACCTGAATTGAATCGGTCAACGCCAAACCTAGAGTTTCAAGCTTTTTAATGCAGGTATGTGGGAAAAGTGAGTGATAATCAAAGCTATGTTTTTTTTTTTTTAATATCAGAATCGTTAAATGCTTCCTTGGATTGACGAACTGCCATAGCCTCTGGACTATCGAAGTCATTTACTACACCTTTGATGGCCTCGAAATGTTCATTGTAAAATAGTACAACTTCAATCCACTCTTTTATCTGCAGAAGATTCAGGAAATATTTTTTTAATACACATTCACAAATCTGGCGATCGTAGAATGATTTTTCTTGTCAAGTTCTTTGCAAGCCACCAAATAGGAAGAAGAAGGCTCCAATCTTAATGCACCCACAATTAAATTCGCAATATAGCGACCACAACTGTCGGTAGTTTCATCAGCTGAAATCCAAATAATGTCATCCTTAAGTTCATTACGTATTTCTTAAAAAACATGTTGGTAAATTTTTGGTATGTAATTTTTACGCAGTGTTGATTCGTCTGGTATTTTTTTGATTCAAGCAATATTTTAGCAGAAAATCTTTAAATGTGGGATTTGTAAGTTTATGGAGAGGAATACTACTTGCAAGCAATGCTTCACATAAATCCATGCTAAAGTGGTTTTTTTTTTGTTTGCCTATAGAAGTGGAATCACTGCTACTTACTGCTGTTATAAGTTGTTGTCGTGGGCCATTTGCGTTCCTTTTTTTTTTGCAGTCCTGCGATATGAAGACTTGTCTTGACATGCTGGTCAATTTGAAACTTCTTTGTGCACGAAACACTTTTCTCGCAAACTCGACAATATAAAACATTTCCGTCGTATCTAAATGTTCCAGGATAATCAGCTACCCACGAAGAGATACTTTTTTTTGCGGGTGGCATGGTACACGTTAAACTTTAACACGACACGTTAAAAATTGCAAAAAGACTACGCTGATGCAAGCGCGTCAACAATAATGTTAAAACTGATATCTTGTTTTAAAATAAAAATTCGTCTTCGAGAAAATTGTTTATTTGATCCACGCTCAAACAAATATTCTTAGAAACTAACTACTTATCACTTAATATCCCGACCAAGAAACAAAGGAATAAAATACCGTCGTAATTTTGGGTATTCAGTTGGCACTATAACCTAATCGATGTTTAGACTATTGCAGGTAATGTTCCGGCGATAAGATCGGTTCCAGACGGCGACATTAACAATACCCTGAGTGATTCAATTGCCTAGTAACACCGAGAAATATTGTAAATATAGGGAAAATATGCATCGTTACTAGATTTTGTGTAAAATACGCAATAATCGGTGAGAATGGTCTAAATATGCAAATGCATATGAAAAAATATGCAAATGCATATGAAAATATGCAAATGCATATAATCTGATCTGTATATAACCCATGTTGTATGCTATCAACTCCAAGCAAACGGACTTTAAGCGGCAATCGAGTAACTACAATAAATTGATTTAAATAAAACATTTTTCGACTGGGTAGCCTTGAAATTACCGTCCACCTCGAAATTTTTAAACTGTTTTAGGTAGCTAATGAAGTAATCAAATTAATTGTAACAGCTATTTTCAGATTTTACAATTGAAATTTTACAAATTTAGATAACTGTAATATTAAAATAAATGAATTTAGAAAGTCGACAATAATACTATCCACTATTCATACATTACTGTTAATCACCTAATTAATTTTGACGAAGTCAACCAACAAAGCACTAAATAGAAAACTAACTTCCATTATTACCGCTCTGTATCAAAAAGAGCTCTTTTTAATCCTACTAATTTTTTATAAGTTCTTGTGATTGGGGGGAAAAAAAGATTTCCCGCCAAAATATCCAAATTACTAATAGTGTTCTATGCCGAACAGTTTCTAATAAAACTAAAAGTCCTAAATCCAAATATCAATTTTCACTTACTAACAGCGTTTGGTTAATTTACTTAAAATTCCTCACTAGTGAGCCTGCCAGAAGACTGCTAGTGGTGTTGCGTATAACCACTTGCTGTCAGGATAGGAATCAACCCCTCACTGCGCTTGGCCTCCCTGTGAGGAACCCTTCGCCGAGCTAATAACTAGTCCTAAACCCCAAATTAGAAAATTGATTAAAATTCAAGAACAATCGGCACAGACTAATGCCCAGGGACTCCGTTAGGTTCAGTAGGTTATCTTAGACAAGTGCCTACAATTGCTACTTCCATCTCAGGTTTAACGTTCGGTTTTTTATTTTCCCTGTTAGTTTGATCTAACTTTTTACATAAACCGGAAGGCGCCACCGAAGTTTTATTTTTAATGAAGCCGGTCTTGCAGCCGTGTTACATAGGCCAGTCGCCAGGGGTTTTAAGCTTTCATTAAATGTTAATAGGCTGCATTTTGGCACATAGGTCGTTTTTTAGAGGTAGAAAACGATAAAAAAAAGTTTGCTAAAGTTTAATCTAAGCTAAGCTCAAACAATCTTAAATAAAATAAAAAATTCGGTTTTTCGGTAATATCTCGAAACATAAAAAAGATATCGAAAAACTAATAGCACCAAGTGAAAGAGCGCGAAATTTTACAAGAAAATGATACATTTTTTTTATTTTTTTTATTATCGTGAGAATTTATTAAAAAATACCTGATTCAAAAGGGTTAATTTGAAGGTCTACGCGCACCGCTCGAAGTTTAATCGATATTACTTGTTTTGAGAATGTAAAACAAAATTAAAGAAAGTTCTTTGAGGACGAGACTTTCAGCTTTCCGATGATACTAATTTTATTTTTATTGCTTTATAATTTGCAAAACTTTAAACAAAATTTTTATTTGCACGATTTTAACGGGCATACAGTAAATTACAAATATTTAATAAAATATAGTATTGAAAAAAAAAAACCAAGAAAAAACAAAAGCCTAACTTAAATATAGATCAAGAAAAACCAGAGAAACATATGAAGAATATAAGACAGTCCGCAATGAAATAAACGCACTATTGTTAAAAAAGAAAATGAACATGACTTTTATGGTATGCAAAATGAGATTTGGAGAATGATACTTGGACAGCGAAGGGAAATGAAAGAATTAATAGAAGTAAGATACATCGAAAAAGATACATGGATAAATTATAAAAAGTAATTGTATAATACAACAGAAAGTTTGGCACCCGAAACACCAGAAATAGTACACCATCTACAGCTTTGCAGATGACAGTACGCTTATCTCTTCATTCACTTTGAACGCTCGGACATCGGCTGCTCAGGCGAGTGTCCGCAGACAGCGGGAAGTTGTTCAATTTAAGAAAGACCTAAAAGAAATTCTATCTTGGGGTGACAGTAACCAAGTGGAATTTAACGCTACAAAAACCCAGGCGGCAGTTTTTTCTAAAAAAGTTAACGTTGCTGAATCCGACATAGTTATGTCGGGGCACTCCATTCCTCTAACATCGTCACTCAGTTTGTTGGGCGTTAATTTGAGAGCAAATATGTCCTGGCATGAGCAAGGAGAGCTTCTCACAAATTGAGAATATTATTTCGAACCAGAAAGTTTTACACTCCACAACAACTGTTAATTCTTTACGACTGACCCGGAACTGACCGGTTGCCTTGATTCGCTGGAACATCGAAGAACGGTTGGCGACTTGAGTCTGTTCTACAAGTATTTTCATGGAAAGTGTTCAGAGAATGTGGCCCGTTTAATTCCTCCCAGAGCGGTGTATGTTAGAAATACACGTCGCACTGATACTTCACATCCGTATGAGGTTCAGCTTGTTACTTCTCGCATTTCAGGCAGTCTTTTATATGGAGAACATCATCCCTTTGGAATGGTTTGCCGAGGACTGTGTTTCCCACCGAGTACAATTTTCAGCGATTCAAGAACAACATGAATCGCTTTTTCCGCACACGTGTCACCCCTGTAGCGCCTTAGGGATCTCCCTGCAGCACGTGTGCTAGACCCATAAAAAAAAATCATCGAAACATCAGAAATAGATGACAAACGGGTGAAAGAAGCTCTCAAAAAATTAAAAAAACCGAAAATTAGCTGGTAAGGACGAAATACAAAATGAACTATTAAAGTACGGAGGAGTAAAACTGACTAAAGAATTGACAAAGCTCGTAAACAAAATAATACAGGGATCGCAAATGCCAGAAGAATGAAGAACTAGCCTAATGATACCACTTTTTAAAAAAGGAGAAAAAACCGATCCGAATAATTATCGAGAAAATTGGTCTCTTGTGCACAACTTTAAAAACGGCGATAAAAATTATTACCAATAAAATAACTCCACTTATACAGCTTTCCGAAGAACAACAAGGATTCAGGAGCGGAAAATCCTGTAACGACGTAGTATTTGTAATCAGATAAATTACTAAAAAATCAATTGAGTATAACAGACCAGCGTCCTTATGCTTTATATATTTGGTACAAGCATCTGATAGAGTACAGCTGCAAGACGTAGTGCACACACTTCATGACAGGAAAATTCCATTGGATATAATAAAACTAATTGAGAACATTTTTAAAAAAGAAATAAAATAGAAGCGAGAGTAAATTCGGAGTTAACTAAACCGATAGAGGTAACAACTGGTATTAGGCAAGAAGACTCACTGAGTCCCCTACTGTTTAACATTATATTAGATGAAATAATTAAACAGGTAAGAAAAAAAAGGCTGTAAAATGGGTAATAAGGAGATATAAATATTGTGTTACGCCGACGGTACTCTCCTAGTCGCTGAGAATGAAGATGACTTGCAGAGATTATAACATCAGCTTAATACAACAGCAAAGATATTTAATGTGAAAATATCGGCTGAAAACACCAAATCAGTAGGTATCTTTAAAGAACCAATTAGGTGCAAGCTGGAAATCGATAATCAGATTAGAGAGCAGGTGATGACAATTAAATATTTAGGAATTAAATTATCATATAACAACATAGAAACAAATAGTGAAAGCCAATAAAATAGCGAGATGTATGAATGACACTAAAAATAAATACTTGAAAACAGAAGTAAAATGTCGTATATATAGATACTAGCCGTGCCCGCGGCTCCGTTCGCGTGGACTTGATTCACTACTATCGTCACTGCTTATTCCTTATGTTACCTCACGTAATAATATATCTGCAATTATTTCCCTTTATCTTCCATTATTTTTTCTTATCTCCCATTATCTCTACATAATTTCCATTATCTAGGCTTACCTCTGCTCATCCCCCATTATTTTTCCTTATTTCCCGTTATTTCTCCTTATCTCCCATTATCTCACCATAACGCCCATTATCTAGACTTATCTCTGCTTATCTCCCATGATTTCTCCTTATCTCGCATTATTTATACTTATCTCCCATTATCTCACCTTATTTCCCATTATCTAGGCTTATATCGAATTATATAGAACATAAGCGCACTAACAGACAGACAGACAGACAGACAGAGAGACGTTGCATTTTATATATATTATATTCTTTGCAACATGATATTGTTTCATATTTAATGGTTTAGGCAGTGTATTGCAAGAGAACGCGCTAACAGTAACCTTTTTTCCGACTTGATTCACTATTATCGTCACTGCTTATTCTTTATGTTACCTAACGCAATAAAATATATCCTATAACCTGGCCAGAGAACATATGTATGTTTTAAAAAAAAAGCACGTAAATCGGATAAGGGGTTCTACAGTGATAAGCGCACTAACGGACGGACAGACAAACAGACAGACAAACAGACAGACCAAAAAGACAGACAGAGAGAGGTTGTATTTTATATATATATATATATATATATATATATATATATATATATATATATATATATATATATGTATTATAGATAAAAGATTATAGATAACCTGGCCAGAGAATAACGTATGAATTAAAAAAAAAACACGTAAATCGGATAAGTGGTTCTCGAGTGAAAAGCGCACTTACGGACAGACAGACAGACAAAGAGACGTTGCATTTTATATATATATATATATATATATATATATATATATATATATATATATATATATATATATATATTATATTCTTTGCTATATGATATTGTTTCTTATTTAATGCTTTAGGCAATGTATTGCGAGAGAACGCGCTAGCGGCAAGCTTTTTCTCCGACTTGATTCACTGTTATCGTCACTTCTTATTTCTTATGTCACCTAACGTAATAAAATATATCCTATAATCACGACAGAGAACATATGTATGTTTACAAAAAAAGTACGTAAATTTGATAAGTGGTTCTCCAGTGATAAGCGCACTAACGGACAGACAGAGAGACGTTGCATTTTATATACCTATATTATAGATAGAAGATTATAGATAACCTGGCCAGATAATAAATGTATGAATTAAAAAAAAAACACGTAAATTGGACACACAGAGATACGTGCATTTTATATATATTATAGATGTAATAAATTTTATATCTATAACCTGGTCCGAGAACAAATGTATGAATTTAAAAAAAATCACGTAAATTGGTTAAGTGGTTCTCGAGGGAAAAAGCGCACTAACCGACAGACAGACAGACAGAGAGACGTTGCATTTCATATATACTATAGATATAGATTATTATTATTATATAACCTGGCCAAAGAATATATGTATGAATTTAAAAAAAGACACGTAAATCGGATAACTGGTTCTCGCGTGATAAACGCACTAATGGACAGACGGACAGACAGAGAGACATTGCATTTTATATATATTATAGATTATAGATATTCTCTGCTACATAATATTGTTTCATATTTAATGGCTTAGGCTGTGTATTGCAAGGGAACGCGCTAGCGGCAAACTTTTTTTTCCGACTTCATTCACTATTAACGTCACTGCTCATTCCTTATACTACCTATCGTAATAAAATATAGCCTATAACCTGGCCAGACAACATATGTATGTTTTAAAAAAAAAAGTACGTAAATCGGATAAGTGGTTCTCTAGTGATAAGCGCACTAACGGAGAGACAGACAGACAGACAGAGAGATGTTGCATTTTATATATATTATAGATGTACTTCGACCAGTTATGACTTACACAGCAGAGACAAGACCAGAAACACGCAAATATTTGCAAACAAGCGAAATGAAAAACATTATGAAGAATTGCAGGAAGAACACTTTGGAGTAGAGAAACAAATGATAACATAAGGCACATATGTGAAGTAGAGGACATTATTAACACGTGGATAAGAAACAGAAAACAAGAATAGAACCACCACATAATTAGAATGTCCAAACGACGATTAGTGAAAATAGCTCGAGATAAATCACCGGTGGACCAAAGGAGTATAGGACGCCCACGAAAAAGATGGAACGACGATCTGTAGCGACGATACATTAAAGAAAAAACAGGCAGGAATGCCTAATATAAAGGAGACGAAGAAGAAAAAAAATACTTGTGCGTATATTATTATTATACCTTAAGTTTCAATATAAGAATAATTAAAAATACCTACATTGCCTGTGTTATTTAAAAATTGAATTTTAAAATATGAAAATTTGCTTGCTGTAGTGCTCCGTCGGCAATTTTACGTTGAAAGCAGCACGAAATGGTCAAAAAAAATCGGACTTTTTTTTATTTAAATTACAGTTAAACATATACTTGATGTTAGAAAATCATTAAAAACTTTTAAAAAAAATTTCTCTTTTTTTGTAATTTTGCTCTTAAAAAAGTGTTCATGATAAACGTGTTTTTTGCTTATTATTAATCATACAATAAAAAGAAAAGCAAAGGGATCAAATTTAATACGGAAAGCCTAGGGGAAGCAAGCAAAAGATACCTCTACAGAAACAGGTTAGATCAAAATACAAGTTTTGGCGGAATCAACTGATAAACTGTATGATTACATAACTCTAGCCATGCGAGAGGCAGCTCTTGAGGCGCTGAGGGAAAGACCAAAACCACCAAAAAAGAATACAGGTATAAGCTGGAATCCAGAACTAGAACATCAAAAAACCACAAAACAAGAAGCCTACATACGCTGGCTGACAACAAAAAACATAAATGACAAGATATTCTATAAATACAAACAAGCCAGGTTTAAACAGATGATATGGGAGAATAAAAATGCAACCTGGGAGAAGAAATGTAGCGAAGTTAATACATACATTGGAGGAGCAAGACCAAGGGCGGCATGGAAATTTATTAAGACACTAAGATCAAATACATCAGATCGAACTAATATTCATTCGATACAACTGGAAAGGTTTAAGGAGCATTTTAAGAATGAGCTCACTGAAACCAGAACATCATATATGGAACAACCCTCAGCGGCCCTAGAGACTACAGGACAATACAGTGAAGTGACAGAAGACAGGGTATGGAAAGCCGTAAAGACAATGAAGACTGGAAAGGCAAGCGGACCAGAAGGCCTCCCTGCAGAACTGTTTAAATATGGCACTACTAAGCTAATATCATTTCTAACTGAGTTGATTGCTAGATTGGTGAACGGAAAAGACATCCCACAAACATGGAGAGAGACCTGGATAACGCCCATATACAAAAAAAGGAAGAAAGACGAATGCACTAAATACCGATGTATAGCCGTAACTAACACTATGAGCCGAAAGTCCTCAAACAACTAATAGAAGAAGAATATGCGCCATATGAACTAGAACAGCAAGCAGGTTTTAGGAGGGGCAGATCGTGTGTAGACCATATTTTCATAATTATTCAGCTGCACGAAAAAAGGGTAGCAACGAACAGGGAATCACACCTTCTCTTTGTTGATCTATCCAAAGCATATGATACGATCCCTCTAAATAGACTATGGCAAGTACTAGAAGGTACTACTAATATTACAATAATAAAAGCCATCCAGCAGCTATACAGAGATCAAAGAGCAAAAATAAAACTAAAAGACCATTTGTCAGAAAGCTTTCCAGTTAACAAAGGACTACGACAAGGATGTTGCCTCTCGCCTACATTATTTAATATCTACATAAACAAAGCGTTGAAAGAATGGAGAAGATCATGGGAAGGAATGCTGCGCTGTATACGCTATACTTCGCAGACGATCAGGTGGTGCTCGCACAAGATAAAGAGGACCTGGAATTAATGACAAGTAAACTGCTAAAAGAATACGAAACATGGGACCTGATAGTAAACCAGGAAAAGACAAAATGCCTGTGTGTAGGAGAGGAGGAAACATCGGTTCTCCAGATAGAAGACCACATTCAAATCGGACCATGCACAGAATATACACATCTGGGTACACAAACGACAAGCAAAGGACCGACTGAACCCGAAATTGAACACCCTATTGTACAGGGGAAGAAGGTAATTAGGTGTCTAAACTCGATTCTGTGGGGAAATCATATAACAAAACAAAACAAAAAACTTTTGTATAACACTATTCTAAGGAGTATAGTACTCTACGGCAGTGAAGCATGGCAAATGAGTCAAAACTACACAGCGGAAACTACGAGTACTGGAAATGGACTAAAGGCGCTGATCGGCAAGAAAATCGCGCGGTGACAAAGTCTCAAACAAAACGATTCTCGAAATAATGGAAGTGGAGGAGGATATAATACAAGGAATTGAAAGGAAACAACTAGAATGGTATGGTCACGTGGAGAGGATGAGCGACGAAAGACTCCCGGAGCTGATCGAAAACTGGTCACCACGGGAAAAGAGAAAAAGAGGGCGCCCAAAAACAACATGAATAGAAGGAATAGAAAGAAGTAGGTCAGCGAGGAATCTAAGCTACGGAGACTGGGAAAATAGAGAGGACTGGAGAAAAGGGACCAAAAGGCGTACAACGCTATAAAGAATGGATGATGATGATGATGATAATGATGATTAATCAATCATACAACCTAAACTAAAAATAAAAAAAAATATTTAAAGGTGGAAAATGAAAGATAGAAGTCTAAGATTTAAGAATAAAGTATTTATATCGAAGAAGGAAAGAGTTATTGAAAAACACGAAAATTCCAAATTACTCGAAGAAATTAAATGAATTACGTACTCTCTGGTCGTCCATATTTGATCCGGCATTTTGAACTTTTCAAATCTGTCATCGGATTCTTAATCAGTGCCCCGAGAAACCCCTTAATAGCCAATTTCAAAATATTTAACGCTATACAGAAACGTTAATTTAATCATAAATGAGGTTGGAAGCATGATTCTCACTACAAGTGAAGAGGTTAAACCAGCCATTTTATTTTCACTTCTTGAAAGTTAGACGCAAGCTATTATTTGTGAAACCTAAAAAATTATATTAACTCACATCGATACAATAATTCTGTTTGTAATTGAGAAAATCGGATTAGGAGTCGATCTTGCTACCGCCTATTGAGACCCTTAATTAGACGGCAGAGTTTAACCTGAAAATTCGCCTAAAGGCTGCCAAAATTTGGTCATTTGAGATCCAAGAGGGCCGATTATTACTCTTTCATTTCCTGAAAATTCCCTAATGAAATGTCACTCTATTAATTTGACGAAATTAAATTAAATTTTCATGTCAAAGTTATTTATATTGAAAATCATATAAACTTTATTTTGGATCGATCGCAAAACTGTATACCTGGTGTGTTATAATTATTATTAATAATGTGACAATATTCTTTGCTGAACCGTTTGCAAAAGTTCTTTCATTAAATAACACTAAACAACAGTTATCACCACTACACCAAACACTTTGTTTTTGTGCTCGAGCGTGTTTCACCAACCATGTTAGTATAACCAGGAGCGACGAATGACTAAATCTAAGATTAAAAATTCGACTATTCATATTAAAATTGTAATTTACTTATATGGAGCCGAACAATGACAAATGGAGGTTTAGTTCCGGTCCAGTAACCGGCATAGATACGAATAGGTCCACGGTTCTTATTTAGACTATTTTTAGATTTTATATTTTTTATACTTTGGTAGGCATTCAACAATTTTCTATTTGGGTTATTCGTCTTGTTTACCCAATAAATTTCTTGCTACAATCATGACAATCCTTTCTTATATTCTACTCCCCTCACCTTCGTGGATTTTATCCTTAGGACTTCCTAAGATATTTGTGAAGTTGTCTGATGCCTTATGGGCTAACGCACAGTCGGATGAAGTACTACTAACTTGGACCAAATTTCGTCTGCCCTTTTTTCATCGTTTATAATAATTTTCTTTTTAAAATGCTTGTAATGAGTGGTTCTTTAAAATGTACCTGCAAGTTTTTTGTTTTTCTTATTTATTTTTTTAAATAAACCGATTTTTATGAAAAAAATTATAAATTTTCAGTAAAATATTTGGATAGTTACGGATCCTATACATTTACGTGGACATGAAATCTCCCAACGTTATAATAGGTTTTTTGGAGTCACAGATTACGATAAAAATAACCGTTTTTTTTTTTTAAATGTGTAGGATTTTCAAATATTTACCAATTTTGGCCATTTTTCGAGATTGTTTAGTAAATATAAAAATAAACATTACACTCAAGATGTTTGATACTTATTTAGAGTTTAAAAATCACCAATTCTACCATAAACGTACACTCAAAAAATGGTAGGACCTGAGAAAATTGACCAGATTTTTACATTTGTCAATATTTTTCGAGTTTTTCTAGTGAATATATGAATTTACTCTACTTTTAGCTGTTACCATATCATATCAAGAATGTAACCCAAAAATGTAACAAGAATGTTGACCTAAAATCTGAAAAGTCAGGCTAATTTCGACCATTTCTCACCTTTTTCTACTGCTATGTTCTAGTCAATATATACAAATTGTACATTACTTTTGTGATATTGGAAAATTATTTAAATTTAACATTATCTTATGGATGAACAAATTATTTTCAACCTAAAATAACCTAATGGAGAAACTTTGCACCAAGAACTGCAAATCTAGTATGAAAAATTCTTTATTATTTAACATAAATTTAAAGATTAAGTGTTTTTAGTACAAGCTTTATGAAAAAATTAAAACACAAACTTAATAATAAAAGCACTAAAACCTACGTAAAATTGGCTGAAAAAGGGCAACATGCAGAATTATCAAATTTTTCTCAGAAAACTATTATTTCTACTATAACGTATCTCAAAAATACATAATACTGATGAAAAAGTCCCTAAAATTTTAATAAAAAAAATAATAATAAAAAAAAATCAAAAGATTTTCAACAAATGTTGATTTTTGATCTTTAAAGAAGTGTATATAGTGAATTGGAATTCTTGGTGTAAAGTTCTTAGTGTTAGGTTATATTAGGTTTTAGAGTTCTTGATGTAAAGTTCTTATGATTAGGTTTGCAGATCTTTATGGAAAGTTCTTAGAATTAGGTCATATTGGGTTCGGAGTTCTTGGTGCAAAGTTCCTTTAGTGAGTTATGTTAAGTTGGGGGTAATTGATATGAGTTCATTATAAGATAATTTTAAATTTAAATAATTCTCCAATATCACAAAAGTGAGAAAAGTGAGAAATTTGCATGTATTGACTAGAACATAGCAGTAGAAAAAGGTGAGAAATTGACCTGATTTTTCAGATTAGTACATTTCGGCTCATTTACATTCTTGAGGTGATATAGGAATAACTAAAAAGTAGAGTAAATTCATGTATTCAATAGAAAAAAAAACTAGAAAAATGATAACAAATGTCCAAATTTGGTCAATTTTTTCAGTTCCAACCATTTTGAGTTTAGGTCTTTGGTAGAGTTGGTAAATTTAAACTTTAAATAATTGTCATCACATCTCAAGTGGAATGTTCATTCTCATATTCACTAAACAATCTGGAAAAAGGAGAAAAATAGCCAAAATTGGTAAATACTTTAAAATCCTTCACATGAAAAAAAATTGTTACTTTTATCGTAGTAGTAGAGTAAAGTTCAATATCTCATTTGTTTTGGGAATGACGAAAAAATGTTAAATACAATAGCTTTAGGGAATGTTTAAGGTGCACAGTTTAAAATTATTTTTGAGTATACAGAGTACTTCTAAAAAGTGTGGCGGATATAACATATGTTTTTTTTAAATGGAACATCCTATTTTCTAATTTATTTTTAAATTCTGCGTAATTTTATAAGGTATTTATTGATAATGTTATATATCTAAACCCAGTAGTTTTTCTAATATTTCGATTTTTTTTTTTTAAAATACTAGTTTTCAGTTTCGAAAAAAAATTGCCAGTAGCTCCATTGTTTCTGAAGGTGGAATTCTCACAATTGGTACGAGCGTTCTCTAGAGATGAAAAAAAAGATATATGTAAATAAATTTGAGTTAGATGCTACAGGGTGTTCAAAATAAATCTATGCATTTCGAGTATTTTAAATTGAAAAATCTCAAATTTTTTAAATGGCACACCCTGTATATATTATTATTTTTTCTGATAGATTTTACAAAACTCTCCAACCTTTATTAAGTATGTCATATACCTATTTCTAATAGTTTTCGATTTATTTTGAATTCTTTAATTTTTATCCTTGTTTTTAATACACTTACGCTATAACATCATAGTTGCCAAGACAAAACAAAAATTTAGGCATTGTCAATTTTTGACATGACTATTAAGCAAGTAAAAATAGTTTAATTTGTTGGAGTAAGTAATAATTATGGATTTTCCTAAAAATGAATTAACTGATATGGTTTATATACTCGGCGAGGCGGGAAAAAATTGTCTTTTACCAGTAAGGCTTTAGGGAGCGAAGTACCCTAATAGACGCATATCATCTAGAAAATCTCTTCAGGGCTTAATGGAACGGTTTGATGGTAGTGGTAGCATTGAGTATACGAAACGGAAAGTAGTAAACCAGGATGCTACCAAGTACCATCCCTCTCATATTGAACTACACCAAGTAGATATGGAAAATAGGATACGGGATACGTGCAGGACAATAACGCCCTTCATGCTAAGAGAAATGAAGGAAAATATAGTAAAACGTGTGTATTCAAGTAGACGGGCATATTTTTAACATTTATTACGTCATAATAATTAATCATTAGGTAAGTTAAACTATATTAAAATTATTATTAACTATTTGTTTATGTTTTCACAATAGGGTAAGTGTATTAAAAACAAGAGTAAAAATTGAAAAATTCAAAATAAACGAAAACTATTAGAAATAGGTATATGACATACTTAATAAAAGTTGAAGAAAGAAAAAATAATAATATACAGGGTGTGTCGTTTTTTTAAAAAATTTGAGATTTTTTCAATTTAAAGTAGTCGAAATACATAAATTTATTTTAAACATCCTGTAGCATTTAACTCAAATTTCTTTACACATATCTGTTTTTCATCTCTATAGAACGTTCGTACCAATTATGAGTATTCCACCTTCAGACACAATGGTGCCACTGGCAATTTTTCACAAAACTACTAATATTTTTTTAAAAAAATTGAAATACGAGGCTGGTTTGAAAAGTCCGTGCAAAAATAAAAACTACTTATGTGTTTGGGGGTAAACCTTTTTTATTTTTCGACATAGTCTCCTTTTGGGCTTATACACTTCGTCCAACGATGTCCTAGTTCGGTGATCTCTTCCGAATAATAGGATTTGTCCAAGTCTGCAAAATATCCATTAGTGTCTGCAATCACCTCCTCGTTTGAATAAAATCTGTGTCCCGCCAGCTATTTCTTCAAATTGGGGAACAAATAGTAGTCCGAGGGAACCAAGTCTGGAGAATAGGGGGGATGTGAAACGAGTTGGAATCCTATTTTCATTAATTTTGCGACCACAACTGCTGAGGTGTGTGCTGGTGCGTTGTCGTGATGGAAAAGGACTTTCTTGTGGGACAATCGCGGGCGTTTTTCTTGCAGCTCGGTTTTCAAACGGTCCAATAACGATAAATAATATTCACCTGTAATAGTTTTACCCTTTTCCAGATAGTCGATGAGGATTATCCCTTGTGAATCCCAAAAGACAGTCGCCATAACCTTTCCGCCGAAGGAACGGTCTTCGCCTTTTTTGGTGCAGATTCCCCTTGGTAATCCATTGTTTAGATTGTTGTTTGGTCTCAGGAGTATAGTAATGTATCCATGTTTCATCCACAGTGACGAAACGATGCTTAAAGTCCTCCGGATTCTTCTGGAACAGCTGCAAACCATCCTTGCAACACTTCACACGATTCCGTTTTTGGTCAAGCGTGAGCAATCGCGGCACCCATCTTGCGGATAGCTTTCTCATGTCCAAATGTTTATGCAAAATATTATGTACCCGTTCAGTCGAGATGTTCACATCACTAGCAATCTCACACACCTTAACTCTTCTGTCATCCATCACCATATCATGGATTTGATCAATGATTTCTGGAGTCGTAACCTCCACAGGCCGTCCAGAACGTTCAGCGTCATTTGTGCCCATATGGCCAGTCCGAAAATTTTGAAACCACTTATAAACTGTTCTAATCGAAGGTGCAGAGTCACCATAATGTTTATCAAGCTTCTCTTTAGTCTCCTGAGGCGTTTTGCCTTTCATAAAGTAATGTTTAATCACCACACGAAATTCTTCTTCGTCCATTTCTTGAAAATCACTCGTCTTCCTTGATTCACACGAATGCCAAAAACACAAAGAAATAGACCAATATGGCTGAAACTTGGTGTGCGTTCATTCAAGAGATGCTACTAACTGAACATGACCTCCATACGCGCCGGTGGTGGCATCTCTCGGACTTTGCACGGACTTTTCAAACCAGCCTCGTATTAGAAAAACTACTAAGTTTAGGTAACATTATTAGTAGAAAAAGTTATAACATTTTAAGCAGAATTTAAAAATAAATTAGAAAATAGGATGTTCTATTTAAAAAAAACATATGTTATATCTACCACACTTTTTGGAAGTGCTCTGTATACTCAAAAATACTTTTAATCTGTGCACCTTAACATTCCCTAAAACTATTGTATCTAACATTTTTTGGTCATTCCGTCATTCCCGAAACAAACGAGATAATGAACTTTACTCTATCGTTGACTCACCGTGTACACCTTCACTATTTTGTATTGAAACATAGTTTTCAGTATTGTTTTTTTTTATACCAAATAAATTATCAAACGTAATGCAATCGTGATAATTCTCGCTCAATCTACACTCCATGAAGACTGATCTAGAATTTTTTCAAAATTTTTTGATCAGTATTTTTCGAGATAGGATGGGTGGACAGGGGGTGTTTTTTGCCGTTTTTTTACAATAATACAAAGAAAAGTATGCGCAAGTATTTCATCATATATTTTTTTAAACTCGAATATTCACAAGCTTTCATTTGATACCCCACTCGATGATTTGCTAATTTTTTTTTTTATCACTTCCGATTTCACCCCCCCAAAACCAACCACTTAAGTCAAAATTTAACTTTCAAAACTACACGGCTCTGATTAGAGAATCAATTCCTATATTTGCGCAAATTTCATCTTTCTATGTCAAATAGTTTCGGGAGAAAATGGGGTGTGGCAGACAGACGGACAGACACCGAAGTGATCTCATAAGAGTTCTGTATTCCTGTTACCGATTGCTTTTATTAGGGGTTATACTATTATCGTTAAACCAATTACTAACGTGATTAATTCTGCGACTACCGTTTTCAGTTAGGTTATATTTCCTCAGATATTAGAAGAATATTTGTATCATCGACGTAAAGTATTTGGTATGTTGTCGTTGAGCATGGTATTAATATAAAAGTTAAATAGAATGCAAAAATACAGTATTCTTATGAAATTATCCTATTTATAAACCTTGTTGTGAACTTGGCACCGTTAAACACGTCCTACTGCTTTCTACCTGATAAATAGGATCTCATTCGCTTATTTACTGGGTGTTTGATGTTGAATGCACGGCTCATAATGGACCCAATGCGGATTATGTATTTAAACTGAGTACATTATCCAGAGCCTTATTAGTTCAGGGTTTAGGCATAAAACCATGTTGGCAGGTTGGTAAAATTTTATTAAACACAAGGAAGTTCGCTCCACAAAATTTTGCTGATTTTAACCAGAGAATCTAATTTCACACGCTACACACATGTCTTAGTCAGCCGTTTGACAAATTTCTAAATAAATTGATTCCCAAAAGAAATAGCATAATTTGGCCTGCACGTAGCCCTGCTTTACCACCTATGAATTTTGTGGTTCAGATATTTACAGCAACAATTGTGTGAACAAAAATTTCATCGCTGATTTAGATGGGTCACCTCGTTTATAATAAACACCCAAACACGCACGTCTTCCTGACTTTAAAGCAAAGTCACAATTATTACTTCTCTTTACCTAATCTAGGCAATTCCGTTTTCTATCTAATATAGCACTATAATATTTTTAATTACATTTTTCATATTTTTTAATTACTGTCGGCATTATTTTAACATCTTTGATTGAGGTGTGGTCTACAGGCAACACTTTAGTCCTGTCAACGTCTTTTAAAAAGATCAAGGTGTGTCATTCATGCAAATGATTGAAAACATGCGTCGTATTACTAAATGACGAATGTTTTGCCTTGTCTATATTAAAATTTAGGGGAAAATTGGTCAAAATGGAACAGTTTAAATGTTATGCCCAATAATTTTACAAATACGCAAAAATAGTAGCCAAAGGGACGTGATACGTGGGATTTCAACCCAAAGATATGATTCTATTTTAAGGTTATTTATGGATTTCTCAAATTTTGTATCGCTTTTTAGAAACATCTAATATCCATAATTTACTCCGATTTAATAAATTTGAAGATTATTTGATAGTCTGAGTTTGCCTTTAAATAATTTCATCTAAATTAAGTGCTATGTTACCAGTATGGATGAAAAAAATATGAAAAGAAGATCACATAACAGGCCTCTATTCAGACAGTTTTCCATGAACTGGTGGCAGTAGGTTGTTACAAATGAATGTATCTATGTATATTTGAAATTTAGTATTAAAATTTAATCTTTAATTAAATATGAGTTGTCATTAGTCTTATAAAGACCACATACGATTAATTTTCTGTTTGATTTCTCTATTACTATGTTCATACGTGATAAGGAATTCTGTTTTAACTTTTGAAAAATTATTTCCATCAAAAAATTATTCATTAAATTTGTAAACTCTATGCGTGTCGGTTTGCTTTGACACCTTTCTTGTCCTATGTTGACATATTAGATTAGTTTAGATCCGAGGACCCCGATTGTGCAAAGGCAGTTTCTGACGTTATTTTGGCTGAAATGGAAACTTACATCCCTTTTTCGAAGAAATACCCTTTCAACGGAAGCCTTGGTTCGATGGATAAAGTTCTCTAATTAGTTTAGCAGAATGTATAGGGTCGTGGTCAAGCTGAAAAATAAATTTCCCCTGAAAAATATCTCTTCCAGAAGGAAGCATTTGAGTTAGCAAAATTTCTTGATACTGTTCTTTTCGTATGATTCCTTCTATCTTAAAGATTTTTCCAACTTTACCGTTACCAAAACAACCCCAAACCATTACTGAACCTCCACCATGTTTTACTGTACCAGGCTTCCAATATGCTCTCCCCGCGACGTAAACTCGTCAATTTGAACTGAAAATTTCGAATTTAGATTCCTCGCTCCAAAGGACGGAATTCCATTGTTCTGATGTCCAATTTTTATGTTCTCTGGCCCATTCTAATCGTTTACTTTTATTCATTTGCCTAAGAAATGGTTTCCTCACTGCAATTCTCCCGTGTAGTCTACCTTCTGCTAACCTATTCTTTACGGTTGTCACGCTGATGGGGATGGGCCGCTCCAGGTTTACTTCAGCTGTGATTTCTGGTGCGGTTAGGCGGCGATTACGTCTGCTGGACATTGTTGTAGCTCAGTCTTCAGCGAGAGTCGTTTTTCGAGGCCTTTCTGAAAGTTTTTTGTTGAAAATTCCATGTTCCGCAGAAAATTTTTTTTTACGATGTAGTCCATTGTTCTCCTTGACATCAGCATATTACTCGCGATATGTCAACTCAAGTAACCATTTTGATGTCTCGCAATTATCAGAGCCCGATTTTCAACGGAAACTTCTTTCGTTTTTAGCATTTTCACAAAACAATTGAGCCTGTATCAATGACAAAGTATTGTTTGCGAATGGTTGTTAATTTCGAAAAGGGCAATGGTATTTATAGCATAGTTTTTATCATAAAATGTCACTACGACTTTCCATAATCCTTAGAAACTTGAAAGGAGTTCTTACTTCAACTGGAATTCTCAGAAATCTCCTCAAAACGATTATCATGCAAAACTTGGAGATTTGTTCTAATTGGTTTCACCAAAAAGGCTTATCTAAACAATTTTATGATGGACACTTGTTAAGAACAATTAAATTTACCTAATATAATAAAAGGGTTTAATTAGGTATTAAATTTTGGCAGTTACATTGAAATTTCTATGGGGCAAATACTTTCTGACGGTAGTGTATATATATATATATATATATATATATATATATATATATATATATATATATATATATATATATATATATATATATATATATATATATAATCCTAAGCTTAACTACTGGGAAACGCCCTTATGAGGAGAAGAGATGAGCAATCAAAGATCTAAAGGCTCTAGTATCTGCTTTTTATTTTTATTATCGAGCTTTCGCTGCCTAATGGTAGCTTCTTCTGGATTCTAAAAATGCAAACCAGGTACAGAAAATAAACCAAAACGTTCGTTTTTTTAAAATGTTATTAAATGAATTGTACGACTGTATGTGAAATTACTTACAAAAATTTAGCAGTTAGTTCATCTCTGGTGACGACAATGAAATTTGCATTTTTGTTGGCCAGGAGTATGAATGATTACACAAACATGATTAAAAGACACTTAAAGAGTTACAGAAATATTGAAAATAAAACTTTGTCAACAAACATTAGTTAAAAACACTTTTGAAGACCGAAACATAACTGCAAGAAACACCATGATGTTGAACGGTACTCCATTTTAAAATTTTTGACGTCGAGTTTAGTAACTATTTAGTGATATTTGAGTCCGAACCGGATCTTGTTGGTAGTCTATGTCGTCATCAGGTCGACAAAAAACCATCAAAAGCATAAAGTTAAGGATGTGGTAAATTTTTTTAGGTGGATGCTAATTTTAGATAAATTATTTATTATTAATGATATCTATTTTTTAGTTTTAATTTTATAAAAAAGGGGGGACTTAAATTTGATGAATGTTACTCTTCGACGAGTTATTTATTATTAATTATATTAATTCTTTAATTTTATAATCAAGAGATTCATAGGCCAATTTAAAAATTCAAAAAATTTTAAAGAGAAAATTAATACTGGAAGTTATTTATTATTTGTCATATTTAATTTTTTAATTATTTAATTTTAACAAGACATAGAAAAGTAACTGGTAATAAATAGCAAAAATGACAGAAAGAGAAAAGAAACGTCAACTTTACTAGAAACTAATTTTTTCATAAAAATCGTTCTTTTTTATTGGTTTGGTATAGTTTTGTGTTAGTAAATAAGTATACATGGAGCTCAATCCTTCTATGTCTTTTTTGTGATTGAGATTATTTTTACAGGTTTTCCAAGAAACTTCTTCTGAAATAATTAGTCTCAACATCCAGAATGAAGCTGTTGTTATATTGTACTCTGTGATCTGTATTATTTACCTAACGCAACAAGCTAGTTGCGTTAGGTTTGTGTTTACTATCACTTTTGTGTAACGCTAGTCTCTTAGAGAGCTTTTGTGAAGTTTGTCCAACGTAGACCAAACCACATTGACAGGGAATGTCATAAATTATATTAGATCTTTGTAAAGTGTCGGTTTTATCTTTTAAATTGGTGTAAAAACAATTCATTCTTTTTATGTTGTAATTGGCAATTTTAATGTTTGTATTTTTAAAAAGAGAAGACAAGGACTGGGAAAGGCCTTCAATGTATTGTAACTTTCCTACTTTAATATCGACATTAGTGGTGAGAGTTGGATTAATTTGAAGGGGGGTCTTTGAAAATACTTTTTAATTAGAGCTTTAGGATAGTAATTGTCCAACAAAATGTTTTCCAACAGTTTTACATTTTTTTCTTTAAATGAGGGGATCTTATCTATTCTGTTCTTTAGTCCTCTGATGATGTTCAGTTTCTGTTTCATAGGGTGATAAGAATGGAAGGGGATATATCTACCAGAACTTGATTTTTTCCTATACCAGTCCAGTTTGACTGTATTATTTTCTGAGCGTACAACCCTAGTATCCAGAAACGGAACAGCACAGTCAGTCTCCTTCTCAACAGTAAATACCAATTTATGATTGAAAGAATTGTAAATATTAAGAGTGTTCTGTACACTTCCGGAAGGTAAAGCAACTAACAAGTCATCTACATATTGAAACAAAAGGGGAAATTCAACCCTTGAAATAACAAAATAAAGAAGTTTATTCATAACAATTTCGGCCAGGATTGGTGAAATAGCACTTCCCATTGGGACGCCAATTTTTTGTCTGTAGAATGTACTATTGAAGGAGAAAAATGTATTTTCATATAAAAAAGTAATGATTAGTAGAAACTGTTCTTTAGGAATATTACATACTTCTTCTATTGATGTGAAATGTTCATATAATATTGATATAATAAGGTCTAGAGAAATGTTAGTAAACAGTGGCCAACAAAAATGCAAATTTCATTGTCGTCACCAGAGATGAACTAACTGCTAAATTTTTGTAAGTAATTTCACATACAGTAGTACAATTCATTTAATCACATTTTTAAAAAAACGAACGTTTTGGTTTATTTTCTGTACCTGGTTTGCATTTTTAGAATCCAGAAGAAGCTACCATTAGGCAGCGAAAGCTCGATAATAAAAAATAAAAAGCAGATACTAGAGCCTTTAGATCTTTGATTGCTCATCTCTTCTCCTCATAAGGGCGTTTCCCAGTAGTTAAGCTTAGGATTGTTTGTTGCCAGTGCCCTGTTACTGTCCTTTCTCTTTCTTATATATATATATATATATATATATATATATATATATATATATATATATATATATATATATATATATATATATATACATATACATATATATATATATATATATATATATATATATATATATATATATATATATATATATATATATATATATATATATATATATATATATATATATATATATATATATATATATATATAAATTTACGTGTTCTTGGAATTAAATTAATAAAACTATTCTTGGATGGATTTGTTATATATTTATTAACGGTTCGACTTTCAGAAGAGGTCTTCTTCAAAATTTGCTCTAAAAGATGACATTAGAAGAATTAAATTTAGGTAAGTAATTAATCTGTTTGTCGTGCATTTCAGGGTTAAAATATTTGTAGCTTTTCGTAGTTTTTAATTGAAAATACATAAATTAATGAAGGCCTTACCTTAGAAAGTAGTTCATCGTATCGTATTAATTTTAAATCACCGTTAAAAACACATTTTTACATTCTACAAACAACCACTTAACGTGAAGGACTTTATATGACTGGTAGGTAGATATGATTTAGGTTGTTTACATCTGTTTTTCGTTTATTGCTTTGGGTGTCATTTGTATGTATATGGATTCCATTATTTCTCTTTTTTGGTATTTATTTCAGTTTTGATAATTTTGATGTTTTTGAAATTAAAGGGATGAATTTTATTAATTTCAAGATTTGTAAAAACAGTACTGTTTTTTTTTTTGTCGGACTTTAATCCTATTTTCTAGGTATTGGCTTGTCTGCCCGACGTATATTCCTTCGTAGTTATTACATTTGATTTCGTAGACTATGTTACTTTTTTATTATTTGGGGTTTTGGTTTTAAGCCGGGAAAAATTGGATAATAGCAGACTATATGATTTATGACATAAACGAATTTTGTAGTTTTCAAAAAGTTTTTTGATTAGTTGGGATAGTCCATTTATAAAAGATAAAGTAATATATGTATAATGATTGTTATTAGTTGTTTGTTGGTTTTTTACTTGTTATGGTATTGTAAAAGTTATTTATTCGTTGTTTGAAGACTTTGATTATAAAGTACATCGGATATTTATCAAGTGTTAATGCTTCTTTAGCTTTGGTTATTGCACTCTCTTTGTATTCTGTGTCAGAAAGCTTGATTGCTCTATCTGCTAGACCTATGATTACAGATTTTTTTTAGGAATTCGGGTGGTGTTGCTCATAATTAAGATATCTAGAAGACCATGTATTTTTAGTATACCATTCAGTTTTTATATTTCTATTAATGTGGTGTGAAGTTAAATCTAAGAAATTTGTCATATTGTTGTCTTCTATTTCAAATGTGAATTGAATATTTTTGTGGTATCTGTTGAATTTTTGTAAGATATAGTTAATTTGGTTTTTAGGTATAGCAGTCAAACAATCATCAACGAAGGTCGAAATGTCAATAAATATATAACAAATCCAAGAATAATTTTAATGATCTAATTCCAAAAATACGTAAATTAATATATATATATATATATATATATATATATATATATATATATATATATATATATATATATGTATATATATATATATATATATATATATATATATATATATATATATATATATAATAATTTTTCTGTTGAACCCTTTGTTTACATAAACTTGATTGGTTTTTCTTGGGTACTTAGGTTCTTTTGGAAAATACAAACTAGTTTATTTGACGTTTCGCCTTATTTTTTTAGGCATTTTCAAAAATTCTTTATTTTTTAATATTCATTCTAAAATTAGAAAACACAAGGTTGAAATCTTTTAAGTGAAATTACAGGTTTAAAAACATATAACATTTTTACGCACACTCGGACATTTAAAATATTTACACCATAACAAAAATATAAAACAAATTACTCACGAGTATATACCCTGAAAGTCAACTATTTGTGTGTTTGTGAATTTCAAATTCTATATTTTTTTCAGCATATCGTGTCTCGTATTTTTTACTGATTTTTTTAAATTTTATTATCTATAATGGGTGTCTTAACTAAAAAACTATTATTGATGTTAAGTATATATACCATTTTGTATTATTAAGAGGATATGCATGCCAGCATGTTTATTTTTTAATTAAATTTGTGTAGATATGACTGATTCCTCTTATGTCAGTCCTATCATTCACAGTGTTTTTTTATTTCAATCATCTCTTTGATCTGTAGTTTGGCATAATTCCGCTCTTTGCAGAGGACCTTGGTTTCATTAAATTTAAAGTCATATTTTTCTTCTGCTTCGTGTTTACTAAGGCGAAACGTCAAATAAATTAGTTTGTATTTTCCAAAAGAACCTAAGTACCCAAGAAAAACCAATCAAGTTTATATATATATATATGCAACCTCAAAACTCTCCTTTCTTCTTAGTAGCCAGTCAAAAGAAAAGTTACATCTATATATATATATATATATATATATATATATATATATATATATATATATATATATATGTATATATGTATATATGTATATATGTATATATGTATATATGTATATATATATATATATATATATATATATATATATATATATATATATATATATATATATACCGTCTATCCAGAAAGTTCTCGGACAGCCTTAATAACAAAACAGAAAAATTAAAAGTAAATATTTTATTGCTTCAGAAGTTCTACAGAGTCCCCTCCGAGCTCAATACCACGTTCATAATGTTTATACATCTATGTGAAACTGTCAGAAAAATCTTCTTTTGTGATCATATTTAATTAGCGCGTCACAGTGGCTTTAATGTTCTCCAAATCATCATAGCGTTGAATCTTCATGTGGTGCTTGATTTTTGGGAATAAAAAATGTCACTAGGGGCTAAATCAGGTGAATAAGGAGAATAGTGGAGTACGCATACTTGATTTCGCGATAAAAATTGCACCATAATCCCAGCCGTGTGAGTGGACGCGTTGGCAGGAAGCAAGAAAAAAATCTTTGCGTTGTTTCGTTCCGGTCGAACCTGCTGAATCCTCTTGGAAAGTCGCTCCATGATACCCGTGTAATAGCTGTAGTTCACTGTAGTCGCCCGAGGATAAATTCTTCGTGGATAATTCCTTGACCGTCAAACAATGTGACGAGCACTGTCTTTGATCTTGACTTTATCAGTTACACTTTCTTCGGTCTTGGCGAACAACTACCAAACTACTGTGCGCTTTGCCGGTTTGTGATATGCTCAGCAAGTGCATGACCCATCGATGCAAACAAGTGGTAATCGGAAGGAGCCAAGTCTGCTGAGTAAGCCGCTTGGGGTAGAACTTCCAAGCTGAGTGCTTCCAACGTGTCGTGAATTGGTTTTTCCGTATGTGATGGAGCATTGTCATGAAGAAAAATGACTTTGTGTTGCCTCTTTCGGTATTATGGCCTTTTTGAAGCAGCGAACATTAATTTATGGACTAATGGGGGCGTCCGGTAGACGAAGAAAGACCCTTATATATATATATATATATATATATATATATATATATATATATATATATATATATATACGAGGTTTCCATTTCCATATTCTTTGTGGTAGTCTTTCTTCATTCATTCTCCTTATATGTCCATACCAGGAGCTGTTTTCTTTCCACTCGATCTATTAGCGACTCTTGGACTTTCATCTTCTCCCTTATGGTTCCGTTTGGAATCCTGTCCATAATAGTTTTCTTGCAATATCATTTCTATGGCGTTCAACTTTCCCTTTTCTCTTTTGGTAAGGGTCCACACTTCTGCTCCATACGTTGAAGTGCTTTCAACAAACGTACGCTTTTTTGTAGCTGTTTTTAGTTTGTCATTCCATATTACATGGTGTAGCTGTTTAATAACGTTTCTTCCTCGTGTGATTTTTTCTTGTACGTCTCTTATATTTCGCCCGTCAGATGTTAATACGAGGCATGTTTTTTTTTAAGTAAGTACCGTTTTGCGATTCCGCCGCCGCAGCGATACGGTCGGCGTTCCGCGCATGCGCGCTGGTAACCTACATCTCATGTCTACGCACTGACGCCATTACAGTCTGATTCTTCATTGTATACGTTGTTTACTGAGTGTTTAAGATGCCTCCGACAATCGTGAGTCCCGCCGATTGTGAAGTACGGGCTGTTATACGATTTCTTAGTGCTAAAGGCGTAAAACCGATCGATATTCATCGTGAGATCTGTGAAGTTTACGGACAAAACATTATGAGTGATGGAATGGTAAGGAAATGGGTGAGAGCATTTAAAGATGGCCGCACAAATGTGTATGATGAAGAACAGAGTGGGCGTCCTTCGGTCGTTAATGAAGATTTGGTGCAGAAAGTGGACGAAAAGGTGAGAGAAAACAGACGCTTTACAATTTCATCATTATGCGACTGCTTTCCTCAATATTCTCGTAGTGTTTTGTATCGCATTGTGACCGAGAACTTGAATTACCGGAAATTGTGTTCACGTTGGGTTCCAAAAATGTTGACGGATTTGCACAAAACCCAACGTTTAGGCAGTGCATTGACTTTCCTTGAGCGGTACCACAATGAAGGTGAACATTTTTTAGACCAAATTGTTACTGGTGACGAAACATGGGTGGCCTACGTCACACCAGAATCGAAACAACAATCCATGGAATGGCGACATTCATCATCACCCAAAAAAGTGAAGTTTAAGCAAACAATTTCTGCCCGCAAAATCATGTGCACAGTTTTTTGGGACAGAAAAGGAGTATTGCTAGTGGAGTTTCTGCCTCGTAATGAGACAATCAATGCAGCGTCTTATTGTGAGACATTGAACAATCTGCGTCGTGCAATCCAGAACAAAAGACGTGGCAAGTTGAGTAAGGGTATCGTTTTGCTGCATGACAATGCCCGTCCGCATGTGGCTAATCGGACCAAAGATCTCATCAAATCTTTTAAATGGGAAACTCTAGATCATCCTCCATACAGCCCTGATCTGGCGCCCAGCGACTACCATTTATTCCTGCACTTGAAGAAGCACCTGGGTGGTCAGCGTCTTCAAGACGATAACGAAGTCAAAACATTTGTGATACAGTGGTTAACAAGTCAGGCAGCAGAATTTTATGAGGAGGGTATTCAAAAACTGGTGCCACGTTATGACAAGTGCCTCAATATTCACGGAAATTATGTAGAAAAGTAGATTAAGGTACAGGCTTTCATGTAAAAATAAAATTATAGCGATATCTTTGCACGTCTTTTTTTAATTCCAAAACGGTACTTACTTAAAAAACATGCCTTATATATATATATATATATATATATATATATATATATATATATATATATATGTATATATATATATATATATATATATATATATATATATATATATATATATATATATATATATTGCCAGATTTGCCTTTGGAGACGTCCTCGATCCGAGCTGACATGTTTATATGTAACAGAAGAATTGAACAGTGGTGTACGATTATATTTTCAATTTAATATCAAGAAACTTAAACAATTTTAATATGTGAGCAATTATTATAATAAAATTAAATTTATGTTTGACGTCACTCATCATCACATTAATATAGAAAATGTGGGTTTTCCGGCGAACGAAAACAAAAGTAAATTAAAAACAAATTGTCAATCATGTAACATGACTTCAAAGTAAACCTTAATAAATAATAATCTTTATTGGGTGTCCAAAATATCTATTTGGGTAATCTTATGTATTTTTCTGCGTTGAAAAATCTGGTGAGAAATCATGGGCTTTGTGCGGCCTGAATATAGGGTATGAAATGGGACGAAAAATAAACTAGGTTACCCGAACCGAGCCTTAACCTCATTATTTGACCTCACGGCAGCGGAAGTTGTTCGGTCTGGGGAGGGGATTTCTAAACATAACATGTATATATATATATATATATATATATATATATATATATATATATATATATATATATATATAAAGGGTGATTCATTTAGAGGTACTTTTTTTTAAATAAAAAAAAATGAATAAAAACAATTTTATTTTATAATCTTTATTATCATATAAAAGAACCATTCTTTACAATTATTTCTTAAAGATAATTTCTTTCAAATGTTGTCCGCGACTACGGTTAACAACGTCCATTCTGAAATTCCAATTTTCAATGACGCGTGTGAGTATTTCGAGTGGTATTTGGCCAATGACTCGAGTAATATTGGCCTCCAATGCCTCAATTGTAGCTGGCTTATCCATGTAGACTTTGGACTTTACATAGCCCCAAAGGAAAAAGTCAAGAGGTGTGATGTCACATGATCTAGCCGGCCAATTCACTGGTCCAAAGCGTGAAATGATCTGTTCGCCGAATTGCTCTCGCAGTAAAGCCATGGTTTCACGGGCTGTATGGCAAGTGGCGCCATCTTGTTGGAACCAAATTTCGTCGAGACCACGGGCTTCAATTTCTGGCATCAAATAGTCTGTTATCATGGCGCGATAACGGTCACCATTCACAGTAACATTTCGGCCGGCCTCTGTTTTGAAGAAATATGGACCGATTATTCCACCGGCCCATAAACCACACCAAACAGTTGTTTTTTCTGGATTTAATGGCAGCTCTTGAACCTCTTCAGGTTGTTCATCACCCCAAATACGGGCATTTTGTTTATTCACGAACCCATTAAGCCAAAAATGGGCCTCATCGGTGAACAAAATTTTTCTCGAAAACAGTGGATCTTCTGCAAGCTTGTCAAGAGCCCAACGACTAAAACGGAAACGATTCGGAAGGTCGGTCGGCTTCAGTTGTTGCACTAGTTGAATTTTGTATGCTTTTAAAGAAAGATCCTTACGTAAAATACGCCAAGTTGTTGAATATGACAGGCCAAGCTGTTGAGAACGGCGACGAATCGACACTTCACGGTCTTCGCGTACACTCTCCGCTACCGCCCCTATATTTTCTTCACTACGTGCTGGATGTGGTCTATTCGGTCAAGCATTATCCAATAATGAAAATTGGGTCTCAAACTTATTGATGGTAGAGCGAATTGTGCGTTCGGTAGGCCGGTTATGTGGACCATAAGTTGCTCTAAGCGCCCGATACACATTCCTCGTAGAACGCCCATTTTCGTAATAAAGTTGAACAATTTGTAGACGCTGTGCCGGGCTAAGTCTTTCCATTATGAATTGTCAAACACTACTGAACAGGAATGCCACTTCAGTTGACACGATGCATGCGCAATCTGCAATTAAATCCTCATCACAAAAAGTACCTCTAAATGAATCACCCTTTATATATATATATATATATATATATATATATATATATATATATATATATATATATATATATATATATATATATATATATATATATATATATATATATATATATATATATATATATATATATATATATATATATATATATTTATATATATATATATATATATATATATATATATATATATATATATATATATATTTATATATATATATATATATATATATATATATATATATATATATATATATATATATATATATATATATATATATATAGTCTCTATCTTTATTAAGTTCAACTTCTAAGGTACTGGAAAGGGTTGTTTTTGAACAAATAAGTAATTTCCTAACAGTAATTCGAATTCTTACCGATTGTCAACATGGATTTAGGAAAGGCAGGAATACATCTTCTGCAATACTGCAGATTGTTGAAAGGCTTTATGAGCAGCTGGATAATAGTAAAAAGTGCTTTGGACTTTTCATGGACCTAAGTAAGGCTTTGATTTGATCAATCATAATCTATTAATATCAAAGATGGACAGTTATGGACTAAGAGGTAATGTAAGTGACTGGTTACAGTCATATCTAAAAGGTAGAGATCAAGTTGTGGATATTGATGGAGTGAGGTCGAATGGAATGAAAGTTTCTACGGGTGTTCCACAGGGGTCCATTCTCGGACCGCTGCTTTTTTAAATTTTTGTAAACAATTTACCGAATATCGTTAATGACCAAAGTAATTTAACCATGTTTGCAGACGATAACAGTTATGTATGCTGTGACAACAGCACTGCTTTGGCTCTAGATAAACTGCAGAAGAGTTTTTGAACAGTGGTTCTAAACTAATATGTTAAGTCTTAATGCTGAAAAGACTGTTGTGCCTAGGGTATCCCAAGTTTTCTGATTAGGATTGACGTAACCGGACATTCTATTGCTCAGGTAACGGAGACTAAATTGTTAGGTGTCTATATAGACAACAGTTTAAATTGGGGATGTCATATAAATGAATTATGCAAAAGGCTTTTATAGGTGTGTTTTGCCATTTTTCGATTAAAAAGTGTCGTTAACTTTAATACAATAATGTCTTATTACTATGCACACTTTGTGTCTCGATTGAAATATGGCCTAATATTTTGGGGTGCTTCCCCTAATATGGTCAGAGTATTTAGAATGCAAAAAAGAGCAGTTCGAAATATTGCAGGTATCAGATTAAGACATTCATGCCGTGAACTTTTCAAGAAATTTGCTATACTCACTCTGCCTGCTATGTACATACTGGAGGTTCTGATTTATGTTAAGAGTAATTTGAATAAATTTGTAGCCATGGCCGACATGCATAATTACGATACAAGATATAACAAAAATTTAGTTATACCAGAACACACATTATCTCTATTTGAAAGGAGTCCCTATTACAGCGGCATAAAGCTTTTTAATAGTCTGCCGACTAGTATTAAATCTTTAAATTTAAGTATGTATAAGAAACTAATATCGAGATTGCTAATTGAGAATGTCCCTTATAGCAGTCAGGATTTTTTTCAGATTGAGGACTTTATATTATAAATGTTTGTATGTAAGCTAGAGTACGTGTAATTGTAACTTTTTGGATCTTTATATTATAAATATTTGTATGTAAGCTACAGTACGTGCAACTGTAAAGCTTTTTAGATCCTTATTTTCACAGGATGTATACATTCTGTGACTTGACTTGACTTTTTCCATACCTTTCATCAGGTCTCATGAAATAAAAGTTTATTTATTTATTTATTTTTATATATATATATATATATATATATATATATATATATATATATATATATATATATATATATATATATATGTATATATATAAATATATATCTTCTTCTTTTTCTTTATATTAGGCATTTCTGCCTATTTTTCTTTAATGTATCGTGGCTACAGGTCGTCGTTCCATCTTTTTCGTGGACGTCCTATACTCCTTCGACCCAATCGTTGATTTATCTCGAGGTATTGTCACTAATCGTCGTTCGGACATTCTATTTATGTGTTGGTTCCGTTCTTCTGTTTGTTATCCATGTGTTAATTTCCTCTAGCAGCAAGAGCAGTTGAAAATGCCAAATGAGATTTTGGCGAAACGTCGTGAAAATTCATTGTTAGACGAACGGATCAAAACCCGGAATTTTAATTAATTTAAAATAAAAACCTCTATTGTTATTTATATACCAGGTGTACAAGTATGAAATGCGGATTTCAGACAACAGATGGTGGACCAATGCAGTTTGTGCTATAAAGACTGGAAAAGTGTGTGCATAGTGTTGTGTTGTTGTGTTCAATATGTCGAAATTTATACCGAGCATTCGCGGACAACATTAATTTTTTGTTTCCATTTGAAGAAAACTGCTGTTGAATCATATCGATTACTTCGAGAAGTTTATGGTGAACATGCTCCATCGCAGGATAAGTGTGAACGATGGTTTCGGCGTTTCAAAATAGTGACTTCGATGTTGCAGACAAGGAACGTGGAAAACCGCCAAAAAATACGAAGATGTGGAATTGCAAACATTGTTGGACGAAGATGATTCGCAAACACAAAAACAACTCGCCGAGCAATTGGGTATTAGTCAACAAGCTGTTTCCAATCGGCTACGAGAGATGGGAAAGATTCAAAAGACCGGTAGATGGGTACTACATGAGTTGAACGACAAGCAAATGGAAAAGCGCAAAAAGACGTGTGACATTTTGCTCGCTCGGTAGAAAAGGAATTCGTTTTTTTACATCGTATAGTTACAGGGGATGGAAAGTGGATTTATTTTAGGAATCTCAAGCGCAAAAAAAACATGGGTAGACCCAGGCGCACCATCCACATCGACCACAAGACCGAATCGCTTTGGTAGAAAGACGATGCTCTGTGTTTGGTGGGACCAGAGGGGCGTGGTCTATTATGAGCTGTTAAAACCTGGAGAACCGGTTAATACTAAACGTCACCAACAACAATTGACCGATTTGAACCGTTCGCTGCTTGAAAAAAGGCCAGAATAGCGATAGAGGAAACACAAAGTCATTTTTCTTCATGACAATGCTCCATCACATACGACAAAACCAGTTCGCGACACGTTGGAAGCACTCAGCTGGGAAGATCTTGATTATCACTTGTTTGCATCGATGCTTGATGCTTGATGCTTGCTGAGCAGTGCTTTGGTTCGTACGAAGATGTGAAAAAATGGCTTGACGAATGGTTAGCAGCAAAAGGGGAAGATTTTTACTAGCTTGGTATTCACAAATTGCCCGAAAGATAGGAAAAATGTATAACAAGCGATGGAGCATACTTTGAATAAAGCACTTTTCATCATTCTTCCGAATTTAACAGGTTTTTTAGAAAAAAAATCCGCATTTCATACTTGTACACCTGTATATATATATATATATATATATATATATATATATATATATATATATATATATATATACATATATATATATATATATATATATATATATATATATAAATATATATATACATATATATATATATATATATATATATATATATATATATATATATATATATATATATATATATATATATATATATATATATATATATATATACATATATATATATATATATATATATATATATATATATATATATATATACATATATTCTTTCTTATTTGACCATTTCTTCCTGTTATGGGTGATCTGATACCAGTTTAATCCAGCAAATCTCTTTAGTTCGTCGTAACATCTCTGTTGGGGTCTATATTCGCTTCTTTTCTCGCCCCAAGGCCTCCACCTAGTGATATTTCCACTCCAGTTTTCCGTGTGTCTAGGGACATCTCATGTCCATTGTCACTTTTCACGATGTCTGTTAACTGGCTTTCCCCTAATCCATTCGTTAGTGTTTCGATCTGTGAGCGATATGCTCAACGGTGTTCTTTCAATAGCTCTCTGGTGGGCCGCCAGTTTATTAATAACCTTTTTAGTCAGAACCAGAATTTTTTTCAAATTTTTTTTCGTACTTTTAGAGGGGTACAGCGATTTTTGGCAGTTTTTTAAAAATAATAAAAAGAAAAGTGTGCGCAAATATTACATTATATATATATTTTTTACTCGTGTTTTCACAAGCTTTCATTTGACTCGATGACCTGAAAAAAAATTTTGTTTCACTTCCGATTTCATCCCCCAAAACAAACTCCTTAAGTCGGAGAAAATCGGGTGTTACACACGGACACCGAAGAGATCCCATAAGTGTTCCATATGGAATACTAGAAAGAATGGAAGTATATTACGACATACATGCAATTACGATTTTAGCCCCCTACCTTAATCTTTTCACTTTACATAGACCAAGAGGGCGACCCAAAATATTAACCTGTTGACTAACCGTCGGCCTAGTTGTTTATCGTATCAAATGTGCCTTTAACGTTGATTTTGCGGCCTCCGTGCCCTAGAATGCCCAGATAAGGCCCAAAATGCTACATCCAAAAATGGACTGTGGTTTAACCACTTGAATCAAGTACCAATAAAAAAATCGAGTGCCCCAAAGGGCAGACGCCGCCGAGACCAGACCAAACACAGGTCAGTCCGTCATTAACCCTATAAAATCAATAAATTTAGTTTGTTGTTGATAAAATAAGAGAGAACCTGCAAAAGGCTGACACCGTCAATACCGGAGGATGAAGCTGGGCCCGCTTTTTCCAGCCAAAAATGGTGGTTTTTTTCGAGTTTTTGAATAAATACGACTTTAAATCCCAAGTCTTGGGTCCTACGTTTCTGCTCAAGTATATACAAATAGCGTCACAACGTCTTCCGACGTCTTGCGATGCCTATTCTCCATGCCTCTCTATCCATCCAAAGGTGTTTATCCAAATCCCCGTCCCGAATACCTCTCTTTACTCTTTCTTTCCAAATTCGTCGCGGCTGTCCTCTTCTTCGTCTAGCCTGTAGTATCCAGTTTAATATCTGTTTCGGGAGCCGTTCTTCTGGCATTCTTTGTACGTGTCCTTACTACTTGAGTTGTGTTATTTGTATGTCTTCGGGTATGGAATGAAAAACTTTCATTATCTCTCTAATTCGCTCGTTAGTTACGTGTTCCAGCCTTTACCTTCCTGCTGATCTCCTCCAAAAATTCCATCTCTGTCGCCTCGAGAGTTTTTTCGGTTGATGTCTTTAATTGCCATACATCACCACCATATGTTACAATACTTTTAACAATCGTGTTGTGTATTCGATGCTTGTTTCTTTTTGATATTTTTGGTCCCACAGTACACTGTTCAATTGCGTAATAGCTCTTCGTCCCTGAAAGTTTCTGTGTTCAATCGCCTCATCCAGTTTGCCATCATCAGTCAATTGTACCCCAGGTACGTGTTGTTGGTACAATTTTTTATTTGCTGGCTGGCCCTCTTACTTAAGTCTTGCCGTACTCCGTCCATCGTTTTATTTATGTTGACCTCTAAGCCCCATTTTCTGTATTCTTCTATCAATTTCCGAGTCCTATATTCTATATCATCATGATCTTGCGCTATTACAGTCTGGTCGTCGGCAAAACATAATGTATAGAGGTTGTTGTTCTCTAATGGTGTCCCCATACTACTACATTTTCGTTTCCAGCCCTTTAGTGCATGTTCTAGGTATATTTTAAATAAGGGAGGTGATAAACAGCACCCTTGAATAAGTCCCTTGCTGACATAGAAACCTTTAGATATTGAGTTCCCTACCTTAATCTTAGTTTCTGCTTTTTGATAAAAGCTTTTAATTGTAGATATTAGATTCGAGATGATATTTGTTTGTTGGAGTGCTGTCTAGAATTTGTTCTGTGGCACACTATCACGTGCTTTTTTAAGGTCCACATATAACATATGTAGTTATTGCTTTACGGCGAACGTTTTCTCGATAATTTGGATAAGGCCAAAAGGCGATCTACTGTTGATCTTCCAGCTCTAAAGTCTGCCTGTTCTTCGGCTTCCATGCTGTGGTATTCATGTTCGATTTTGCTCTTTAATAGTTTTCCATAAATTCTGCTGATTGTGCTGGTCACGACAATTCCTCTATAGTTGTCGCATTCGTTTTTATTCCCTGCCCAAATTATTTCTGGAAAATTTAGGACTTTAAATAAGCCTTTATAATAATTTAGGACCACATATAAGCCTTTATAATATGGGAAAGTTGGAGATTCTGGGAGATAAGGAGAAATATTTGGAGAATGGCTTAAATAATGATAGATAAAGAGATATAAGCCCCTGTATTACGGGAGAATTCGAGATTATGGGAGATAAGGCGAAATAATTGGAGATAATGCGGAAAAATGACAGAAAATGCAATATATAAGCCTTTATAATATGGAAAGTTGGAGATCCTGGGAGATAAGGAGAAATATTTGGAGAATGGCTTCAATAATGATAGATAAAGAGATATAAGCCCCTGTATTACGGGAGAATTCGAGATTATGGGAGATAAGGCGAAATAATTGGGGATAATGCGGAAAAAAAATGACAGAAAATGCAATATATAAGCCTTTATAATATGGAAAGTTGGAGATTCGGGAGATAAGGAGAAATATTTGGAGAATGTCTTGAATGAATAATGATAGATAAAGAGATATAAGCCCCTGTATTATGGGAGAATTCGAGATTATGTTAGATAAGGCGAAATAATTGGAGATAATGCGGAAAAAAATGACAGAAAATGCAATATATAAGCCTTTATAATATGGAAAGTTGGAGATTCTGGGAGATAAGGAGAAATATTTGGAGAATGGCTTGAATAATGATAGATAAAGAGATATAAGCCCATGTATTAAGGGAGAATTCGAGATTATGGGAGATAAGGCGAAATAATTGGAGATAATGCGGAAAAATGACAGAAAATGCAATATATAAGCCTTTATAATACGGAAAGTTGGAGATCCTGGGAGATAAGGAGAAATATTTGGAGAATGGCTTGAATAGTGATAGATAAAGAGATATAAGCCCCTGTATTACAGGAGAATTCGAGATTATGGGAGATTAGGCGGAATAATCGGAGATAATGCAGAAAAAATGACAGAAAATGCTATATATAAGCCTTTATAATATGGAAAGTTGGAGATTCTAGGAGATAAGGAGAAATATTTGGAGAATGGCTTGAATAATGATAGATAAAGAGACATAAGCCCCTGTATTACGGGAGAATTCGAAATTATGGGAGATAAGGGGACATAATTGGAGATAATGCGGAAAAAATGACAGAAAATGCAATATATAAACCTTTATAATATGGATAGTTGGAGATTCTGGGAGATAAGGAGAAATATTTGGAGAATGGCTTGAATAATGATAGATAAAGAGATATAAGCCAATTAATAAAATATTAGGACGGCAGACGCCTTGTTTGTATCCGAACCAGCCGAGGCAGTTTTAAAGTTCGAAAAAAATAGCGAAATTCTGATATTATAGGCTCTATTATAGGTTCTACATAAACTTTACACCGGATGACTGAAATTGTAATTTTTTTATGTTTGTCAACGCTCAGAATCCAAATTTACCATTCTTACCTTTCGCCATGGGCCCGAAAAAGTCTTTTTTTATACAATTTCTGGGACAGCCTATCTATTGGGAGGGTAAATTGACTATTTTCATATGTAATAGAATTCCTGGAATTCGAAACAACTAGTTCCAATGAACAAATTCGTTTTTGTTTGCAATTCCATCTTTTGGCATCAAATTTCCGGATTCTTCTAGTATAATTACGTTGGAAAATGGTTAATTTATATTATAGATAATATTTCTTTTTTTTAATACACTGTAAAAAACTTTAGATAAGTTTTAAAATATTTACTTAAAATTAAGTATTTTCAGGATTTAAGCGTTTAATCGAAATTTCAAACAGTTACTTGATTTTTCAAGCATTAATTTATCTGATTTTTTGAACTGACACTAGAATTTAAAAGCATTTTATTTGAAATTTCTAGTAAACGCTTTAAAAATCGTATTCTTATAGCACTAGTGAACGATAAAATGACCTCCTTCTCTTAAAGTCTTTTCTCATATTACCAATGAAAATAATTAAAAAAAATGAGTTTTCGATTCCTTGACCGAAAGAACCCAGAAAAAGACGTACAGTCTCTGGCCAAATTATTAGACGCACTGCAAGATTTCATGTAAAATATTAATTACCGAGTGATATTGTACCGTTTTATTATTTTAAATTGATTTGTTTTTTATTTTTATATTATCCAATCAATTACCTATTTATTTGACATAAATAAAACAGCATTAATTTAGAAAAGCATAAGTTTATTAAGTTTTAAAGAAAAGTGAAATTAATGTTAGTAAAAGTCAATATTTAGTTGAGCCAGCTTTAGCCGCTATCAAAGCTTTAATTCTGCGCGGCATGTTATCAATGCAAGATTGTACTGTCTCCTGCATTTGAGGATGATGATTCCACACATGAATAATCTTTTCTAGGAACTGGGTTTTGTTGGTAATCACATCTTTAGCCACTTCTCTTTTCATCAGCTCCCACACATTTTCAATGGGGTTCATATCAGGGCCAATCCAACAGAGGGATATTTTTTTCTGCCAAAAAAGCTTTAACAGACCGAGCAGTGTGGCAGGGAGCTCCATCTTGCATGAAAGTGAATGGTTCCCCATTTGGAAACCATTCTCTGAGCTGCGGAATCAACCGATTTTGTAATACTTCTTTGTACTGATCTTGCCTCATTATTCCTTTGACGACGTACAGACGTCCAGTGCCCTTGCGGCTGATGACTGACCAAATCATCACTTTGGTGGGATGTTTAACCGTCGGGACGACACAATCAGGATGAAACTTTTCTCCATGACGACGACGCACATACTGAGCTTTATTCTGCAAAATTTCGAATGTGCTTTTGTCACTGAAGCAGACCTGTCAAAAATAGGAAAAATATATAAACTTCCATGTTTATTTGCTTTATTTAACTGAAAATGATAATAATGTATCAATTATTGATTAAATTGCTGTATCTTACCGATCTCCAGAAGTCCACATCTTTGTCTTGCCATTGTTTGGCTCACTTCAGGCGGTTTGCTTTCATTGCAGCTGTTAACTTGGGCTTCCTGGCGGGGCGACAGGCCTTAAAATCTAATTCTTTCAATTTTTCTTCGAACAGTGCGCTCAGAAGCATTTACGCTAGCATCCTGGAGTTGTGATTTTATTACCTTTGTGGTAGCAAATCTGTTTTCTACACAAATTTTCTTCAAACATCTCTCTGACCGTGGAGTGAAAATTGGTTTTCTACCGCATCTTTTCTTTCTTTTCGGGCTTAATTCCTTCCCTGACTCAATTTTCTTTTTTATGCGTCGTACACTCCCTTCAGAAACCTCCAATCTTCGTGATATTTCTCGGTTTGTAAATGTTTTCGCAATCACAAGGGCCTTCACTTCAGCTTTTTTACGTGGTGAAAGATCGCCTTTTCTACCCATAATGAAAATAGTCCAATTACTTTTTTAAAACACTGCATACAAAATAAACTAATAACTGAGTAGTATAAAACTGTTAAACAAACAATCACAGTCCATAAAGCCACAGAAACACGTCCGTACCTGACTCGATTCCGATCGCGACTGATACAGGTTTGTACTTGTTTACGTTCATGTATCACTTTGTCAACACAGTGTTGCCATATGTTAAAAATAAATACAAATATGTAGTCTACAACAATTCTTTTAAATAAAAATCAATATCATTGCATAAACACTCTTAAGAAACATAAAATTACTAAAAAAAAATACAGTGCGTCTAATAATTTGGCCAGGGACTGTATAATAATACAATTATCAAGGAAAGTAAAACCAAGTCTCTGAATTAGTTAAAAATTTACCTTTGTCATAACCAAAATACTCAGTAAAAAGTAATTTTGTTTTAGAATTTACAGGTATTTTGTATTTTTACGAACAGGAAATAATCACCACGTTATTTATTTACGTTGCCTCTCCTATCTCTATAAAACACGAACGAGAAATCAAAAAAAATTTTGCCAGCAAACAAAATGTGCTTTCAATCATACTGAACATGTTTACACTTTATGTAGACTCGTTTATAATACTGAAGAGCTCTTGTATGAAATTTAATTGGAAATCTTATATGACTTCGTTCTACTCATTGCTGGCAATTAGGACTTTTAATGAAAAATCATATCGATTTTGATACGCTGGATAATGAAGACAAAATTATAAGTCAGAGGCGTCGCGGTGTACAAGTGTGTGATATCTAGGACTCGTAAATCAAATTGTCCATTTTAAGGCCGTGTCTGTCGTGTATACGTTTAATCTTCCGAAGAATATTTTATCAACTGAAAATAAACCAGACTTTCCCTTGTAATATTATACATTTTTATGGAAGTCCTTGAGGGAGGGAGGGGCCTTAACTAAAACTCCTCTAAAATTAAAATTTTGATACTAACATGTCAACGACGCTGATTCTGTTCGACCTCACGGCAAAAGATACCTAAATACCATTTTGGAGTACTAATCATCTTAGGATTTATGATGGAAACTCAATCAAAAGGTCCCCGGTTTCAAGATAATTGGTAGAGAAGAAAAGTGACGGTATCTTAAAATATTAGTTTTACAAAAAAACCAACTCATGCATAAATATGCATAATATCCCAATTCTAAATCACTCAAGCATCCCTCTTAAAAATATCTTTCATTAACTCATAAATATAATTTCTAGGAGTAATATTCTGAGACCTACAAAACGCTTTGGACTGTGTAAGGCACGAAAAATTAATAAAAAATAACCAGTCAAGTACAAGTTGAACTTGCGCAATTAGTGTTTTGTACGTTGATTGCTTCTGAAATAAAAATTTTTGTTACGGAGGTATAAAATGATCAGTGACTTCACAAAACACGCCCCAAATGAGTTTTCAACAAAGTTTGTTTCCGATCTTTACTGAACACTGATGACCTTGAAATTTTTGTTTCTTTTATATACCAGATAAATTATTAAAGGTAATGCACTCGTGATAATTTTCGTTCAACCTACACCCCGTGGAGAATATTCCAGAATTTTTTCAAAATTTTTGTATCGGTACTTTTCGAGATAAAGGGGGGGGACAGCAATTTTTCGCGATTTTGTCAAAATAATACAAAGAAGAGTATGCGTATGTAAGACATTGTATATATATTTTTTTTTTTTTTTTTTTTTTTTTTATGGGTCTAGCACACGTGCTACAGGGAAGTCCCTAAAGCGCTACAGGAGCGACACGTGTGCGGAGAAAACGATTCACGTTGTTCTTGAATCGCTGTAGATTGTACTCGATGGGAAACACAGTCCTGGGTAAACCATTCCAAAGGTATGATGTTCTCCATATAAAAGACTGCTTGAAAAGCGTTGTACGAGGAGTAACAAGCTGAACCTCATACGGATGTGAAGCATCAGCGCGACGTGTACTTCTAATATGCACCGCTCTGGGAGGAATCAAATATATTTTTGAACTCGTGTTTGTACAGGTTTTCATTTGACACCCCACTCGATGACCTAGTAAAAAATTTGGTTTTTCACTTCCGATTTCACCCCCCAAAACTAACCCCTTAAGTCAAAATTTAACTTTCAAAACTACACGGCGTTTATGAGACCATCAATTCCTATATTAGTACCAAATTTCAACTTTCTACGTCAAATAGTTTCGGAGAAAATCGGGTATGACAGACAGACCGACGGACAGACAGACAGACGGACGGATGGGCAGACAGACAGACGGACAGACACCGAAGTGATCTTATAAGTGTTCCGTACGAAACACTAAAAAGAGAACTATAAATCTGACTAGAACTTGCACTATCGAAACTGTTTAAACTATAGATCGACATCATGGCGATAAATGACTATACGAGGGGCTTGGAAGGAGGCTAATCATCATCATCATCATTCTCATTAGCTTATTCCAGCCATAGCCGGATATAAGCCTACCCAAGTTATCTCCAACGAGCTTTGTTGTTTTCTTTTTGCATCCCATCGTGTCCCCCATCCATTTTGTCTGTGGTCTACCTCTGCATCTTTTGTGTTCCCTAGGCCTCCATTCAATTATACGGCATATCGATTTGTTATCATTCATCCTTGCGATATGCCCCTCCCAATTCCACCTTAATAGACATATTCGTTATATCACATCTGTCACTTTTATTCCTGTTCGAATCTTGATATTAGGAATACGATCTTGGAGTCTAATGTTTAGCATTCTCCTCTTCATTGCTCTTTACGTTACCTGGGCTTTATTTATTGTACTTTTATTTAAAGCCCAGATTTCAGTGCCATATGTTAGTACCGGCAGTACCTAATGATCGAATACTATGGTTTTTATTATATTTGGGATGTGCAACGAGCTAACGAGACTCTTGTATCCAAGTTAGTCTTCAAATTATTTTTCGATATTTCGATTTTTTGTCCTAAATATATAAATGGTTGTACTTTTTTTCACCTTCTATTAATAGTTCCTGGCTTTACTTTCGCTGTTCAAATTTTTTTCTTTCTGGTGAAGTTTTTTAGACCTCTTTCTCGAGACTTGTTATTTAATTCCATCAGCATTTCTTGTATTTCTTCTTTTATGTTGGCGATCAGAGTGACATCATCTGCGAACCTTAAATGATTTAATCGTTCACCGTCCATTAGTATTCCTTTATTTTCCCACTTTAACGATTTGAACATGTCTTCTAGAGTCAACGTAAACAGCTTTGAGGATATCGAATCGCCTTGTCTAATTCCTCTTTTAATTTTGTTTTCATTTGTTTTTTCTTCAAGCATTATTTGTGAAGTGGAATTTTTATATATGAGTTTAAAAAGAGTTGTGTATCTTTCAGTGACTATGCTGTTACTTAAGGCGTTAAGGACTGCCCATATCTCTACCGAATCAAAAGCTTTTCGTAGTCAACCATTGCTATCCACAAGGTGAAAAAGCAAATGAATATAAATTCATTTGCTTTTTCCACTAGTAAACTAATTCTTTGAAGGGGGCCAAAGTGCTGTATCCTGTCTAAACCCGCTTGTTCACATGGTTGATAACTCTCTAATTTATTCGTTAATCTATGTTATAATTGTAGTGAGTATTTTGTATAGTACTGACAACAGGCTGATGAATCTTTAATTCTCCAATTTAAATTTGTTTCGCTTGTCATGAGAATACTGATATTGTATTCTTTCCAGATGATACTGCTTTAGTAAACAAAAAACCGGTCAAGTGCAAGTTGAACTTGCACAATTAGTGTTCCGTACGTTGATTATTTTTGAAATAAAAATTTTTGTTAAGGTGGTATAAAATGATCAGTGACTTCACAAAACACACCCCAAATGAGTTTTCAACAAAGTTTGTTTCCAATCTTTACTGAAAACTGGTGATCTTGAAATTTTGTTTTTTTTTATATACCAGTTAAATTATTAAAGGTAATGCACTCGTGATAATTTTCGTTCAATCTATACCCCGTGGAGAATATTTCAGAATTTTTTCAAAATTTTTTGATCAGTACTTTTCGAGACAAGGTAGGGGACAGCGATTTTTAAAAAGTAATATGAAGAAAAGTGTGCGCAAGTATTACATTACATATATATTTTTTACTCGTGTTTTCACAGGCATTCATTTGACACCACGCTCGATGACCTAGTAAAAAAAAAATTTTTTCACTTCCGATTTCACCCTCAAAACGAACCCCTTAAGTCAAAATTTATGTTACGGTGGTATGAAATGATCAGTGACTTCACAAAACACACCCCAAATGAGTTTTCAACAAAGTTTGTTTCCAATCTTTACTGAAATCTGATGACCTTGAAATTTTTGTTTTTTTTATATACGATATAAATTATTAAAGGTAAAGCACGCGTGATAATTTTCGTTCAATCTACACCCCGTGGAGAATATTCCAGAATTTTTTCGAAATTTTTTGATAAGTACTTTTCGAGATAAGGCCCGGGACAGCGATTTTTTTTCGCGAATTTTTAAAAATAATACAAAGAAAAGTGCGCGCAAGCATAATATTACATATATATTTTTTACTCGTGTTTTCACAAGCTTTCATTTGACACCACATTCGATGACCTAGTAAAAAAATTTTTTTTTCACTTCCGACTTCACCCCCCAAAACTAACCCCTTAAGTCAAAATTTAATTCTCAAAACTACATGGCTCTGATGAGGCCATCAATTCCTATATTATTACCAAATTTCACCTTTCTATGTCAAATAGTTTCGGAGAAAATCGGTGTGTGACAGACAGACAGACAGACAGACAGACAGACAGACACCGAAGTGATCTTATAAGTGTTCCGTACGGAACACTAAAAACAAATTAAAATATGAGTTAATTCAAATATGGTGATAACTAAATCAACTGCACAAAACTGGTTTTAATTAAATAAACTTACATTAAACGGATATAAAATAAGCTGTCAAATATTTGTCAAGCACCCAAATTGTGATCGCATTGACACTCAAAGTGTAAAGTAGTTAGGAATGTATTTTAGTTCAATTTAAAATGCCTTTTTGCTCTATTTCAAATGCAAATTATTTATGATCCCATAAGTTTGGATCATGCCAGTGGTTCATCTCGTATTTTTAGTTTATAACATAAAATACTTCGTGGTAGGACAATATCAGGTTAGAGGGACGTCGCAGCAGATGCTTTTGTTCCATAAAACAATTTGAATTTACCTTCGTTTATATATTTTAACTTTACTGTTCTACGCTCACTATCACAAACTTAATTTTAACACGCAGACACCCACATAAAGCCAAAATCATATGAATATTGATTATATAACTAAAAGAAAGCAAAAAAGCAAAATTATTTTTTTAAAAATATTTTGATTATATATATAGATATATATATATATATATATATATATATATATATATATATATATATATATATATATATACTCGTATATACATATACATATATATATATATATATATATATATATATATATATATATATATATATATATATATATATATATATATATATATATATATATATATATATATATATATATATATATATATATATATATATACTCGTATATATATATACATATATATATATATATATATATATATATATATATATATATATATATATATACAGGGTGCCCCATATGTATGGAATAATGATTTCACAGCATTTATTAATTATTATATCAAAAAAATGTTTAAATAAAAGTTATAGGGTGTTATACGGCGCACATGTTGACGCTGATAATAAAATGTTTTGAACTGTCAGAGAAATTACGGCATCTTAAATTTTTTTAAATGGAAAGCCTGCATGTTATTTTATTTTTGAGTCGTACTAAAAATTCTAGATAGTATTTGTCTAACATACTATATGTCTAAATTAAACTGTTTTGGAATAATTGATATTTGAAATTAAGGAGATCAAATTAAAAAAAAAATTAAGCTGGCTTGTGCCAAACATTTACTGTCAGGTAACGTCTTAACGCGTTAAAAAATGTTTTATTGGCGAAAACGTTAATTGCTGCATTTTGTGAAACTGCAATTTGAGCGTAATATCATAATCGTACATTTAACAGAAACTGAACAAATCACTTCACAGTGTGTCGCGTAGAACATGCTAGGTGGACAAAATTCATGTTATGATTTCCAGGAAATCTTATTTGCAAAACGTAAACAACACCACCAAACCCCGAATTCCGAGAAAAGGTTGTTTATCAAATTTGCAAGTGGCGAGTCATAAGCGTCAGAAGTCAGGTAATGAGTTTAATGCAGCTCTTTCAATCAATCAGTTGCAATTTAGCGACACTTTCGTGCACATCTTATAGCGACATATTGTAATATTGTGAAAGTTTTTGTGATGAATATTAATACTGAGGGTAAGTACTATTTTTTAATGTATTTTTTTTAATCAGAATCTATTAATTTGAATTTTTAGTATTTTTTTTTAAATAGCCTATATATTTTAGCGTGTTTTTTTTAAAAAAAAAACTTTGAAAGTTCAGAATATACAGACATTCACCTCTATCCGGGCTAGTTTTTAGATATTACATAGAAATAACTTTATTCTTCGTAAAAATACACATATTGTTTAGCACACTTCAGTACAACATGTTTTTTTTTCTTTTTTTCCAGAACACGTTTACTCTATTTCAAGGGTAGCCTTTTTTGAGGAGTGGTTGAAACACACGAAGAATGAAAAAAACTCGCGTGTATATGACTTTCTTTCTTCAAAATTTCACTTTGGTGACATTACTGAAAGCAGCCAAAAAGAAATAAAGTTGAAGATATCCAACTTGTCTAATAAGTTTGGTGCCAAATGGTTGGCTTCAGGAAAGTCGAAGGAGCGTTTTTTAATTAAAAATAAGAATTGGTTGGATGAAGCAGACATACAGTTTACTGCGAGTTCTTTTGCGCCACAACCTTCAACATCAAGTGAGAATGTGACTCCTACAGGAAAACCTCGCAAAGATTTCGAGGAATTGTCGTTTAAGACGAAGAAAAACGTCGCGTCGTGGATCTCGTAGAATCCCGAAGTGTCAGTGAATTGGTGACTGCTGCCGAAATTGCTGTGCGTTCAGCAGGGTAAAGGAAAATTGCCAATGTGATTAGAGACATTAGTGAGAGCCCAGATAATATTATTAAGTCTAAAAATACCAGTTCCGTTAATCCTAGGCAATTAAGTAGTGACGAAGCCTTAGCTTACTATATAGATTCTAAGTCAACAACGCATTCTTACAAACAAACTAGGAAGTGGTCCATGAAGGCGGGGCACAATGTGTTTCCGTCATATTTTAGTTTAAAAAAGTCCAAACAGGCCTGTTACCCTGCAGAGGAGCACATTGCTATAACAGAAACTCGTGCTGAAATAAATTTGCAAGCCTTATTAAATAAAACAGTGGAACGTCTAGTATTAGCACAGATTGAAGTTATCAGCAGTGTGCTCCCAACAAGTTCATCGTTTACACTTGTTAGTAAATGGGAATGTGATGGAAGTTCTGGGCACAGCACATACAAACAGAGATTTGAGAACACTGAATATACGGACGAGTTTCTTTTCGCATTTTCTTTAGTTCCCCTTAAGTTATATGATGGGTCCAAAATTATTTGGCAAAATCCTCGGCCTTCATCAACTTTGTATTGTCGCCCAATCAAATTTATATTTGCCAAAGAAACGAACGACTTCACGTTAGTGGAGACAAATAGATTGTTGGAAGAACTTAATGCTCTTCTTCCAACACTTATCAACTTTGGTGATTCTCAAATCTCTGTAAAACGCGAACTTTTGCTGACAATGACAGACGGAAAGGTGTGTAACGCCTTAACGGAAACTAGTTCATCCCAAAAGTGTTTCATCTGTGGCGCCACCCCCAAGACGATGAACGATGACCCCGCGATGTTTAACAGCAATCAAGAACATTTTGGCTTTGGTTTATCTACACTTCATGCTTGGATTCGTTTCTTCGAATGTCTTTTACATATCAGTTACAAGTTGAATATTAAGAAATGGCAGGCTAGAAGCAACGAAGACAAAGCAGATATCAAGGTTCGTTCCGAGGAAATCAAATTGAAATTTAAGAACGAGATGGGACTCATTGTAGATAAACCAAAGCCAGGATTTGGTTCTTCAAATGATGGAAATACAGCCCGTCGCTTTTTTAAGAATGCCGAGATGAGTGCTCAGATCACAGGGTTGGATGTTACAATTATAAAAAAGTTTGATGTTATTTTGAGAACATTGTCTTCTGGATTCGAGATAAACTTAGTTAAATTCAAAAAATTTTGTCTTGAAACCAGAAAACATTATCTTAGTCTGTATTCGTGGTACTGTATGCCTGCTACTGTGCATAAAATATTAATTCACAGCACAGAAGTCATCAAAGCGGCATTGCTTCCAATTGGGCAGCTTTCCGAAGAGGCTCAAGAAGCACGGAACAAAGATTGCTGCAGATTTAGGGAGTACAACACCCGCAAGTGCTCGCGTGTTGCCACGAATAGAGACTTACTGTGCATGTTAATTATAACATCTGATCCTTTGATCAATAGCTTTCGAGAGATTCCCAAAAAAAAGCCGTAAAAAATATGTACAGATGTATTAAAGTTAATTGTAAGCCCTAGCATAGAAGAGTCAAGATTGGAATCGTCATCATATTGTCGCACACAAAATGATGACGATTATACAGTAAACGACTCATCAGAAGACTCTGATGATGATTATTAGGTTCAGCTACTATTTTTAGTTATGTAGTGCTTGTACTAAGCATGTAAACCTTGACTTTTTTTCTTTATCAATAAATGAGTATTTTTATTTTACATATAATTACAGTCAGTGTCATTATGCTAAATTTATTACAGAATATTTATAACATTTATTTTAAAATTAAACAAAAACAATTTTTGACTGGAATTTTCAAAAACAATTTTTTTTTGAACCGAACAACAAGAAATATGTACCTTAAAAAAATCAAAAACATTTTAAAATACCAACTACTTATGTATGTATAATGCACAAGTTACCTACCTGAAAGGCAGGTATTATTTGAGTTTATCCTTTTTGTGTCAATAAAACTAAGTAATATGGATTAATTGTTTTATTTTTAATTAACAAATGCAATAAATGATTTTTTCATCTGGTTATTATTAAAAATAATAATACAGTGTCTTTCATTTAGTTGCACATTCAAGTTTGTAGAAAAATTCGTGCACATACGCAGAATATTTTTTGTTTTTGTTATACAAGGTTTTGTGCAGCTAGACAAAAAATACAGGTAAGCGAAATGCAGCTAAATGAAAGACATTGTATTATAATTTTTAATTCTAATAACCATACAAAATACCCTTGCCCTTTAGTTCCGTTATCTACCTGCTAAGCTGATGCAATCCTACCGCGATATACAAGGGTGGCTGTATTACACAAATTTTATCGATATCGAGTACCTGCGGTAAATTGTGAATAAAACCCACATTTATTAACTGATTTTCATGATTAATACCTTATTATATTTTCCAGATACGCAGCTGTCAGAAAAATGTATAATATTTTGTTTTTCTTTTGTTATTGCGCTTTTTTACCGAAAAAAATAATGAATTTTACACGAAAAAAATTTTTTTCTCTCCATTAATTTCTAAATAACTCCAAAACGATAAGTTGTTCCCGAGTTATCGTTAAATATGTCTGCGTAGCTGACTAATTTAGGGGAAAAAATTAGCCACGCCCATAAAAAAAACCAACGCGATGAATTTTTTCTTAAAATAACTTAATATGCCTAGAATATACATAAGCTATTGAAATAAGTGAAAAAATAATTTTGTCCAGCTAACTTGTACTAGTCGACACACTGTGCACTTTGTTAAAATGGTTGGTTACGGAGACCATAGGAGAAGACACCAAGAAGTGTGTGATCTTTTTAAAACGCATTATATCCGAATCGAGAACCTATTACCCAATCCGTAGTTAGCAAAACATTAAAACCATTTAGACAATCAGGTCATGTTAAGGATCGTTTTTAACTCTGGACCTCCAAAAGTTAAAACAAGCGATGATTAAAAGTTATATGTTTTATTGGAAATTACAGAAAATCCCTATACAGCTCAGCTTTGCCTAGATCACAACATAAGTAAAGGTACCTTAAGTCGTATACTGAATGAAGAAAAATTGCATCCATACAAACCCATTCTATTGCAAGAATTATCTGAAGACGACTACGATAGGCGCGTTGAATTTTGCGAGGTCATAATGGAACGAATCAATAATGATCCTAACCTAATTCATAATATTGTTTTTCCTGACGAGGCCATATTTTGTGTTAAAGGAAGAGTTAACAGGTATAACTGTTGATACTGGTCTACTGAGAATCCCTACATGTGGGCAGGGATTTGTGGACGTCATATCATTGGTCCCTTTTTTATCGACGGAACTCTTACAGGACAGCGGTATTTACAGTTAGTGAAAGAGCAAGTTATTCCAACGTGTGCAGATCTTTTTCCCGAAGAAAATAATTTGGACTTATATAACCAGAGTTATTTACATTTTAAGCTCAAAAAACGCATTTTGAAGACTTAAATTGTTTTTTTTGGACTATTCAAAGGTCTTTAACCGGCTAAATCACGATCTTTTTCTGAGCATTCTGAATTATATCGGCTTTGATGACAGCGCACGGAGTCTTGTTAATGCATACCTTACTGATAGGAAGCAGATGGTTAGAGTTGGTGATGCGCTGTCGAACTCTCTGAAAATGTCCTGCGGTGTGCCTCAAAGATCGATCGTGGGCCCGCAATTTTTCACCATTTATACGTCACAACTTATTTCACACTTAAAATATTCCTTAGCGTATTTCTACGCTGATGACACGCAATTATACATTTCTTTTAAGCCAGACCAAATATTGGAGGCTAATGATAAACGGACGCTTGATCTGGATGCCCTTATGAAGGCCTCGAGTGCGCATTGCTTAGAAATAAATCCAACTAAATCACGGATTCTGTTATTTGGACGGACTCAGTCTCAGATTCGGCACCCGAATCTGCTACAAATTAGCTTGAATAATGTAGTGCTAAGTGCATGTACTGATGCCAAAAACTTAGGCCTAGTAATGGACTCCGATCTGAGATTCACGGGACATATAAATTTATCTATTAAAGAGCATTCGCTAACCTTAAATTAATTTTCAATCTTCGAATCTTAGAAAGATGTTGTGTGACTCCATTGTTCTGTCGCACTTTAACTACTGTGATGTGGTATACATGCCCTGCCTTTTAGACTGTGACGCTAAGAGGATCCAACTTATGCAGAATTCGTGCGTGCATTTTATTGGCGGTATTCGAAGCCGTGACAGAGGTGTCAGTGCAAAATTGCGCGACATAAAGAATGAAAGACGGGTGCTACACAGTTTGGTACTATATAATAGAATTATTTGTAATAAGTATCCGGGCTACTTGTATAGCAAAATAAAATTTAGGTACAATGCACATAACCTGGATCTGAGGCATAAATTCACCTTGACTCCGCCCATGCACTTGACTTCAATGTATGAGCGTTGTTTCAGTTACCAAATAGCTAAATTGTACAATAAAGTGCCTGTTGATCTGAGGGATGGCGTCAGGTCACAGGTTTAAAAGAGCAGTAAAAACCATTGTTCATAGCTTATGCTGACTCCTACTGGCAGCTCAGACAATGGTCACCTCAATCGACCTCTCTAATATTACATATAAAGCAGTAGCAATACCTTTAGCCACCCACAGTATTAATATTAACTTCTATCATGGTGGTACATTGTGTACTGATATTTTGTATTTTATATGCAATCGACCTCTCTAGTGTTACATACAGAGTTACAGGGAAAGTCGTCCTAGATAATTAAGGACGTTATAGTTTAGGTCGTTTCTGACCGATTTGACTCTATGACATGATGTCCTAAACTTAACCGTTTTCGAGATATTGAAGTTTAAAGATTTTCTAAAAAAAACATGTTTTTTTTTGCTTTTATATCGATTTTTTTTATTAGAGGTTCTCGAGTGCGATTTTTTTGGTTATTTTTAGTTAGTCATGTCAAGTATCAAAAATCATCAAAAAAATTTGAACTAGTTACTAACAGTTTCAAATGGCGGCTTGTTAATGTTTCTAAATTACGAATTTTTACCAAGTGTTTCCTACTTTAAATCAATAAAGAGAAAAAAAAAATGTATGGAAGTTATTCTGCAAATTATTTTAAAAACTTTTACGTCTTTTTAGCTATCTAAAACGGTATAATATCTACTGGATCTATTGAAAATTCTAAGAAAATGAGATTTCAATAGACCCAAATGTAGAGTAACATAATAATAGAATTTAGATACCACCAATTACCGGTTTACTACCTGCACCTTCAAACAATAAAAAGGGTTGGGTAAGCATTTTTTCCGGTCGGGGTACTCTCTGTGCGAGTGACATTTTCTGTTTACTAAACATTATTGAATGATTTTTAGTCTGCTCATGCGATTCGTCCGTGGTAGATGTGCTATACCGTGCTTTTCAAAAATATCTGTTTCATCTTCTGACTGTGTGAATTGGCTCATAACTGGATTTTGATCTCTGCTTGTAAATATGGCAACGTATACCAACGAGGAATATGCTGACATCCTAATGTGTTACGGATTTTGCGAAGGAGTGTCGTCGCGTGCACGTGATGAATACATACTGCGATATCCTACTCGTCGTGTACCTGATGTTAGCGTATTTGATGGAACTTATCGAACACTACGAGAAACTGGTTCCGTACAAAGACGGCGGACTGACATGGGACGACCACGTATCTTTGACGAAGACGAAGAAAAACGAAATACGACGTCTCTTTGAGGTGGACCCAACCACATCTACAAATGTTGTCACACAACAGCTTGGTATTTCGCAGTGGAAGGTATGGTTTGTAATGCATACTGTTGGGCAACACCCTTACCACTATACGTCCGTGTAAGTCATTGAAGAAGGGGATCCGTTGCGACGATTAGAATTCTGCAGATTTATGCTCAATACCGATGTCGAAGATGCATCTTTTTTAAGAAAATACTATGGACTGACGAGTCGAAATTCGACAAAGACGGTCTTACAAACTACCACAATGCCCACTATTGGGCTTCTAAAGAGGAAGGCAACCCAAACAAAAAAAGAAGGAAAGGATCATAAACAAGATTCAGCTTAAATGTGTGGATGGGTATAATTTCAAATTATTTGGTTGGGCCATTCTTTCTGCCAGATAATTTGAATGGCGAGGAATACGACAATTTTTTGCGGTACGATTTACCTAATTTGATGGAAGACCTACCTATTGGTTTGAGACAAAACATGTACTTTCAACACGATGGCTGCCCAGCTCACTACAGAGGAAGTGTTCGTGCACGGCTCAATGACAATTATCCCAACAAATGGATTGGAAGAGGCGGACCCATACCTTGGCCGGCGAGAAGCCCAGATCTAACACCGATGGATTTTTATGTGTGGGGTCACATAAAAAGTCTCGTATACGACCAGATGACTCCTATCGAAAACGTGGATGTCCTAAGACAAAAAATAATTGATGCGGCTGACGAAATGAGGCGGCACCTCACAACCAGCGTTGTGAAAAGTTATTTAAGAAAAAGAATGAGAATTTGTGTCAGAAATAGGGGCGACCATATAGAACATGAATTATAATTAATAAAAAATATTAAATTGCAAGGTTTTTTGTTTTATTTGTGTATTTTTCGTATTTTCACCTAGAACTAAAAATTTACCTTTTGCTACCCGAGCCCGCTTTAGGTGTCATTCTGTGTACAGTTTTCCTATTAAACTCCTAGTATTATACCTTTTTTGATAGCTAAAAAGACGTAAAAGTTTTTAAAATAATTTGCAGAACAACTTCCATACATCTTTTTTTCTCTTTATTGATTTAAAGTAGGAAACACTTGGTAAAAATTCGTAATTTAGAAACATTAACAAGCCGCCATTTGAAACTGTTAGTAACTAAATTTTTTTGATGATTGACATACAGACTAACTAAAAATAACCAAAAAATCGCACTCGAGAACCTCTAACAAAAAAAAATCGATATAAAAGCAAAAAAAAACATGTTTTTTTTAGAAAATCTTTAAACTTCAATATCTCGAAAACGGTTAAGTTTAGGACATCATGTCATAGAATCAAATCGGTCAGAAACGACCTAAACTATAACGTCCTTAATTATCTAGGACGACTTTCCCTGTAACCCTGTATATAGTAGTAGTTATACCCTTAGCCACCCACAGTATTAATATTAACTTCTATCATGGTAGTACATTGTGTATTCATTATTATATTTTGTATTTTATATGCAATACTAATTTCTAAATGTTGGTGTATACAATATGTACAGTAATACCCCGCTTAGCGCGACCCCGTTACGCGCGGTTTCACTATAACGCGAATTTCAAATTTCGCGCTCATGTAGTCATTAACTTCTCTATGGTCGCGGGGGGATCCCCGCTTTCTCTGAATATTCTCTTTGAAGAATTGGGAATTCCCTGTCCTTCGACTTTGTTCTATGGGGATTTCCTCGTTCGTTTCGTGTGCTCATTTGTTCCGTAATGTTAGTTCGGTCGGCTGGCAGTTTTGTTTTAATATTTATTGGAGATACATACATACATAATTTAACCCTACGTTAAAAATGCCGCCTGTAAAGAAAAAAGAGCGTAAAAGCGTCACTTTGGAATTGAAGATGAAAGTGTTAAGAAGAATGGAAAATGGAGGCAAAGCAACAATTGTTGGGAGAGATTTTGGACTCTCAGAATCGACTGTGAGAACGATTTATAAAAATCGGGGAAAAAAATTAAAATCTCCAGCGAAGGTTCAACACCTATAAGTGCAACAAAACTTTCTCGTTCGAGATCATCTATCTTAGAAAGAATGGAGAAATTACTGTCAGTCTGGATCGAAGATTTGAATAAGAAGAACACACCACTAAGTCAAGATCTCATATGCACAAAAGCAAAATCTTTGTATGAGATGCTGAAAACAAAAGAAGGAGAAGGGAGTGCCACTCCGACTTTTGCTGCCAGCAGAGGCTGGTTCCATCGGTTCAAGCAGCGTTCTAATCTTCACAATATCCACATAACAGGCGAGGCGGCCAGCGCGGACATTCAAGCTGCAGCTGAGTTTCCAGACAAGTTTCAAGACTTCGTTAGACGAGAGAAAATTCCTGCTTGTCTCATCTTCAATGTTGATGAGACCGCACTTTACTGGAAAAAAATGCCATCTCGAACATTCATTTCTAAGGAAGAACGTCAAGCCAGTGGTTTCAAAGCTGCGAAAGATCGACTAACACTTCTGCTGGGTGGTAATGCCACTGGTGATTTCAAACTGAAACCTTTACTAGTGTACCATTCAGAAACACCCCGTGCAATGCGAGGCACAGACAAGACAAGTCTACCAGTTGTGTGGCGATCAAACAGAAAGGCGTGGGTTACACGGGAAATTTTTCAAGAATGGTATTCTAATAGTTTTTGCCCATCAGTCAAATCATACTGTGACAGAAATGGGCTTGAACCTAAAGTTATATTACTCTTAGACAATGCCCCAGGACATCCAACCTCACTTGATACGCCCAGAGACTTAAAAGTGTACGTAAAGTTCCTTCCACCAAACACTACGTCAATATTACAACCTATGGACCAGGGGAGCAATAGCAAACTTCAAAGCTTATTACCATCGCCGCACTTTTAGCCAACTAATTCATGAAACTGACGGGGAAGGAAGACAGTCTATGCGAGAGTGGTGGAAGTCATACAACATTATGAAGTCTATTCACAACATAGAAGAGGCTTGGAAGGAAGTTAAAATGAGTTGTATGAATGGGGTGTGGCGTAATCTTTGGCCAGATGTAGTGGAAGCACCTAGAAGAATTGTCCAGATGCAGAGACAAGTGCTTGAAGACATTGCTGCAATGATTGAGGGGTCTGAACTTGAAGATGTCACGGTAGAAGATCTCGTAGAACTTGTAGCAACGCACGACGATCCTATTAGCAATGAAGATCTGATCGAGTTACAGAATAATCCTATCTACGATGAGGAAGAACAAGTAGAAGAGAAAGTTTTATCTTCAGGGGAAATACAAAATGCACTTTCAAAAATTTATTCAGGTTTGGACATATTGCAGAGTATAGACAATAATGATGACCGTGTCTTGACCGTGTGTCAAACAATTAAAAACAGTGTTGGGTGTTATGAACGTATTTTACAAGAACGTAAACAAAACGTTACCCAAAAGACAATAGATGTATTTTTCCGTAAAAAATAAGAGTATGTATTGCATAAAGTGTTCTTAGAATTAAAGTGATTGATTAAAATGATTTGTATTTTTTTGTATTAAATTTTGACTATGTTTAATCATAAACCTCGATATACGCGAATTTCAGTTAACGCGATTTTTTTCGGAACGTATCCCTCGCGTAAAGCGGGGTATTACTGTATTTGCATTTCATGGTTCAGATATTGATGGAAATAATACAAAGAAAAGCGTGTGCAAGTATTACATTATATATATATATATATATATATATATATATATATATATATATATATATATATATATATATATATATATATACATATGTATATATATATATATATATATATATATATATATATATACATATGTATATATATATATATATATATATATATATATATATATATATATATATATATATTATTGGGGTGACAGTAACCAAGTGGAATTTAACGCTACAAAAACCCAGGCGGCAGTTTTTTCTAAAAAAAAGTGAACGTTGCAGAACCCGACATAGTTATGTCGGGCCGCTCCATCTCTCTAACATCGTCACTCAATCTGTTAGGCGTTAATTTGGGAGCAAATATGTCCTGGCATGAACATGTTGCAGGCATAGCAAGAAGAGCTTCTCAAAAGTTGGGAATATTGTTTCGAACCAGAAAGCTTTACACTCCACAACAACTGTTAATTCTTTACAAAGCTCAAATTCGACCAACTATGGAATACTGCTCCCATGTTTGGAGCTCCGCTCCCAAACATACACTGCATTTGTTGGATTCTATCCAGAGAAGAGCTGTTCGTCTGATTGGACACCCGGAACTGACCGACGGCCTTGATTCGCTGGAACATCGAAGAACGGTTGGCGACTTGAGCTTATTCTACAAGTACTTTCATGGAAAGTGTTCGAAGGATGTGGCCCGTTTAATTCCTCCCAGAGCGGTGCATATTAGAGGTACGCGTCGCGCTAATGCTTCACATCCGTATGAGGTTCAGCTTGTTACTCCTCGTACAACGCTTTTCAAGCAGTCTTTTATATGGAGAACATCATACCTTTGGAATGGTTTACCCAGGACTGTGTTTCCCATCGAGTACAATCTACAGCGATTCAAGAACAACGTGAATCGCTTTTCTCCGCACACGTGTCGCTCCTGTAGCGCTTTAGGGACTTCCCTGTAGCACGTGTGCTAGACCCATAAAAAAAAAAAATATATATATATATATATATATATATATATATATATATATATATTTTATTCGTGTTTTCACTAGCTTTCATTTGACACCGCCCTCGATGACCTAGTAAAAATTTTTTTTTTTCACTTCCAATTTCACCCCTCAAAACTAACCCCTTAGGTCAAAATTTAACTTTCAAAACTACACGGCTCTGATGAATGAATTCTTATATTAATACCAAATTTCAACTTTCTATGTCAAATAGTTTTCGGAGGAAATCGGGTGTGACAGACAGACAGATAGACACCGAAGTGATCTTGTAAGTGTTCCGTGCGGAACACTAAAAAGTGGATCGTAATAGAGCTGTTTCTAAATTAAGTCGTATATTGGTGACCTTAGCCTTATAAAATATAAATTTAAATCTGGCATATCACTAATTACAGGTATATATTGCAAAGTAATTAAACCTTTTTTTAAATAGAACACTCTGTTTTTGTTACTTTTTCCAGGACGTGTACATGGTGGTTTAAATTTCTCATTACTTTTTCAGCAGAGAATAAACCTTCCGTTCCTGATACACTGTAAACAACTTTAATGCCGTAAAATCCCCAACCTTAACCACATAATACACAATATAAAGCTTAATATAAAGGGAAAACATTTATGTTGAATGAAAAAAGTTAATTAGGTTTTACCTTTCCATAATTACTCTCATCATATTCTTGTAGAGAAAACATACCTGAAGAGGAAGGCTGGGTAGTATCATCTGCAAAAAGAGAAAGACACAATAAAAATATTATTATTCTAAAGAACAGAAAAATATTTATCTAAAGAACTTTTCGAAAGTTCGTTTATTATTAATAAATTGAAGCCTATAGAAAATTAAAAACAGATCCAAATTAAGTCCATACATGGATATATATATATATATATATATATATATATATATATATATATATATATATATATATATATATATATATATATAAACTCCTGGACAAAATTAACGCAACAATCTGAAAATTAATTTATCTTTTTCTTATGTTAGTTTTAAAGTTTACGGAGTATTTGAATAGTAGGCTATACATATTTTGTTTCGTTGTTCATGACAGAAATCAAAACAATTCGTTTAGATTTACAGTTTTTAAAGAATTTTTTAGAAGATAAACAATTTTCTGTAATAATGCGATAGATTTTCTTTAAAAGTAAGCTTATAAATTGTTCCCTTTTTCAAAGTAATACGTTTTTGTGGTAGACTGTTTTATTTTTGACCCCGAAGAATTAGAAAAATGAATCGAACAAGGAATTTAACTGAACACGAGGTAGTGCGAGCCTCAGTTTTATTGGACGAGGGATATTGTCAGAGTTATGTTGCCAATTTGTTAGGCAAAACATCGTTCCACAATAAGTCGTATGATAAGACGCTTGAATGAAGTAGGAACATATTCTAGAAGGCTAGGCAAGGGCGAAAACGATGCACTAGCGACCTAGATGAACGTTTTATAAGACAATATGCTTTAAGAAACAGGACTGTCACTAGTTCTATAATAAGAAACGAACTCGAAGCTGCAGTAGGAGACCAGCCACTGCGCCCCTGCTTACTAGTGAGAACAGAGTTGCCAGGTTACGTTTTGCTCGAAATCACGAAAACTGGTCTGTGGATGATTGGAAACAAGTTTTCTTCACAAATGAAACTAGGTTAGTCTAAAACATCCAGATGGTCGTGAACGAGTATGGCGAAGACCAGGAGAGAGGTTTGCTCCTTGCAATATCGCTGCAAGGATTTCATTCGGCGGTAGCTCTGGTATGTTCTGGGGTGGCATCTGCTCGCACAGAGTTAGTTCCTCTCTGTACAAAATCCATGAATGCTGACTACTATCTTGAGAATATTGTAATAGAACATGTGATGCCTTTTGGTCATTTTGTGAGGCCAAATTTCCTGTTTATGCAAGACAACGCTCGACCTCACGTGGCTAGGGAGGTACTCGATTATCTTAATCAAGTTGATATACCGATTATGCAATGGCCACCGAAAAGCCCGGATCTGAATCCGATAGAACATGTATGGCATCACCTTAAGAAAAATGTGAAACGTCATATACCGGCACCTAGAAACCTGAGGGAACTTGAAAATGCAGTTATCACAGAATGGGAGCAAATTCCTCAAGATTTTATCCAAAATTTAATTAGAAGCATGCCTAGGGGCATAAACGCTGTCATCCGAAGTAGAGGCAACACGCGCTACTAGTGTCCCAGTTACACAATTAATTTTGCTACTAGTGTCCCAGTTTATTTTTTTCATTATTACATAATTTGAACGATTTTGTTATTAGGTCTTAAGAATTATTTTAATTCGAATCTTATAGAGAAATTTGGTAGCTAATTCACTTTTAAAGTATCCGAATAAGTTTTTTCTAACTTTTAGTGTAACCAAGGTTCATAAAAAATTATTAAAATTAATTCATTATAGAGATTTGTATGATTTAATATGTTGTTGCGTTAATTTTGTCCAGGAGTATATATATATATATATATATATATATATATATATATATATATATATATATATATATATATATATAATACATCGGCTGTCACTCTCCGTAGAGGAGTGCGTTTTCCACCGAGTACAATTTACAGTGATTCAAAACCACGATAAATCACTTTCTAGGTACACGCGTTGCTCCTGTAGCGCTTTAGGATTTCCCTTCAGTACATGTGCTATCCCCCCAAAAAAAGCTGTTGCAGAGCGAAGGTTTAGCCAGGGGGATATACTCCCCGCCTCTATAAATGCAGAAAATATGGTGCAGTTGTTTGGAATCCAATACACGCTAAGTACAAGTAGAAATATTCAAAGAAAGTTTGCCAAATTTCTTATATTAAAATATGATGGTGTGTATCCTGATAGGGGTGTCAATGAGGTCATTATAACTGAACGTTTCCAGCTACCTTTATTGACGAATCGAAGAAATTACCATCTGGTCTGTTTTCTTATAAAATTATGTAAATCTCTTATTGACTCTCCTGACTTACTATTTCAAGTAAACTTTCACGTTCCTAATAGATTGGTCAGAACTTCTCCTGTTTTCTGTTTACCTACTGCATCAACTAATTTTCTCATCAAAACACCATTGTTTCAAGCTATGAGCGTTTTCAACAGTACTTGTAACGACATTGACGTGAACAACCTGCCATTTGCGCAATTTTGCCAAGTGCTTAAAAAATAAATTGTTGCATGTATAGATATTTATTCCAAGTGTATTATTTTAATTTTAATTTTTAATTTTTTTTATATAATTTCTATGTGATTTTTATATTATCTGTGTCTTTTGTTCTATACTGGTACTTTGTGTTTCTTTTTATCTCTATCTCCTTTGTATTATGTTATTTATGCTTAATTGTCTTGTAAATGGTATATCTGTTAGACAATAAAGATTATTATTATTATTATTATTAAAATACGACCCTTAGAAATGAATCTTTTTTTTATTGGGGTTTCTGTTTTGTGAAAAAATATTCACCCTTAAGTTGGGCGTCAGTTTTTTTAGAGTTCTACTGTAGAGTAAGGGTTCTTTTTATGAGAAACCTCCTCCCTCCTCCGGTCATTAATTTTCAGTTTACTGTGTGGTAAGGGGAGTAAGTGGGAGTTCCAGTATGAAAGCGTTTTTTTTTTTCAACAAAGGATTTCGTTTCTCCATTTTCATTTGACGCCCTTGCCTATAAGTAGCCTGTCTTTTTTAGTGTTTTTTTTTTTGTTCCTTAAAAGAACGCCCTTTGTAGCCATCTACCCCCCTTGCCCCTAGAATCATATATATATATATATATATATATATATATATATATATATATATATATATATATATATAAAATAAAATAAATAAACATCGTCTTTAATTCGGTATCCACAAAATCAATACAAAACAAAATCAAAAGTATATATAATAGACAATTTACAAATGTACACACACAATTACAATTACCGCAGAAGGAAAAATAAATGGCGGAGTTTAGCCACAGGCTACTCTTACACGTCCTTATTTAAGCCTAATCAAATGTAAAAAGGAAACTAAAAGAAAACACAATACCAAGAAAATAAAATAAGAGAAAAAAAAAGACATATAGAAAACTTTGATAATACAATAAGAATCCAAATCTTACACATTGTATTACATATTATAAATATCTATAAACCACATATAGCCAAGGCTTACAGAAAAATTCTGCAATCCTTGGTATAGCACCACACATGTGCA
>CM032447.1:241238522-241260617 GCA_019049505.1 Pachyrhynchus sulphureomaculatus | reverse complement strand
GGAAGGAGGCTAATCATCATCATCATCATTCTCATTAGCTTATTCCAGCCATAGCCGGATATAAGCCTACCCAAGTTATCTCTAACGAGCTTTGTTGTTTTCTTTTTGCATCCCATCGTGCCCCCCATCCATTTTGTCTGTGGTCTACCTCTGCATCTTTTGTGTTCCCTAGGCCTCCATTCAATTATACGGCATATCGATTTGTTATCATTCATCCTTGCGATATGCTCCTCCCAATTCCACCTTAATAGACATATTCGTTATATCACATCTGTCACTTTTGTTCCTGTTCGAATCTTGATATTAGGAATACGATCTTGGAGTCTAATGTTTAGCATTCTCCTCTTCATTGCTCTTTACGTTACCTGGGCTTTATTTATTGTACTTTTATTTAAAGCCCAGATTTCAGTGCCATATGTTAGTACCGGCAGTACCTAATGATCGAATACTATGGTTTTTTATTATATTTGGGATGTGCAACGAGCTAACGAGACTCTTGTATCCAAGTTAGTCTTCAAATTATTTTTCGATATTTCGATTTTTTGTCCTAAATATATAAATGGTTGTACTTTTTTTCACCTTCTATTAATAGTTCCTGGCTTTACTTTCGCTGTTCAAATTTTTTTCTTTCTGGTGAAGTTTTTTAGACCTCTTTCTCGAGACTTGTTATTTAATTCCATCAGCATTTCTTGTATTTCTTCTTTTATGTTGGCGATCAGAGTGACATCATCTGCGAACCTTAAATGATTTAATCGTTCACCGTCCATTAGTATTCCTTTATTTTCCTACTTTAACGATTTGAACATGTCTTCTAGAGTCAACCTAAACAGCTTTGAGGATATCGAATCGCCTTGTCTAATTCCTCTTTTAATTTTGTTTTCATTTGTTTTTTCTTCAAGCATTATTTGTGAAGTGGAATTTTTATATATGAGTTTAAAAAGAGTTGTGTATCTTTCATTGACTATGCTGTTACTTAAGGCGTTAAGGACTGCACATATCTCTACCGAATCAAAAGCTTTTCGTAGTCAACCATTGCGATCCACAAGGTGAAAAAGCAAATGAATATAAATTCATTTGCTTTTTCCACTAGTAAACTAATTCTTTGAAGGGGGCCAAAGTGCTGTATCCTGTCTAAACCCGCTTGTTCACATGGTTGATAACTCTCTAATTTATTCGTTAATCTATATGTTATAATTGTAGTGAGTATTTTGTATAGTACTGACAACAGGCTGATGGATCTTTAATTCTCCAATTTAAATTTGTTTCGCTTGTCGTGAGAATACTGATATTATACTCTTTCCAGATGATACTGCTTTAGTAAACAAAAACAAATTAAAATATGAGTTAATTCAAATATGGTGATAACTAAATGAACTGAACAAAACTGATTTTAATTAAATAAACTTACATTAAACGGAAATAAAATAACCTGTCAAATATTTGCCAAGCACCCAAATTGTGATCGCATTGACACTCAAAGTGTAAAGTAGTTAGGAATGTATTTTGGTTCAATTTTAAAATGCCTTTTTGCTCTATTTCAAATGCAAATTATTTATGATCCCATAAGTTTAGATCATGCCAGTGGTTCATCTCGTATTTTTAGTTTATAACATAAAATACTTCGTGGTAGGACAATATCAGGTTAGAGGGACGTCGCAGCAGATGCTTTTGTACCATAAAACAACAATTTGAATTTACCTTCGTTTATATATTTTTAACTTTACTGTTCTACGCTCACGATCACAAACTTAATTTTTAACACGCAGACACCCACATAAAGCCAAAATCATATGAATATTGATTATATAATTAAAAGAAAGCAAAAAAAGCAAAATTATTTTTTTAAAAATATTTTGATTATATATATAGATATATACATATATATATATATATATATATATATATTATATATATATATATATATATATATATATATATATATATATATATATATGTATATATATATATATATATATATATATATATATTATATATATATATATATATATATATATATATATATATATATATATATATATATATATATATACAGGGTGCCCCATATGTATGGAATAATGATTTCACAGCATTTATTAATTATTATATCAAAAAAATGTTTAAATAAAAGTTATAGGGTGTTATACGGCGCACATGTTGACGCTGATAATAAAATGTTTTTGAACTGTCAGAGAAATTACGCCATCTTAAATTTTTTTAAATGGAAAGCCTGCATGTTATTTTATTTTTGAGTCGTACTAAAAATTCTAGATAGTATTTGTCTAACATACTATATGTCTAAATTAAACTGTTTTGGAATAATTGATATTTGAAATTAAGGAGATCAAATTAAAAAAAAAAATTAAGCTGGCTTGTGTCAAACATTTACTGTCAGGTAACGTCTTAACGCGTTAAAAAATGTTTTATTGACGAAAACGTTAATTGCTGCATTTTGTGAAACTGCAATTTGAGCGTAATATCATAATCGTACATTTAACAGAAACTGAACAAATCACTTCACAGTGTGTCGCGTAGAACATGCTAGGTGGACAAAATTCATGTTATGATTTCCAGGAAATCTTATTTGCAAAACGTAAACAACACCACCAAACCCCGAATTCCGAGAAAAGGTTGTTTATCAAATTTGCAAGTGGCGAGTCATAAGCGTCAGAAGTCAGGTAATGAGTTTAATGCAGCTCTTTCAATCAATCAGTTGCAATTTAGCGACACTTTCGTGCACATCTTATAGCGACATATTGTAATATTGTGAAAGTTTTTGTGATGAATATTAATACTGAGGGTAAGTACTATTTTTTAATGTATTTTTTTTAATCAGAATCTATTAATTTGAATTTTTAGTATTTTTTTTTAAAATAGCCTATATATTTTAGCGTGTTTTTTTTAAAAAAAAAACTTTGAAAGTTCAGAATATACAGACATTCACCTCTATCCGGGCTAGTTTTTAGATATTACATAGAAATAACTTTATTCTTCGTAAAAATACACATATTGTTTAGCACACTTCAGTACAACATGTTTTTTTTTCTTTTTTTCCAGAACACGTTTACTCTATTTCAAGGGTAGCCTTTTTTGAGGAGTGGTTGAAACACACGAAGAATGAAAAAAACTCGCGTGTATATGACTTTCTTTCTTCAAAATTTCACTTTGGTGACATTACTGAAAGCAGCCAAAAAGAAATAAAGTTGAAGATATCCAATTTGTCTAATAAGTTTCGTGCCAAATGGTTGGCTTCAGGAAAGTCGAAGGAGCGTTTTTTAATTAAAAATAAGAATTGGTTGGATGAAGCAGACATACAGTTTACTGCGAGTTCTTTTGCGCCACAACCTTCAACATCAAGTGAGAATGTGACTCCTACAGGAAAACCTCGCAAAGATTTCGAGGAATCGTCGTTTAAGACGAAGAAACGTCGCGTCGTGGATCTCGTAGAATCCCGAAGTGTCAGTGAATTGGTGACTGCTGCCGAAATTGCTGTGCGTTCAGCAGGGTAAAGGAAAATTGCCAATGTGATTAGAGACATTAGTGAGAGCCCAGATAATATTATTAAGTCTAAAAATACCAGTTCCGTTAATCCTAGGCAATTAAGTAGTGACGAAGCCTTAGCTTACTATATAGATTCTAAGTCAACAACGCATTCTTACAAACAAACTAGGAAGTGGTCCATGAAGGCGGGGCACAATGTGTTTCCGTCATATTTTAGTTTAAAAAAGTCCAAACAGGCCTGTTACCCTGCAGAGGAGCACATTGCTATAACAGAAACTCGTGCTGAAATAAATTTGCAAGCCTTATTAAATAAAACAGTGGAACGTCTAGTATTAGCACAGATTGAAGTTATCAGCAGTGTGCTCCCAACAAGTTCATCGTTTACACTTGTTAGTAAATGGGGATGTGATGGAAGTTCTGGGCACAGCACATACAAACAGAGATTTGAGAACACTGAATATACGGACGAGTTTCTTTTCGCATTTTCTTTAGTTCCCCTTAAGTTATATGATGGGTCCAAAATTATTTGGCAAAATCCTCGGCCTTCATCAACTTTGTATTGTTGCCCAATCAAATTTATATTTGCCAAAGAAACGAACGACTTCACGTTAGTGGAGACAAATAGATTGTTGGAAGAACTTAATGCTCTTCTTCCAACACTTATCAACTTTGGTGATTCTCAAATCTCTGTAAAAACGCGAACTTTTGCTGACAATGACAGACGGAAAGGTGTGTAACGCCTTAACGGAAACTAGTTCATCCCAAAAGTGTTTCATCTGTGGCGCCACCCCCAAGACGATGAACGATGACCCCGCGATGTTTAACAGAAATCAAGAACATTTTGGCTTTGGTTTATCTACACTTCATGCTTGGATTCGTTTCTTCGAATGTCTTTTACATATCAGTTACAAGTTGAATATTAAGAAATGGCAGGCTAGAAGCAACGAAGACAAAGCAGATATCAAGGTTCGTTCCGAGGAAATCAAATTGAAATTTAAGAACGAGATGGGACTCATTGTAGATAAACCAAAGCCAGGATTTGGTTCTTCAAATGATGGAAATAGAGCCCGTCGCTTTTTTAAGAATGCTGAGATGAGTGCTCAGATCACAGGGTTGGATGTTACAATTATAAAAAAGTTTGATGTTATTTTGAGAACATTGTCTTCTAGATTCGAGATAAACTTAGTTAAATTCAAAAAATTTTGTCTTGAAACCAGAAAACATTATCTTAGTCTCTATTCGTGGTACTGTATGCCTGCTACTGTGCATAAAATATTAATTCACAGCACAGAAGTCATCAAAGCGGCATTGCTTCCAATTGGGCAGCTTTCCGAAGAGGCTCAAGAAGCACGGAACAAAGATTGCTGCAGATTTAGGGAGTACAACACCCGCAAGTGCTCGCGTGTTGCCACGAATAGAGACTTACTGTGCATGTTAATTATAACATCTGATCCTTTGATCAATAGCTTTCGAGAGATTCCCAAAAAAAAGCCGTAAAAAATATGTACAGATGTATTAAAGTTAATTGTAAGCCCTAGCATAGAAGAGTCAAGATTGGAATCGTCATCATATTGTCGCACAATGCCACAAAATGATGACGATTATACAGTAAACGACTCATCAGAAGACTCTGATGATGATTATTAGGTTCAGCTACTATTTTTAGTTATGTAGTGCTTGTACTAAGCATGTAAACCTTGACTCGTAAATTTTTCTTTATCAATAAATTTTTTTATTTTACATATAATTACAGTCAGTGTCATTATGCTAAATTTATTACAGAACATTTATAACATTTATTTTAAAATTAAACAAAAACAATTTTTGACTGGAATTTTCAAAAACAATTTTTTTTTGAACCGAACAGCAAGAAATATGTACCTTAAAAAAATCAAAAACATTTTAAAATACCAACTACTTATGTATGTATAATGCACAAGTTACCTACCTGAAAGGCAGGGATTATTTGAGTTTATCCTTTTTGTGTCAATAAAACTAAGTAATATGGATTAATTGTTTTATTTTTAATTGACAAATGCAATAAATGATTTTTCATCTGGTTATTATTAAAAATAATAATACAGTGTCTTTCATTTAGTTGCACATTCAAGTTTGTAGAAAAATTCGTGCACATACGCAGAATATTTTGTTTTTGTTATACAAGGTTTTGTGCAGCTAGACAAAAAATACAGGTAAGCGAAATGCAGCTAAATGAAAGACACTGTATTATAATTTTTAATTCTAATAACCATACAAAATACCCTTGCCCTTTAGTTCCGTTATCTACCTGCTAAGCTGATGCAATCCTACCGCGATATGCAAGGGTGGCTGTATTACACAAATTTTATCGATATCGAGTACCTGCGGTAAATTGTGAATAAAACCCACATTTATTAACTGATTTTCATGATTAATACCTTATTATATTTTCCAGATACGCAGCTGTCAGAAAAATGTATAATATTTTGTTTTTTCTTTTGTTATTGCGCTTTTTTTACCGAAAAAAATAATGAATTTTACACGAAAAAAATTTTTTTCTCTCCATTAATTTCTAAATAACTCCAAAACGATAAGTTGTTCCCGAGTTATCGTTAAATATGTCTGCGTAGCTGACTAATTTAGGGGAAAAAATTAGCCACGCCCATAAAAAAAAACCAACGCGATGAATTTTTTCTTAAAATAACTTAATATGCCTAGAATATACATAAGCTATTGAAATAAGTGAAAAAATAATTTTGTCCAGCTAACTTGTACTAGTCGACACACTGTGCACTTTGTTAAAATGGTTGGTTACGGAGACCATAGGAGAAGACACCAAGAAGTGTGTGATCTTTTTAAAACGCATTATATCCGAATCGAGAACCTATTACCCAATCCGTAGTTAGCAAAACATTAAAACCATTTAGACAATCAGGTCATGTTAAGGATCGTTTTAACTCTGGACCTCCAAAAGTTAAAACAAGCGATGATTAAAAAGTTAGATGTTTTATTGGAAATTACAGAAAATCCCTATACAGCTCGGCTTTGCCTAGATCACAACATAAGTAAAGGTACCTTAAGTCATATACTGAATGAAGAAAAATTGCATCCATACAAACCCATTCTATTGCAAGAATTATCTGAAGACGACTACGATAGGCGCGTTGAATTTTGCGAGGTCATGATGGAACGAATCAATAATGATCCTAACCTAATTCATAATATTATTTTTTCTGACGAGGCCATATTTTGTGTTAAAGGAAAGAGTTAACAGGTATAACTGTTGGTACTGGTCTATTGAGAATCCCTACATGTGGGCAGGGATTTGTGGACGTCATATCATTGGTCCCTTTTTTATCGACGAAACTCTTACAGGACAGCGGTATTTACAGTTAGTGAAAGAGCAAGTTATTCCAACTTGTGCAGATCTTTTTCCCGAAGAAAATAATTTGGACTTATATAACCAGAGTTATTTACATTTTAAGCTCAAAAAACGCATTTTGAAGACTTAAATTGTTTTTTTGGACTATTCAAAGGTCTTTAACCGGCTAAATCACGATCTTTTTCTGAGCATTCTGAATTATATCGGCTTTGATGACAGCGCACGGAGTCTTGTTAATGCATACCTTACTGGTAGGAAGCAGATGGTTAGAGTTGGTGATGCGCTGTCGAGCCACCTGAAAATGTCCTGCGGTGTGCCTCAAGGATCGATCGTGGGCCCGCTATTTTTCACCATTTATACGTCACAACTTATTTCACACTTAAAATATTCCTTAGCGTATTTCTACGCTGATGACACGCAATTATACATTTCTTTTAAGCCAGACCAAATATTGGAGGCTAATGATAAACTGACGCTTGATCTGGATGCCCTTATGAAGGCCTCGAGTGCGCATTGCTTAGAAATAAATCCAACTAAATCACGGATTCTGTTATTTGGACGGAGTCAGTCTCGGATTCGGCACCCGAATCTGCTACAAATTAGCTTGAATAATGTAGTGCTAAGTGCATGTACTGATGCCAAAAACTTAGGCCTAGTAATGGACTCCGATCTGAGATTCACGGGACATATAAATTTATCTATTAAAAGAGGATTCGCTAACCTTAAATTAATTTTCAATCTTCGAATCTTAGAAAGATGTTGTGCGACTCCATTGTTCTGTCGCACTTTAACTACTGTGATGTGGTATACGTGCCCTGCGTTTTAGACTGTGACGCTAAGAGGATCCAACTTATGCATAATTCGTGCGTGCGTTTTATTGGCGGTATTCGAGGCCGTGAGAGAGGTGTCAGTGCAAAATTGCGTGACATAAAGTGGTTAAGAATGAATGAAAGACGGGTGCTACACAGTTTGGTACTATATAATAGAATTATTTGTAATAAGTGTCCGGGCTACTTGTATAGCAAAATAAAATTTAGGTACGATGCACATAACCTGGATCTGAGGCATAAATTCACCTTGACTCCGCCCATGCACTTGACTTCAATGTATGAGCGTTGTTTCAGTTACCAAATAGCTAAATTGTACAATAAAGTGCCTGTTGATCTGAGGGATGCGTCAGGTCACAGGTTTAAAAGAGCAGTAAAAACCATAACTTATGCTGACTCCTTTTACTGGCAGCTCAGACAATGGTCACCTCAATCGACCTCTCTAATGTTACATATAAAGCAGTAGCAATACCTTTAGCCACCCACAGTATTAATATTAACTTCTATCATGGTGGTACATTGTGTACTGATATTTTGTATTTTATATGCAATCGACCTCTCTAGTGTTACATACAGAGTTACAGGAAAGTCGTCCTAGATAATTAGGGACGTTATAGTTTAGATCGTTTCTGACCGATTTGACTCTATGACATAATGTCCTAAACTTAACCGTTTTCGAAATATTGAAGTTTAAAGATTTTCTAAAAAAAACATGTTTTTTTGCTTTTATATCGATTTTTTTTATTAGAGGTTCTCGAGTGCGATTTTTTGGTTATTTTTAGTTAGTCATGTCAAGTATCAAAAAATCATCAAAAAAATTTGAACTACAGTCAGTCAAAGTGAAACTCGTACACTATAAAAATTTTAAATATTTTTATCTCAGTGTAAAATAAACAACAGCAAATACATTTTGTGTGACCTGCGTATTAGTACAAATTCCTCAGCATATAGTGATCTAAAAAAAAATTTGGAATGTAAACAAATTGTTATAAATTTGCATTTAGAACGCCAAAATTAAACTCGTACAGTTAGTATCTAATTGTTGTAAAAATACCTTGAAACAAATTTATTTTAAAATTATAGTGTCTGGTGATAGTTTCAAACATTTACTGTCGTTTAATTTTGTTTTTAAAATATGGGACGGCAACGAGGACAAACTTGCGTTGCCGAAAGGGAATTGATAATCCATCATTTTCAGATGGGTAAGTCCTACCGTCAAATCGGCAAGATTGTGAACCGAAGTCATACAACAGTTCAAAGCATTGTAGACCGCTACAAAAATGAAAATAGAATAAAAAATAAAGTTAGGAAAAGTCCCAGAAAATTTTTTAATTATTACGACGAACGATGGATTTTGCGAAAAGTGGAAGAAGATCCAAAAATTTCTGCTCCTAAGCTAGCAAAGGAAGCTGAAAAATATTTGCATAAAAGTGTTAATCCACAAACAATTAGAAAAATCTTTTAAAAAAACATAAATTAAATAGCAGGGTTGCTAGAAAAAAGCCATTTATTAGTAAAGTAAATAAAGTTAAAAGACTACAGTTTGCTGAAGAATACCGTGAAAAGGATTTTGAATTCTGGAAAGAAGTTATTTTCACTGATGAGAGTAAGTTTAACATTTGGGGATCGGATGGGCAGCTAAGAGTATGGAGAAGGGCAAATGAAACACTAAAAGAAAAAAATCTAAGAGCGACAGTTAAGCATGGAGGAGGATCCGTTATGGTGTGGGGGTGTATGTCTGCCAAAGGCCCAGGAAACTTACATTTTATAGAGGGTATTAATGGATCAAAATATGTATTTGGACATATTGAAGCAAAATTTAAAGCAAAGCGCGGAAAAGTTTGGATTGCAGGGATCATTCAAATTTTATCAGGATAATGATCCCAAGCATAAAGCACAACGAGTTAAACAATGGCTCTTATACAACTGTCCAAAAGTACTCGAAACGCCACCACAAAGTCCAGACCTTAATGTAATTGAAAATTTATGGAGCCATTTGAAAATTGCCATCAGAAAACATGAAATTTCTAATAAAAATCAAGTCAAGGCTGTATTACAGGAAGAATGGGAAAAAATATCGCCAGAATATTGTGAAAAATTGGTGCGGTCGGTCCCCAATCGACTAAGAGATGTGATAGGAAACAAAGGCCTACCAACAAAATATTAGACAGCATAGAAAGCCATTTTTTTTACATTTGTACGAGTTTCATTTTGAGGTTTAAAAAATAATATTTTTATTTTTCTGTCAAAATATTTGGAATAATTTACTATTCGCATTGTTATTTAGTTATACTAATTGGGAGTTAAATGATAAAATGTTATTCTTTCAGTGTGCTTTTTGTGTTACAAATAAAATTATATTGAAGCTAGTGTACGAGTTTCACTTTGACTGACTGTAGTTACTAACAGTTTCAAATGGCGGCTTGTTAATGTTTCTAAATTACGAATTTTTACCAAGTGTTTCCTACTTTTTAAATCAATAAAGAGAAAAAAAAATGTATGGAAGTTATTCTGCAAATTATTTTAAAAACTTTTACGTCTTTTTAGCTATCTAAAACGGTATAATATCTACTGGATCTATTGAAAATTCTAAGAAAATGAGATTTCAATAGACCCAAATGTAGAGTAACATAATAATAGAATTTAGATACTACCAATTACCGGTTTACTACCTGCACCTTCAAACAATAAAAAGGGTTGGGTAAGCATTTTTTCCGGTCCCGGTACTCTCTGTGCGAGTGACATTTTCTGTTTACTAAATATTATTGAATGATTTTTAGTCTGCTCATGCGATTCGTCCGTGGTAGATGTGCTATACCGTGCTTTTCAAAAATATCTGTGTTTCATCTTCTGACTATGTGAAGTGGCTCGTAACTGGATTTTGATCTCTGCTTGTGAATATGGCAACGTATACCAACGAGGAATATGCTGACATCCTAATGTGTTACGGATTTTGCGAAGGAGTGTCGTCGCGTGCACGTGATGAATACATACTGCGATATCCTACTCGTCGTGTACCTGATGTTAGCGTATTTGATGGAACTTATCGAACACTACGAGAAACTGGTTCCGTACAAAGACGGCGGACTGACATGGGACGACCACGTATCTTTGACGAAGACGAAGAAAACGAAATACGACGTCTCTTTGAGGTGGACCCAACCACATCTACAAATGTTGTCACACAACAGCTTGGTATTTCGCAGTGGAAGGTATGGTTTGTAATGCATACTGTTGGGCAACACCCTTACCACTATACGTCCGTGTAAGTCATTGAAGAAGGGGATCCGTTGCGACGATTAGAATTCTGCAGATTTATGCTCAATACCGATGTCGAAGATGCATCTTTTTTTAAGAAAATACTATGGACTGACGAGTCGAAATTCGACAAAGACGGTCTTACAAACTACCACAATGCCCACTATTGGGCTTCTAAAGAGGAAGGCAACCCAAACAAAAAAAGAACGAAAGGATCATAAACAAGATTCAGCTTAAATGTGTGGATGGGTATAATTTCAAATTATTTGGTTGGGCCATTCTTCCTGCCAGATAATTTGAATGGCGAGGAATACGACAATTTTTTGCGGTACGATTTACCTAATTTGATGGAAGACCTACCTATTGGTTTGAGACAAAACATGTACTTTCAACACGATGGCTGCCCAGCTCACTACAGAGGAAGTGTTCGTGCATGGCTCAATGACAATTATCCCAACAAATGGATTGGAAGAGGCGGACACATACCTTGGCCGGCGAGAAGCCCAGATCTAACACCGATGGATTTTTATGTGTGGGGTCACATGAAAAGTCTCGTATACGACCAGATGACTCCTATCGAAAACGTGGATGTCCTAAGACAAAAAATAATTGATGCGGCTGACGAAATGAGGCGGCACCTCACAACCAGCGTTGTGAAAAGTTATTTAAGAAAAAGAATGAGAATTTGTGTCAGAAATAGGGGCGACCATATAGAACATGAATTATAATTAATAAAAAATATTAAATTGCAAGGTTTTTTGTTTTATTTGTGTAATTTTCGTATTTTCACCTAGAACTAAAAATTTACCTTTTGCTACCCGAGCCCGCTTTAGGTGTCATTCTATGTACAGTTTTCCTATTAAACTCCTAGTATTATACCTTTTTTGATAGCTAAAAAGACGTAAAAGTTTTTAAAATAATTTGCAGAACAACTTCCATACATCTTTTTTTCTCTTTATTGATTTAAAGTAGGAAACACTTGGTAAAAATTCGTAATTTAGAAACATTAACAAGCCGCCATTTGAAACTGTTAGTAACTAGTTAAATTTTTTTGATGATTGACATACAGACTAACTAAAAATAACCAAAAAATCGCACTCGAGAACCTCTAATAAAAAAAAATCGATATAAAAGTAAAAAAAACATGTTATTTTTAGAAAATCTTTAAACTTCAATATCTCGAAAACGGTTAAGTTTAGGACATCATGTCATAGAATTAAATCGGTCAGAAACGACCTAAACTATAAAGTCCCTAATTATCTAGGACGACTTTCCCTGTAACCCTGTATATAGTAGTAGCTATACCCTTAGCCACCCACAGTATTAATATTAACTTCTATCATGGTAGTACATTGTGTATTGATTATTATATTTTGTATTTTATATGCAATACTAATTTCTAAATGTTGGTGTATACAATATGTATTTGCATTTCATGGTTCAGATATTGATGGAAATAATACAAAGAAAAGCGTGCGCAAGTATTACATTATATATATATATATATATATATATATATATATATATATATATATATATATATATATATATATATGATTATCGGGAATCGGTCTGGACTGTAAATAAAACTCTTTTCTTCTTTAAAACTCAATATTTCGTTATCGTTTAATAACTTCTTCAGGAGTAACTACAAAATTAATACACCTATATTAACACACTATTCTCTTTTGTCAAGGCATTAAAATATTGAAATATAAAACAAACAATTATGAAACAAACGAACAATCAATTAAAACACGTACGAAAATGCGAGTTTGTCCTGGAAACCAACATTCAACATCTCGATTTACTACAACAAACTGAGAGTAAATAGCCTCGGTACATATGCACTGCCGTGAATTCCAAACGAAACGGAAAAACAGCAACAGAAAAACGTCTTTAATTTACTTTATACTAAGAGGTGGCAAATATTTATATGTTATTATTGCTGTAATTGTAAATGATTAAAACCTATTAATTATGTTGTTATATATAATACTAAGTTGATTAGTGTCTGATTTATAGTTAATTGACTTTGGGTCCCTGTTGATATGGTACATTTCTTTAAAAAGTCTCCCTTTATAGTTGCTGTCATGAGCTAAGATTTTAACGTTGTTATAGTCAAAATTATGACCCGTTTTCAAATTATGTTGCACCACAGCACATGTATTCTTTCCCAATCGGGAGTCACTCCTGTGCTGTGTGAGTCTCTGTTTCAACCACTGACCTGTCTGCCCAATATAACAGGCTTCACATTGTAAACAAGATAATCTATAAACTACAGAGTTATTATATAAAATAGGTGTTCTATCCTTTATTTTTGAAAACAGGTCAGAACCTCGTATGCTGTTATATTTCGCAATTTTTATATTTGGAAAATCTCTGAATAAGGCGACAATTGAGTTTGTGATTGGCTTTATAAATTGTAGCTTCCTGTATATCCTATGCTGCGCAGGCGTCTCGTCAGTAGGGGCATCAACACTATCCGAATTATAAATTAATTTTCGTAAAATGCGTTTAGGGTAGGCATTGTTGACAAAAATGTTATACAGCTCGTCTAGGTTTCTTTTTCGAAACCTATCATCACTGATGCGTATGACCCTGTTTTTCATTGCTATTACGGTGTTAAATTTTTGATTTTTTGGGTGATTGGAGAAATAATTAATGAATCTGCCTGACGCTGTGGGTTTTTTATACCAGTCAAGTATAATACTGTTGTCACTCGTTCTTATTACTTTAGTGTCCAAAAAAGGAAACACTGAAGTCCTGTTCTATTTCGATAGTGAATTGTATATGTGTGTTGAATGCATTAAAATGGTTTAAAATGATTTCTGTATTACCCTTGGGTACAGCGCAAATCAGATCATCAACATACTTGTACAAAAAGGGTAGGTTGAATGGTAATTGAGGAACCACCGTTTCCAAAAGATGGTCCAACACCACCTTGGCCAAAACTGGACTGATAGGAGACCCCATTGGAGTTCCAAAAATTTGTTTGAAAAATTTTTGGTTGAAACTAAAATATGTGTTGTTGAAGATGAATTTAATGAGAATCAAGAAATTATGCTTTGAAATCATGGTTTTTGTTTCAATCAGTTCCCACTTTTTTTCCAGAATAGTTAGGATAAAGTCTAGAGGTATATTTGTAAACAACGATACTACATCCAAAGATATTAATACATACTCTTCTGGTAATGTCACTCCCTTTATTTTGTTAACAAACGAGAAGGTGTCTCTAACATTGTAATCCTTGTCATCCTCAAAAGCAACACTCAAAATTTTAGCTAAATATTTTGATAGATTGTATGTCGTTGAATTCACTGAACTTATAATTGGTCTCAGAGGAGTGTTTGTTTTTGTGAATTTTGGGTAAACAGTAGAGTTTGGGAAATGTGGAATTGTAAATTACTAACTTCTTGTACAGTTGTTCATCTATTTCGCCTTTGTTCTTTAAAAATTTTAGTAAATCATTAAAGCTTGTTTGTATAGTACTGGTAGGGTCTTTAGATAGTGAAGTGTATGTAGTCTCGTCTTGTAGTAAAGTTTCAGTCTTATGAATATATTCATTTTTGTCCATTGCAACAGTGCACCCCCCCTTGTCCGATTGAAGAATGTAAATCTCCGGATGAGATCTTAGGAATTCTTTTGATTTTTTGAAGATACGAATAAGCCAATGGGGTTTCTCAAATTTTGATTTTATAAAAGAAGTTAGTTACTAAATTAGTTGCTCTCGCTCTGAGAATATCCTTAGAATTCTCTGGGGTGTCATCAATTATATTTTCAATCTCCGCCAATAGACTGCCAAAGTTAATATCTTCTTCATACGTACCCGGTACACCAAATTTGGGACCCAGTGAAAGAAAGTCAGAAACATCTTTAGGGATTTCAACTTTAGATATGTTTTTGAATCACTTTGTATTGTTTTTAAATAATTGTTGGTCATTAGTGTTGTTGTTCATTAACTTTTGAAATTTCTGTAAATTCTTTTGTTTGATCTTGTTAAAATTAAATTTTTAAAGAACAAAGGCGAAATAGATGAACAACTGTACAAGAAGTTAGTAATTTACAATTCCACATTTCCCAAACTCTACTGTTTACCCAAAATTCACAAAACAAACACTCCTCTGAGACCAATTATAAGTTCAGTGAATTCAACGACATACAATCTATCAAAATACTTAGCTAAAATTTTGAGTGTTGCTTTTGAGGATGACAAGGATTACAATGTTAGAGACACCTTCTCGTTTGTCAACAAAATAAAGGGAGTGACATTACCAGAAGAGTATGTATTAATATCTTTGGATGTAGTATCGTTGTTTACAAATATACCTCTAGACTTTATCCTAACTATTCTGGAAAAAAAGTGGGGAACTGATTGAAACAAAAACCATGATTTCAAAGCATAATTTCTTGATTCTCATTAAATTCATCTTCAACAACACATATTTTAGTTTCAACCAAAAATTTTTCAAACAAATTTTTGGAACTCCAATGGGGTCTCCTATCAGTCCAGTTTTGGCCAAGGTGGTGTTGGACCATCTTTTGGAAACGGTGGTTCCTCAATTACCATTCAACCTACCCTTTTTGTACAAGTATGTTGATGATCTGATTTGCGCTGTACCCAAGGGTAATACAGAAATCATTTTAAACCATTTTAATGCATTCAACACACATATACAATTCACTATCGAAATAGAACAGGACTTCAGTGTTTCCTTTTTTGGACACTAAAGTAATAAGAACGAGTGACAACAGTATTATACTTGACTGGTATAAAAAAAACCCACAGCGTCAGGCAGATTCATTAATTATTTCTCAAATCACCCAAAAAATCAAAATTTTAACACCGTAATAGCAATGAAAAAACAGGGTCATACGCATCAGTGATGATAGGCTTCGAAAAAGAAACCTAGACGAGCTGTATAACATTTTTGTCAAAAACGGGTCATAATTTTGACTATAACAACGTTAAAATCTTAGCTCATGACAGCAACTATAAAGGGAGACTTTTTAAAGAAATGTACCATATCAACAGGGACCCAAAGTCAATTAACTATAAATCAGACACTAATCAACTTAGTATTATATATAGCAACATAATTAATAGGTTTTAATCATTTACAATTACAGCAATAATAACATATAAATATTTGCCACCTCTTAGTATAAAGTAAATTAAAGACGTTTTTCTGTTGCTGTTTTTCCGTTTCGTTTGGAATTCACGGCAGTGCATATGTACCGAGGCTATTTACTCTCAGTTTGTTGTAGTAAATCGAGATGTTGAATGTTGGTTTCCAGGACAAACTCGCATTTTCGTACGTGTTTTAATTGATTGTTCGTTTGTTTCATAATTGTTTGTTTTATATTTCAATATTTTAATGCCTTGACGAAAGAGAATAGTGTTTTAATATAGGTGTATTAATTTTGTAGTTACTCCTGAAGAAGTTATCAAACGATAACGAAATATTGAGTTTTAAAGAAGAAAAGAGTTTTATTTACAGTCCAGACCGATTCCCGATAATCATATATATATATATATATATATCAGATTGATGCACGGTCGATAACATATCACCAAATCTTATATATATATATATATATATATATATATATATATATATATACACTATATATATATATATATATATATATATATATATATGTATATATTTTATTCGTGTTTTCACTAGCTTTCATTTGACACCGCCCTCGATGACCTAGTAAAAAATTTTTTTTTTCACTTCCAATTTCACCCCTCAAAACTAACCCCTTAGGTCAAAATTTAACTTTCAAAACTACACGGCTCTGATGAATGAATTCTTATATTAGTACCAAATTTCAACTTTCTATGTCAAATAGTTTCGGAGGAAATCGGGTGTGACAGACAGACAGACAGATATCGAAGTGATCTTATAAGTGTTCCGTGCGGAACACTAAAAAGTGGACCGTAATAGAGCTGTTTCTAAATTAAGTCGTATATTGGTGACCTTGGCCTTATAAAATATAAATTTAAATCTGGCATATCACTAATTACAGGTATATATTGCAAACTAATTAAACCTTTTTTTTAAATAGAACACTCTGTTTTTGTTACTTTTTCCAGGGACGTGTACATGGTGGTTTAAATTTCTCATTACTTTTTCAGCAGAGAATAAACCTTCCGTTCCTGACACACTGTAAACAACTTTAATGCCGTAAAATCCCCAACCTTAACCACATAATACACAATATAAAGCTTAATATAAAGGGAAAACATTTATGTTGAATGAAAAAAGTTAATTAGGTTTTACCTTTCCATAATTACTCTCATCATATTCTTGTAGAGAAAACATACCTGAAGAGGAAGGCTGAGTAGTATCATCTGCAAAAAGAGAAAGACACAATAAAAATATTATTATTCTAAAGAACAGAAAAATATTTATCTAAAGAACTTTTCGAAGGTTCGTTTATATTAATAAATTGAAGCCTATAGAAAATTAAAAACAGAGCCAAATTAAGTCCATACATGGATATATATATATATATATATATATATATATATATATATATATATATATATATATATATATATATATATATATAAACTCCTGGACAAAATTAACACAACAATCTGAAAATTAATTTATCTTTTTCTTATGTTAGTTTTAAAGTTTACGGAGTATTTGAATAGTAGGCTATACATATTTTGTTTCGTTGTTCATGACAGAATCAAAAACAATTCGTTTAGATTTACAGTTTTAAAGAATTTTTTAGATGATAAACAATTTTTTTCTGTAATAATGCGATAGATTTTCTTTAAAAGTAAGCTTATAAATTGTTCCCTTTTTCAAAGTAATACGTTTTTGTGGTAGACTGTTTTATTTTGACCCCGAAGAATTAGAAAAATGAATCGAACAAGGAATTTAACTGAACACGAGGTAGTGCGAGCCTCAGTTTTATTGGACGAGGGATATTGTCAGAGTTATGTTGCCAACTTGTTAGGCAAACATCGTTCCACAATAAGTCGTATGGTAAGACGCTTGAATGAAGTAGGAACATATTCTAGAAGGCTAGAGCAAGGGCGAAAACGATGCACTAGATGAACGTTTTATAAGACAACTGCCAATATTTCTCCTTATCTCTACATAATTTCCATTATTTACTTATCTCTGCTCATCTCCCATTATTTTCTCCTTATCTCCCAGTATCTAACCTTATTTCCCCATTATCTAGGCTTATCTCGTCTTATCTCGCAATATTTCTCCTTATCTCCCATTATTTCTCCTTATCTCCCATTATCTCACCATAACTCCCATTATCTAGACTTATCTCTGCTTATCTCCCATTATTTCTCCTTATCTCCCATTATTTATACTTATCTCCCATTATCTCACCTTATCTCCCATTATCGAGGCTTATCTCGACTTATCTCCCATTATTTCTCCTTATCTCCCATTATCTCACCTTATCTCTCATTGTCTAGGCTTATATCGAATTATATAGAACATATGTATAAATTTATTAAAACACGTAGATCGGATAAGTGGTTCTCGAGTGATAATCGCACTAACGGACAGACAGACAGACAGAGAGACGTTGCATTTATATATATATATATATATATATATATATATATATATATATATATATATATATATATATATATATATATATATATATATATATATATATATATATATATATATATTTATATATATATATATATATATATATATATATATATATATATATATATATATATATATATATATATATATTATATATATATATATATATATATATATATACATATATAGATATATATATATATATATATATATATATATATATATATATATATATATATTATATTCTTTGCTACATGATATTTTCCCATATTTAATGCTTTAGGCAGTATATTGCAAGAGAACACGCTAGCGGCAAACTTTTCTCCAACTTGATTCACTATTATCGTCACTGCTTATTCCCTATGTCACCTAACGTAATAAAATATATCCTATAACCTGGCCAGAGAACATACGTATGTTCTAAAAAAAAGCACGTAAATCGGATAAGTGGTTCTCCAGTGATAAGCGCATAAACGGACAAACAGACAGAGAGACGTTGCATTTTATATATATTATAGATATCTTTTGCTACATGATATTATTCCATATTTAGTGGTTTAGGCAATGTATTGCAAGAGAACGCCCTAGCGGCAAACTTTTTCCGATTTGATTCACTATTATCGTCACTGCTTGTTCCTCATGTTACCTAACTTAATAAAATATAGCCTATAACCTGGCCGGAGAACATATGTATGTTTTAAAAAAAAAGCACGAAAATCGGATAAGTGGATCTCCAGTGATAAGCGAACTAACGGACAGACAGACAGACAGATAGAGATACGTTGAATTTTATATATATTATTATAGATGTAATAAATCTCTATAACCTGGTCAGAGAACATATGTATGAATTTAAAAAATCACGTAAATCAGATAAGTGGTTCTCGAGGGATAAGCGCACTAACGGACAGACAGACAGACAGAGACACGTTGCATTTATATATATATATATATATATATATATATATATATATATATATATATATATATATATATATTATAGATATAGATTATTATTATTATTATATAACCTGGCCAAAGAATATATGTATGAATTTAAAAAAAAAGACCCTTAAATCGGATAAGTGCTTCTCGCGTGATAAACGCACTAATGGACAGACAGACAGACAGAGAGACATTGTATTTTATATATTGTAGATTATAGATTATAAATATTCTCTGCTACATAATATTGTTCCATAATTAATGGTTTAGGCTGTGTATTGCAAGGGACTGCTCTAGCGGCAAACTTTTTTCCGACTTCATTCTCTATTTTACGTCACTGCTCATTCCTTATGCTACCTATCGTAATAAAATATAGCCGATAACCTGGCCAGAGAACATACGTATGTTTTAAAAAAAAAGTACGTAAATCGGATAAGTGGTTCTCCAGTGATAAGCGCACTAACGGACAGACAGACAGACAGACAGACAGACAGAGAGACGTTGCATTTTATATATATTATAGATGTAATAAAATAACACATGGGCTGAAAAGTCCCGGGCCTAACAAAGAAAACACGGTTTTTTTGGTTCAAAATTAGCTTTATTCATCAACGTAATCTCCATCAAGAGCAACGCAATCATTCCAGCGCCGCTCTAACATTTCAATACCACTTTTGTAGAACGATTTATCTTTTGCCTCAAAATAGGCCTCAGTTTCAGCGATAACCTCTTTTCTCAAGATAGTCGATGAATATTACACCACGCAAATCCCAAAATACCGAGGCCATAACCTTTCCAGCCGATTGTTGTGCTTTCGGGCGCTTTGGACGAGGTTCACCAGTTGCTGTCCACTCAGATGACGATCGTTTTGATTCCGGAGTGAAGTGATGGATCCATGTTTCATCCATTGTCACATATCGACGCAAAAATTCCGGTTTGTTACGTTTAAACATGGCCAAACACTGCTCAGAATCATCAACACGTTCTTGTTTTTGATCAACAGTGAGCAAACGCGGCACCCACTTTGAACAGAGCTTTCTCATAGTCAAATGCTCATGCAATATAAAGCCAACACGTTCTTTTGATATCTTTACGATGTCAGCTAACTCACGCAACTTCACTTTTCGATCATTCAAAAGGATTTTATGGATTTTTTTGATGTTTTCTGGTGTTACCGCCTCATTTGGACGTCCACTGCGTTCTGCATCATCGGTGTCTCTACGACCACGTTTGAAGTCAGCAAACCAACGTTTTATTGTTGTTTCTGATGGAGCGGAGTCCCCATAACACTTTTCAAGCCATTGCTTTGCTTGAACGGTATTTTTTCCATCAAGAAGCAGTGTAAAATTAAAACACGAAATTGTTTTTGATCCATTGTTTTGAAAATAACAAAAGTAGCGTCACTCTTAGCACAATAACTCACAAACTAATGAATAGAATATCATGAAATTTTAACAGCTGTCTTTTGAAGGTTAGTATTAACTGAAAAAAAGGTGACTGCAATAAAACTAGCGCCATCTATGTGTTAGGCCCGGGACTTTTCAGCCCATGTGTTATATACCTATAACCTGGTCAGAGAAATATATGTATGAATTTAAAAAATCACGTAAATCGGATAAGTGATTCTCGAGGGATAAGCGCATTAACGGACAGACAGACAGACAAACATTGCATTTTATATATATATATTTATAAATAGAGATTATTATTATTATTATATAACCTGGCCAAAGAATATATGTATGAATTTAAAAAAAGACAGGTAAATCGGATAAGTGGTTCCCGCGTGATCAACGCACTAATGGACAGACAGACAGACAGACAGAGAGACATTGCATTTTATATATATTATAGATTATACATTACAGATATTCTTTGCTACATAATATTGTTCCATATTTAATGGTTTAGGCTGTGTATTGCAAAGGCACGCGCTAGCGGCAAACTTATTTCCGACTTCATTCACTATTTTACGTCACTGCTCATTGCTTATGCTACCTATCGTAATAAAATATAGCCTATAACCTGGCCAGAGAACATACGTATGTTTTAAAAAAAAAGTACGTAAATCGGATAAGTGGTTCTTCAGTGATAGGCGCACTAACGGACAGACAGACAGACAGACAGAGACGTTGCATTTTATATATATTATAGATATGCTTTAAGAAACAGGACTGTCACTAGTTCTATAATAAGAAACGAACTCGAAGCTGCAGTAGAAGACCAGCCACTGCGCCCTTGCTTACTAGAGAGAACAGAGTTGCCAGGTTACGTTTTGCTCGAAATCACGAAAACTGGTCTGTGGATGATTGGAAACAAGTTTTCTTCACAGATGAAACTAGGGTTAGTCTAAAACATCCAGATGGTCGTGAGCGTGTATGGCGAAGACCAGGAGAGAGGTTTGCTCCTTGCAATATCTCTGCAAGGATTCCATTCGGCGGTGGCTCTGTTATGTTCTGGGGTGGCATCTGCTTTGATGCTCGCACAGAGTTAGTTCCTGTCTGTACGAGATCCATGAATACTGACTACTATCTTGAGAATATTGTAATAGAACATGTGATGCACATTTCATTTTGTGAGGCCAAATTCCCTGTTTATG
>CM032447.1:241184760-241238422 GCA_019049505.1 Pachyrhynchus sulphureomaculatus | reverse complement strand
ATTCCAAAAAGACGTACAAAAATTATCTCTTACCCCATATCTCTCCATCAAGGAAAAACTGAGCTAGTGTTTCTTTAATTTCTTTAGTTCTTTTAAAATCAGGTTTCACTCAATTCATTATCAGAAATTAAAGCGGGGCTGCAAGAAAATTGTGCTCAAGCTTGGGGCGTCCAGTATTTAAAAATGTTACAAAATGACGCAGTCTACATGGGGCGAAAAATAAAGCAAAATTAGCACACCTTACAAAATTGCGCTCAAGCGTGGGACAAACAACTTCTCACAGGGTACGGAAAAGGATGCCTCAAACTGAGGACAGTTTTGCATGTCATAAAAAGACGTCACATAAAAAATTACGCCCAAGCTTGGGGCAACATTTTTTCACACTTTACAACATATATATATATATATATAACATATATATATATATATATATATATATATATATATATTATATATATATATGTTAAGTCGTAATGATTCACGGTGTGAATGAAGAAACATGTAGAAGAGTTTTGGCACATGGTACTGAAAGTCCTGGGTACGAATCCGGGCAGGGCAGTGTACTAGTTTATTAATTTTTTTAAGTATATTTGGCGTGACTACATACATTGGTAGCAGTTGTTACAGAAATGCAATAACATCAATAAAATTGTACGTTTCGACAGTTAGACAACGTTGGCTGATAATACGACATCCTCACCGATAACCGTAGGATATGGGTGGGTAATCTCTCTTTAGCGAGGAGGTAAAGACTAAATAAAAATTCCGGACTACGTACGTATCAATCGATATTTCATTTACACCTTAAGAAGGTTTTTCTATTTCTTACTAATTATTATTTTGATTTGAACTATTAACTGTAATTTTTATAGTTATGTCTGTCTATAATTGATTGTATTATCGTTAAATAAAATAGTCGAATTTGGTTTCAAGATGTTAGAGTACGACGTGGTGCAGTATGTGGTTCGGACCATTTTCTAGTCGCAGGAAGAGCATATCTGAGCTTCAGATATAGGTCAAAACAAGTAGCACACCAAGAACAAGTTTTCAGCTACCCAAAATACCAACTAGACTCTCTTGAAGAGGAATCCATTTCCTGCTCATATAAATTTAGATTAGCAGAAAAATTAAAAGTGTATCCGACTGGAACTATTGAGGAACGATATAACCACCTCCAAAAATGTATACACGAAGCAGCAAATGAGGCAAAAGGCATACTTAAAATAGTTAACCACAAAGGACACAGAAGATAGGAAAGTCTACAACAGATACAAGTATCTGGTAAAAAAGAAATAAGCAAACGTAAAAACATATACTGAGAAAAAGTGGTGCACACGAATTGACAAATGTTTGGGCCATTCAAGGTCCAGACAAGCGTGGAAAATTTTAAAGGACCTAAAGAAAAACACCAGAGTAGCCTTTATCACAGACCCAATTCGAATAGACGAATTTTGCAAGCCCTTAAGTCTATGAAAAACAATAAAGCTGCAGGTCCTGGAGGCTTACCTATAGAGTTGATTAAGCGCTCCCCGATTATAGGAATTGAGAAGCTACAAGATAAATTGAATGTTTGGAAGGAGAAGAGATACAATGAATGTTTGGAAGGAGCAGAGATACCAAACGAATGGAAACGAACACATATTAGTTCCATCCATAAAAAAGGTAGAAAGATGAGTTGTGAAAATTACAGGGAAATTAGTGTTACATTCTCTATAGGTAGGCTGTATGAACGAATCTTAAAAATGAGGATTGAAGAACAAACTCGGGAAGCTGAAGAACAAAGTGGCTTTAGAACGGGTAGATTCTGTATAGATAATGTGTTCTGTTTGAAAAAACTTGCAGAAAAAACCCTTGCCCATAATAGAGAACTCTATTTGATATTTAATGATTTAAAAAAGGCCTATGATAGCGTGCCAGTAAGTAAAATTTGAGAGGCAATGAAATATATATAAATGCTACGAAACAATTGTACAATAGCACAAAGAGCAAAGTCAAAATAGGCAATAGTTTGTCAGAGGAGTTTATGGTGAATAAAGGCTTACGCCAAGCTTGTTGCATCTCTTCAACCTTATTTAAGATCTATATTGACAAAGCACTAAGCGAGTAGAAGAGAAAATGTACCAACATGGGAATTAATATAGATGATGGAACCGTATACAGTTTGCTTTTTGCTAATGATAAGATAATTTTTGCTGAAGATGAAGACGATGTAAACTATATGTTTCGACAATTGGTAGAGGAGTTCGATAGATGAGGTTTAGAAATAAGCATGAAAAAAACTAAATATATGGTGATAGGAACAGAAGGACGGGACTTGAAAACCGAAAAGGGAACCGGAAATCATTCAACAAGTAAATGAATACAAATATTTGGAAATCATATTAACATCTGACGGGCGAAATATAAGAGACGTACAAGAAAAAATCACACGAGGAAGAAACGTTATTAAACAGCTACACCATGTAATATGGAATGACAAACTAAAAACAGCTACAAAAAAGCGTACGTTTGTTGAAAGCACTTCAACGTATGGAGCAGAAGTGTGGACCCTTACCAAAAGAGAAAAGGGAAAGTTGAACGCCATAGAAATGATATTGCAAGAAAACTATTATGGACAGGATTCCAAACGGAACCATAAGGGAGAAGATGAAAGTCCAAGAGTCGCTAATAGATCGAGTGGAAAGAAAACAGCTCCTGGTATGGACATATAAGGAGAATGAATGAAGAAAGACTACCACAAAGAATATGGAAATGGAAACCTCGACAACGACAAAAAAAAGGAAGACCAAGGAAAGGATACAACAAGAGACGGCAAAAGCTATGCAAAAACGAAATTGGAGGAAGAAAGTGATTTATTTTAGTAAGGTTATATCCTGTTAAGAAATACCCTAACTTAAATAATACCCAGCCTAGTAGATCCCAAAATATAAGATCCTGCCTTTTTTCTTTTTCAATGGGGCAATAAACGACCCTATTAAGATTTTGTGCATAGTTGCCAGGTAAAAGGTGTTTTTTATAGAGGTATAGAACTTTGAAATGGAATAAAACAAAGATGAATTTTTTAAATTGACATGAAATTTACTTTATTCGAAAGATAATCTTCTGGCATTATAATTTAAATATGACTTCTGGCATATGACCGCCACGGCTGGCTCGGACGTAGTCTAATCTGGAGGTCCAATTTTCGATGACTTTTTCCAACATTTGTGGTCGTATATCGGCAATAGCGCGGCGAATGTTGTCCTCAAAGTGGTCAATCGTTTCGGGCTTATCGGCGTAGACTAGCGACTTCACATATCCCCACATAAAAATAGTCTAGCGGCGTTAAATCGCACGATCTTGGAGGCCAAATCACGGGTCCGAAACGTGAAACTATGCGGTTACCAAACGTTTCCTTCAATAAATCAATTGTGGCACGAGCTGTGTGACATGTTGCGCCGTCTTGTTGAAACCACAGCTCCTGCACATCATGGTTGTTCAATTGATGAACGAAAAAGTCAGTAATCATGACTCTATAGCGGTCACCATTGACTGTAACGTTCTGACTAGCATCGTTTTTAAAGAAATACGGACCAATGATTCCACCAGCCCATAAAGCACACCAAACAGTCACTTTTTCTGGATGTAACGGTGTCTCAACATACACTTGAGGATAATCATCACTCCAAATACGGCAGTTTTGTTTATTGACGTATCCATTCAAACAAAAGTGAGCTTCATCGCTAAACAAAATTCGCTTATGAAAATCGGGATCAACGGCAATCTTGTTTTGGGGCCCATTTACCGATCTACGCCTTGCTAGGTGATCGTGTGGCTTCAATTGTTGCACGAGTTCGATTTTGTAAGCACGTAAACCAAGATCTTTCCGCAAACTCTTCCATAAAGTAGATGGACACATATCCAATTCCTGTGCACGATGGCGGATAGACTGATTCAGGTCTTCCTCTACGCTACGCTCTACAGCAGCAATGATTTCTTCTGTACGCACTGTACGACGTCTCTGTGGATGCGTATTATCATTTAGAGTAAACGTGGTGCGAAAACGTTCCATAGTTAATCGAATTAATTGCTCTGATGGACGAATATGTTGACCGTAAAATGGACGTAGTGCGCGATACGTATTTCGAACAGAACCATGATTTTCAAAATAAATTTGCACAATTTGGAAGCGTTGTTCAGGCGTCAGTCTATTCATGTTGAAATGCCAAACCAAACTCAACATAAATCACTTGACAGCTGACAAAATGGCCGCCAGTTAAAAAAGGGTTGCCAACTTAAAGTTTTATACTTCTATAAAAAACACCCTTCATTACGATAAACCTATTTTTATTTTACCTGCTTTGTATACCGCCCTCAGTTGCACCTGCAATCATATTTGATCTATTTTTACCTATATATGTATTTACTACCTGGCAACCCCGTTTGGAGCCCTTTAACTATTTGATAATATAGGCCTAATGACACAGGTCTCCATTAACATTCGAAAGATACTTTTTATTATTTTTAGCTTTACTTACAAAGTAACGGTTCTATTTTAATTATGTGGCGTCCGTGGGAAAATTGCAATCAATAGTGGCTATCGCAAGAGAAAATATTTATCACTTGACGCTAAACAAATAATGAAAAATGTTTATGACAGTTTGGTAAAAAGAAATTTGAATAAACAAAGTGCTTTGCAAGAAACCACTGAACTAACAAACACCCTAATTTCTACGATTAAGGGTATTGTAGGAAAACCATCATTCAGGAACAGGAAAAAACGGAAAGATTTTCAAATGCATCATGTAGACGATTGTGAAAAATACATCATCGGGAGCAAAATATATTCTATGTATGAAGACCAGTTGGTGCCGACACCAGACAAAATAAAATTAAGACTGGTGCAGGACGGGACCAATATACATTGTGGCCGATCAACCCTTCACAGAATTTTCTTAAGAATGGGATTCACGTTCCGAAAAATCAACAACAAATAAAAAGGGTGGGTTGACAGCCGTACAAAATGTCAGACTAACGCACCTTCAAGTAAAGGTAAATGAATAACCATTTTGCATACTGGATCTGAAAAGGGCTGAGTTTGAAATTGCCTACTGTTATCTGCAAAAAACATAAAAGATTCTAGTTTGAACTATCACGAAGACACGACCGCAGAACTTTTTGAAAATTGGTTTCTAAATTCCCTTTTGCCAAATGTTCCCGAACAGAGTGCTATAGTTATTGATAGTGCAAGTTACCACAGTCGCCTACTAAATAAGGTTCCTAATGCAGCCAACACCAAATCGGAAATACAGGAATATATGTTAGAAAATTACATTTATTTTGACTTTAGTTATAAGAAGAGTGACATTTTGGAAGTTTTGAAAGACTATAAATGGAAACAGAAATATGTTTGTGATAGTATGGCTGAGAAAATGAGACACTGTTTTGCAGCTTCCTCTGTATTATTGTGTGTTTAATCCAATTTAACATATCTGGCATCAAGTTAAATCAAAAATAAGAGCAAAAATGTTTCTCCTACTTTAAGCGTGTCAGTGGTCGAATTAGTAAAAAAAGTTATAAATGATATACCAAGTGAAAGCTGGAAGAATTCCATTCAGTACGTTGTTAAAGTTGAAGATTCATATATCTATGTAAATATTATCGAACCACTGATAATTACCTCAGCTGATGACAGTGATAGTGAAACCGAATTAGGCTTAAGTTAAAATATATTTTTATTTATACCTTGTCCCCTCTTGTAGATCCCATTCATTCAAACTGTATATTTGCAATTCTTATCCATTTGTTTTTACATGTATCTATAAGTAAACATCTCCAAAAACACTTATAATTTTATTTATTTGCATTAATGAATAATATCCACCTCTGCAACCTATCATAAACAAATGGTCAGAATTTTTATATTGCCCACTTAAAACGGCAAAAATCAAGACCTTATATTTTAAGACAGATTATACTACCGGAAGAAACACAGCAAGGGCTTCATTTTCATTACACTATATATATATATATATATATATATATATATATATATATATATATATATATACATATCTATTTATCTATATATATCTATATATATATATATATATATATATTATATATATATATATATATATATATATATATATACATATATATATATATATATATATATATATATATATATATATATATATATATATATATCTATAATATGTATAAAATGCAACGTCTCTCTGTCTGTCTGTCGGTCTGTCTCTCCGTTAGTGCGCTTATCACTGGAGAACCACTTATCCGATTTACGTACTTTTTTTTTTAAAACATACATATGTTCTCTGGCCAGGTTATAGGCTATATTTTATTGCGATAGGTAGCATAAAGAATGAGCACTGACGTAAAATAGTGAATGAAGTCGGAAAAAAAGTTTGCCGCTAGCGCGTTTCCTTGCAATACACAGCCTAAACCATTAAATATGGAGCAATATTATGTAGCAGAGAATATCTATAATCTATAATATATATAAAATGCAATGTCTCTCTGTCTGTCTGTCTGTCCATTAGTGCGTTTATTACGCGAGAATCACGTATCCGATATACCTGTCTTTTTTTAAATTCATACATATATTCTTAGTCCAGGTTATATAATAATAATAATAATCTATAACTATAATATATATAAAATGCAACGTCTCTCTGTCTGTCTGTCTGTCCATTAGTGCGCTTATACCTCGAGAACCACTTATCCGATTTACGTGATTTTTTAAATTCATACATGTTCTCTGACCAGATTATAAATATATAAATATTTTATTACATCTATAATATATACAAAATGTAACGTATCTCTGTCTGTCTGTCCGTCCGATAGTGCGCTTATCACTGGAGAACCACTTATCCGATTTACGTGTCTTTTTTTAAATTAATAAAATAATAATAATCTATATCTATAATATATATAATATGCAACGTCTCTCTGTCCGTCTGTCTGTCCGTCCGTTAATGCGCTTATCACTGGAGAACCACTTATCCGATTTACGTGCTTTTTTTTTAAACATACAAATGCTTTCTGGCCAGGTTATAGACTATATTTTATTACGTTAGGTAACATGAGGAATAAGCAGTGACGATAATAGTGAATCAAATCGGAAAAAAGTTTGCCGCTAGCGCGTTCTCTTTGCCTAAACCACTAAATATGGAACAATATTATGTAGCAAAGGATATCTATAATATATATAAAATGCAACGTCTCTCTGTCTGTTTGTCCGTTTGTGCGCTTATCACTGGAGAACCACTTATCCGATTTACGTGCTTTTTTTTTAAACATTCTAAACCATTAAATATGGAACAATATCATGGAGCAAAGAATATCTATAAAAATATAAAATGCAACGTTTCTCTGCCTGTCTGTCTGTCCGTTAGTGCGCTTATCACTGGAGAACCACTTATCCAATTTACGTCCTTTTTTTAAACATACGTATGTTCTCTGGCCAGGTTATAGGATATATTTTATTACGTTAAGTGACATAAGGAATAAGCAGTGACGATAATAGTGAATTAAGTCGGAGAAAAGTTTGCCGCTAGCGCGTTCTCTTGCAATACCCTGCCTAAAGCATTAAATATGGAACAATATCATATAGCAAAGAATATAATATATATAAAATGCAACGTCTCTCTGTCTGTTTGACTGTCCGTTAGTGGCTTATCCCTCGAGAACCACTTATCCGATTTACGTGTTTTTATAAATTTATACATATGTTCTATCTAATTCGATATAAGCCTAGATAATGGGAGATAAAGTGAGATAATGGGAGATATGGAGAAATAATGGGAGATAAGTCGAGATAAGCCTCGATAACGGAAGATAAGTATAAATAATGGGAGATAAGAAGAAATAATGGGAGATAAGCAGAGATAAGTCTAGATAATGGGAGTTATGGTGAGATAAGGAGAAATAATGGGAGATAAGGAGAAATATTGCGAGATAAGTCGAGAAAAGCCTAGATAATGGGAAATAAGGTGACATAATGGGAGATAAGGATAAATAATAGGAGATGAGCAAAGATAAGCCTAGATAATGGAAATTATGTAAAGATAGTGGGAGATAAGGAGAAATATTGGGAGATAAGGGGAAATAATGGAAATATTTTATTACGTTGGGTAATATAAGGAATAAACAGTGACAATAGTAGTGAATCAAGTCCACGCGAGCGGAGCCGTGGGCCAGGCTAGTATATATATATATATATATATATATATATATATATATATATATATATATATATATATATATATATATAATATACATATATATATATATATATATATATATATATATATATATATATATATATATATATATATATACACACACACATATATATATATATATATATATATATATATATATATATATATATATATATATATATATATATATATATTTATATATATATAGGTTTTTCACTTAAGGATAGCCCTTAGGATTATAAAGTGAATAAAAAGATCTTAAAGTTCTTAGTAACTGTAGTTTTATTCTAAAATCGAGCTTGCGATGCCAATTCGTACATCTTCAGGACCTACGGGTCACAGAAAGAATCCTTATCAGGCAAAGAGCCAATTGAAAAAATATATCATATCTCAGCAAGAAAAACTGAGATGTTGACACATGATTTAAAATAAAAAGAAATTATTTTTAAATTATTTTCTTTCAATAGCATAGATTGTTTTCTCTTTTGACAGAGGGCCAACTGTGATTATTCGGTAAGTAATCCTTCTAATTCAATAACTCTATTTTGATAAATATCATAAAGTATGCTAGGACCCCTTAAGTTTTTCTTGCTGAAATATGATATATTCTTTCAATTGGCCTTTGCTTGATTCTTTCTGTGTCTCCTAGGTCCTGAAGAAGATGTACGAATTGGCATCGAAAGCTTCAAGTAGTCGTGACCGACTCGTGAAAAAGAGAATTCACAATATTGTGAGGGTAGCGGTCAAAAGATTTTGGCCAAATAAAACTCTTAGTTAATAGTCTAGCTTTCGGAATATATTTCTTCCTTCATCAGGACACTCTACAAGTAAAATGGACAGTAAATTTGTGCTAATTAATGAAGCAGATGGTAAAATACTAATTGGTATCACTGAACAGAGAAAATTATAATATTAAACTAACCTGAACTAACGGACTACATATTTAAAACTTGTTAAAAATTTTTTTTTACATTTCCTTAATCATTACTAGTGAAACATGTGGTTTCAGGAACCGAAAAAGTGAGAGAGGTTAGAAAAATCCCGGCATTTTTTGACATTTGGCAGACAGTTCGCGTCTGAGTATTGTACCACAAGGGGCTCAACTATGAACTTTACGAGGGAGTAATCATAATTATAAAAATCTTTTATTTTATTTGGTTTTTATTTTATTAATTTTTTTTTTTTTTTCAAAAAGAACCTGTTTGATAATTGATTATTTGGAAGGACTAGTGGTCAACAGGGGGGGAATCTGGAGAGGTAGATAGCTGTAGTAAGTAAGAGTATACGACGCTAAGGTCGTCCACATCAGTTTTGATGTTCATATTATTAGGTGTGTTATGAATGGACACCATCTCCAAAAACCTCCTCCTGTAGTAGTTGGTCTCTGAGTAAAGTATTTCAGCCCCTCCGAATTTAATCCTGTGGTCGTGCTGTGTAAAGTGATGTGCCAGGGCACAAGACTGAGTGCTCCTTCTACAGTCGCTCTTATGGGATGTTATTCTCCCTTGGAGTGATCTAGAAGTCTGGCCAATGTATGAAAGTTGGCAATTCAGACAAGGGATCTTGTATACAATTCCTGTCTTTTTTAGTTTGGGTACTGGCTGTTTCAAATTGGTGAATAGGCATTTGAGGGTATTATCAATCCTCGCGGCAAATTTAATATTTTGGTTCTTAAATACTTTTATTAGTTTAGCGGTTAAGCCCTTAATATAAGGTAAGCTTCTGTATATTGTTGTGTTAGGGTCTGGGGTGACATGTGGAAGAACATTATTTGGCCAAATCTTTTGACCGCTACCCTCACAATATTGTGAATTCTATATATATATATATATATATATATATATATATATATATATATATATATATATATATATATACTATATATATATATATATATATATATATATATATATATATACATATATATATATATATATATATATATATATATATATATATATATATATATATATAAATATATATATATATATATATATATATATATATATATATATATATATATATATATATATATATATGCATGGTGTCTCAAATTTACCACCCCTTTGTTTTCATTGTAACTTTTATTATAATGGGAATAAGCACGTATGTAAACGACAAAAGGTAATTTAACTCAATACGTTTTTCACTATCAAGTTTTGAACATCACACAAGTGTTCACTGTTGGAGTGCTAATAAATTCAAGCCGTTTCTACATGTTTTATGACTCTACCTAGAGTTTCCTATGTGATAGCGTTTCCTTTGAATTAAGTGTTTTATCTGAGGTCATGCAGAGGTTATTGTTGTTGTACATTATTTGATAGCTCCAAGGAAAAAAATCTGGGGGCAATCAAATCCGGTGAACCCACTTGCCAATTTAAATCTTCGTTTTTTCGAGATTATGCGAATTATGAAGAGCATTCCTTAAAGCTTCCATTGTCGTGCAGTTGCAGCGGTTACCATTAATTGAACAATTTTGTTGAACAATGATATATTGTTTAGAGCTTAAATTATAATTATTGATTCTATTTGATAAAATTTCTGACAAAAAAAAAATTAAAAATGAAAAGATGTTTCTTATCTCTTCCATATCGACTCGACGGATATTCTGTCATTTTACCGTTAATATCCGATACCGGATTCCGATAAGGTGACAGTGTTCTCTATGAATTCCATCTTTGCTTCGTTGCATTGTAGCCTGTTAGTCGGTCAAACCTGGTATAGCACTACAGCAGTAGGCTTGTATTATACTAGGGACCCAGTTATCCAATTATTCTTTGCTGTTAGATATAAAATTTCGGATGGTTGTAGCTTCTACTTGATGGAAATTCATTATAAATATATAATAAAAGACTGTTTTTAGTCAATTTCCACTGGTTTACTTATAACTGTATTGTTTCGCTATCGATGGAGCTTCTTCGGATCTACATTTTACACTGTCAAGTTAGGTTTAATGTTTACAATTTTATATTATTTCTTAATTATAATATTACAACTATTTAAATTATACTGATAGTATTGGAAAACCCAACATACCCAACAAAAAGGTTTAAAACTAAACCTTTTAGAGATAATACAAATAAATCGATTAAGGACTTATTGAATTATTTCTCTTTCGCGGTCAAAAACGACTTTATAATTTAGCTACAATTAAAATTTATGAAGGTGTGATTAATATTTATTTTAATAATTGTATAGTTATTTAACTTCTTCATAGCAACAACAGCATAGTGCCCGAATCCTTTTAAACCGCTCTATATCAAACAACATACCGTGCCATATTTATGAGACATACAAATTCTAAAAAGCATAAATTAAGATGTAACACGGCGTAACTTTATCCTTAATTTACATATTGTAAACATTTGCAATCGTACACCAAAAGGCAGTACGCTACACAAAAATGATTTATATCACTACCTATTTAGTTATTTGTACGAGGCATGTTTTTTAAGTAAGTACCGTTTTGCGATTCCGCCGCCGCAGCGATACGGTCGGCGTTCCGCGCATGCGCGCTGGTAACCTACATCTCATGTCTACGCACTGACGCCATTACAGTCTGATTCTTCATTGTATACGTTGTTTACTGAGTGTTTAAGATGCCTCCGACAATCGTGAGTCCCGCCGATTGTGAAGTACGGGCTGTTACACGATTTCTTAGTGCTAAAGGCGTAAAACCGATCGATATTCATCGTGAGATCTGTGAAGTTTACGGACAAAACATTATGAGTGATGGAATGGTAAGGAAATGGGTGAGAGCATTTAAAGATGGCCGCACAAATGTGCATGATGAAGAACGGAGTGGGCGTCCTTCGGTCGTTAATGAAGATTTGTTGCAGAAGTGGACGAAAAGGTGAGAGAAAACAGACGCTTTACAATTTCATCATTGTGCGACTGCTTTCCTCAATATTCTCGTAGTGTTTTGTATCGCATTGTGACCGAGAACTTGAATTACCGGAAATTGTGTTCACGTTGGGTTCCAAAAATGTTGACGGATTTGCACAAAACCCAACGTTTAGGCAGTGCATTGACTTTCCTTGAGCGGTACCACAATGAAGGTGAACATTTTTTAGACCAAATTGTTACTGGTGACGAAACATGGGTGGCCTACGTCACACCAGAATCGAAACAACAATCCATGGAATGGCGACATTCATCATCACCCAAAAAAGTGAAGTTTAAACAAACAATTTCTGCCCGCAAAATCATGTGCACAGTTTTTTGGGACAGAAAAGGAGTATTGCTAGTGGAGTTTCTGCCTCGTAATGAGACAATCAATGCAGCGTCTTATTGTGAGACATTGAACAATCTGCGTCGTGCAATCCAGAACAAAAGACGTGGCAAGTTGAGTAAGGGTATCGTTTTGCTGCATGACAATGCCCGTCCACATGTGGCTAATCGGACCAAAGATCTCATCAAATCTTTTAAATGGGAAACTCTAGATCATCCTCCATACAGCCCTGATCTGGCGCCAGCGACTACCATTTGTTCCTGCACTTGAAGAAGCACCTGGGTGGTCAGCGTCTTCAAGACGATAACGAAGTCAAAACATTTGTGATACAGTGGTTAACAAGTCAGGCGGCAGAATTTTATGAGGAGGGTATTCAAAAACTGGTGCCACGTTATGACAAGTACCTCAATATTCACGGAAATTATGTAGAAAAGTAGATTAAGGTACAGGCTTTCATGTAAAAATAAAATTATAGCGATATCTTTGCACGTCTTTTTTTAATTCCAAAACGGTACTTACTTAAAAAACATGCCTCGTATCTTATATAGACCACCACCCGCTGATTAATGTGAAACGGAATAAATTATTAACTGTTTAGTGTGAGGCCGCATACGCTTTTATGATTTCAAGATTTTTCAATTTTAAATGTTCTGTAACATATAATACTAATTTATAAAAAATGAGAGCCTCAAAATTTAGAAAATTGAGGAACAAATTGGATTTCTTCCTAAGTAAGAAACAAGCGGGATTTAGGAATGGATTCAGTCTTGTGAAACATACGAGGCTGGTTTGAAAAGTCGTGCAAAGTCCGAAAGAGGGCACCACCGGCGCATATCGAGGTCATGTTTAGTTAGTAGCATCTCTTGAAATGAACGCACACCAAGTTTCAGCCATATTGGTCTATTTCTTTGTGTTTGGCATTCGTGTGAATCAAGGAAGTCGAGTGATTTTCAAGAAATGGACGAAAAAGAATTTCGTGTGGTGATTAAACATTACTTTATGAAAGGCAAAACGCCTCAGGAGACTAAAGAGAAGCTTGATAAACATTATGGTGACTCTGCACCTTCGATTAGAACAGTTTATAAGTGGTTTCAAAATTTTCGGACTGGCCATATGGGCACAAGTGATGCTGAACGTTCTGGACGGCCTGTGGAGGTTACGACTCCAGAAATCATTGATCAAATCCATGATATGGTGATGGATGACAGAAGAGTTAAGGTGCGTGAGATTGCTAGTGCTGTGGGCATCTCGACTGAACGGGTACATAATATTTTGCATAAACATTTGCACATGAGAAAGCTATCCGCAAGATGGGTGCCGCGATTGCTCACGCTTGACCAAAAACGGAATCGTGTGAAGTGTTGCAAGGATGGTTCGCAGCTGTTCCAGAAGAATCCGGAGGACTTTAAGCGTCGTTTCGTCACTGTGGATGGGATCAACAAACTAGAACATCGTTGGACGAAGTGTATAAGCCTAAAAGGAGACTATGTCGAAAAATAAAAAAGGTTTACCCCAAACACATAAGTAGTTTTTATTTTTGCACGGACTTTTCAAACCAGCCTCGTATATATATATATATATATATATATATATATATATATATATATATATATATATATATATATAATATCCATCTATATATATATATATATATATATATATATATATATATATATATATATATATATATATATATATATATATAGGTTTTTCACTTAGGGATAGCCCTTAGGATTACAGAGTGAACAAAAAGATCTTAAAGTTCTTAGTAACTGTAGTTTTATTTTAAAATCGAGCTTTCGATGCCAATTTGTACATCTTCTTCAGGACCTAGGGGACACAGAAAGAATCCTTATCAGGCAAAGAGCCAATTGAAAGAATATGTCATATCTCAGCAAGAAAAAGTGAGATGTTGACACATGATTTTAAAAAAAAAAATATATATTTTTAAATAATTTTCTTTCGATGGCATAGATTGTTTTCTCTTTTGACAGAGGGCCAACTGTGATTATTCAGTAAGTAATCCTTCTAATTCAATAACTCTATTTTGATAAATATCATAAAGTATGCTAGGACCCCTTCAGTTTTTCTTGCTGAAATATGATATATTCTTTCAATTGGGCTTTGCTTGATTCTTTCTGTGTCTCCTAGGTCCTGAAGAAGATGTACGAATTGGCATCGAAAGCTCGATTTTAGAATAAAACTACAGTTACTAAGAACTTTAAGCTCTTTTTGTTCACTCTGTAATCCTAAGGGCTATCCCTAAGTGAAAAAAACCCTCTCGGTTGTTACCAGTAAGCCCTTTTACTCCCTTCCTCTTCTATATATATATATATATATATATATATATATATATATATATATATATATATATATATATATGCATGGTTGTCTCAAATTTACCACCCCCTTTGTTTTCATTGTAACTTTTATTATAATAGGAATAAGCACGTATGTAAACGACAAAAGGTAATTTAACTCAATACGTTCTTCACTATCAAGTTTTGAACATCACACAAGTTTTCACTGTTGGAGTGCTGATAAATTCTAGCCGTTTCTACATGTTTTATGACTCTACCTGGAGTCTCCTATGTGATAGCGATTCCTTTAAATTAAGTGTTTTATCTGAGGTCATGCAGACGTTATTGTTGTTGTACATTATTTGACAGCTACAAGGAAAAAAATCTGGGGCAATCAAATCCGGTGAACGCGCTTGCCAATTTAAATCTTCGTTTTTCGAAATTATGCGAATTATGAAGAGCATTCTTTAAAGCTTCCATTGTCGTGCATTTACAGCAGTCACCATTAACTGAACAATTGTGTTGAACATTGATGTATTGTTTCGAGCTTAAATTATAATTATTGATTCTATTTGACAAAATTTTTAACAAAAAAAAAATAAAAATGAAAAGATGTTTCTTATCTCTTCCATATCGACTCGGCGGATATTGTGTCATCTTACCGTTAATATCCGATACCAGATTCCGATAAGGTGACAGTGTTCTCTATGAATTCCATCTTTGCTTCGTTGCATTGTAGTCTGTTAGGCGGTCAAACCTGGTATAGCACTACAGCAATGGGCTTGAAAACGACTTATTGAATTATTTCTCTTTCGCGGTCATCGGTTTCTTTCGCGTTTCGTTCTCTTTTCCGTGGTGGTCAAAACGACTTTATAATTTAACTTCAATTGTAATTTATGAAGGTGTGATTAATATTTATTCTAATAATTGTATAGTTATTTAACTTCTTCATAGCAACAACAGCATAGTGCCCGAATCCTTTTAAACCGCTCTATATCAAACAAACATACCGTGCCATATTTATGAGACATACAAATTCTAAAAAGCATAAATTAAGATGTAACACGGCGTAACTTTATCCTTAATTTACATATTGTAAACATTTGCAATCGTACACCAAAAGGCAGTACGCTACACAAAAATGATTTATATCACTACCTATTTAGTTATTTGTATCTTATATAGACCACCCGTTGATTTAATGTGAAACGGAATAAATTATTAACTGTTTAGTGTAAAGCCGCATACGCTTTTATGATTTCAAGATTATCAATTTTAAATGTTCTGTAACATATAATACTAATTTACAAAAAAAAGAGAGCCTCAAAATTTAGAAAATTGAGGAACAAATTGGATTTCTTCCTAAGTAAGAAACAAGCGAGATTTAGGAATGGATTCAGTCTTGTGAAACATACGAGGCTGGTTTGAAAAGTCCGTGCAAAGTCCGAAAGAGGGCACCACCGGCGCATATCGAGGTCATGTTTACTTAGTAGCATCTCTTGAATGAACGCACACCAAGTTTCAGCCATATTGGTCTATTTCTTTGTGTTTGGCATTCGTGTGAATCAAGGAAGTCGAGTGATTTTCAAGAAATGGACGAAAAAGAATTTCGTGTGGTGATTAAACATTACTTTATGAAAGGCAAAACGCCTCAGGAGACTAAAGAGAAGCTTGATAAACATTATGGTGACTCTGCACCTTCGATTAGAACAGTTTATAAGTGGTTTCAAAATTTTCGGACTGGCCATATGGGCACAAGTGACGCTGAACGTTCTGGACGGCCTGTGGAGGTTACGACTCCAGAATCATTGATCAAATCCATGATATGGTGATGGATGACAGAAGAGTTAAGGTGCGTGAGATTGCTAGTGCTGTGGGCATCTCGACTGAACGGGTACATAATATTTTGCATAAACTTTTGGACATGAGAAAGCTATCTGCAAGATGGGTGCGGCGATTGCTCACGCTTGACCAAAAACGTAATCGTGTCAAGTGTTGCAAGGATGGTTTGCAGCTGTTCCAGAAGAATCCGGAGGACTTTAAGCGTCGTTTCGTCACTGTGGATGAAACATGGATACATTACTATACTCCTGAGACCAAACAACAATCTAAACAATAGGTTACCAAGGGGGAATCTGCACCAAAAAAGGTGAAGACCGTTCCTTCGGCAGGAAAGGTTATGGCGACTGTTTTTTGGAATTCGCAAGGGATAATCCTCATCGACTATCTGGAAAAGGGTAAAACTATTACAGGTAAATATTATTCCTCGTTATTGGACCGTTTGAAAACCGAGCTGCAAGAAAAAAACGCCCGCGATTGGCCCACAAGAAAGTCCTTTTCCATCACGACAACGCACCAGCACACACCTCAGCAGTCGTGGTCGCAAAATTAATGGAAATAGGATTCCAACTCGTTTCACATCCCCCCTATTCTCCAGACTTGGCTCCCTCGGACTACTATTTGTTCCCCAATTTGAAGAAATGACTGGCGGACAAAGATTTTATTCAAACGAGGAGGTGATTGCAGACACTAATGGATATTTTGCAGACTTGGACAAATCCTATTATTCGGAAGGGATCAACAAACTAGAACATCGTTGGACGAAGTGTATAAGCCTAAAAAGAGACTATGTAGAAAAATAAAAAAAAAAAGGTTTGCCCCAAACACATAAGTAGTTTTTATTTTTGCACGGACTTTTCAAACCAGCCTCGTATATATATATATATATATATATATATATATATATATATATATATATATATATATAGGTTTTTCACTTAGGGATAGCCCTTAGGATTACAGAGTGTGAACAAAAAGATCTTAAAGTTCTTAGTAACTGTAGTTTTATTTTAAAATCGAGCTTTCGATGCCAATTTGTACATCTTCTTCAGGACGTAGGGGACACAGAAAGAATCCTTATCAGGCAAGGAGCCAATTGAAAGAATATGTCATATCTCAGCAAGAAAAAATGATATGTTGACACATGATTTAAAAAAAAAAATATATTTTTAAATCATTTTCTTTCGATGGCATAGATTGTTTTCCCTTTCGACAGAGGGCCAACTGTGATTATTCAGTAAGTAACCCTTCTAATTCAATAAATCTATTTTTATAAATATCATAAAGTATGCTAGGGCCCCTTCAGTTTTTCTTGCTGAAATATGATATATTCTTTCTATTGGCTCTTTGCCTGATTCTTTCTGTGTCTCCTACGTCCTGAAGAAGATGTACGAATTAGCATCGAAAGCCCAATTTTAGAATAAAACTACAGTTACTAAGAACTTTAAGCTTTTTTTGTTCACTCTGTAATCCTAAGGGCTATCCCTAAGTGAAAAAAATCCTCTCGGTTGTTACCAGTAAGCCCTTTTACTCCCTTCCTCTTCTATATTTATATATATATATATATATATATATATATATATATATATATATATATATATATGCATGGTGTCTCAAATTTACCACCTCCTTTGTTTTCACTGTAACTTTTATTATAATGGGAATAAGCATATACGTAAACGACAAATGATAATTTAACTCATTACGTTTTTCACCATCAAGTTTTGAACTTCACACAAGTGTTCACTGTTGGAGCGCTGATAAATTCAAGCCGTTTCTACATGTTTTATGACTATACCTAGAGTTTCCTATGTGATAGCGGTTGCTTTAAATTAAGTGTTTTACCTAAGGTCATGCAGACGTTATTGTTGTTGTACATTATTTGACAGCTACAAGGAAAAAAAAATCTGGAGGCAATCAAATCCGGTGAACGCGCTTGCCAATTTAAATCTTCGTTTTTCGAGATTATGCGAATTATGAAGAGCATTCCTTAAAGCTTCCATTGTCGTGCATTTGCAACAGTCACCACTAACTGAACAATTGTGTTGAACAATGATATGTTGTTTCGAGCTTAAATTATAATTATTGATTCTATTTGATAAAATTTCTGACCAAAAAAAATTAAAATGAAAAGATGTTTCTTATTTCTTCCATATCGACTCGACGGATATTGTATCATCTTACCGTTAATATCCGATACCAGATTCCGATAAGGTGACAGTGTTCTCTATGAATTCCATCTTTGCTTCGTTGCATTGTAGCCTGTTAGTCGGTCAAACCTGGTATAGCACGACAGCATACATACATATAATACTAATTACAAAAAAAGAGAGCCTCAAAATGTAGAAAATTGAGGAACAAATCGGATTTCTTCCTAACCAATTAACAAGCGGGATTTAGGAATGGATTCAGCCTTGTGAAACATATACACATAGTGCGAATACTGATCGAAAGAGTTACTGCATACAATATTCCCTCATATGTCTCATTTGAAATGTGAGGCATCGATTAAGCTTTGAAGAACACAAGAGTTGATAGTAACACGTAGGCTGAAAAGTTTTTGCTCTAGCTTCGAGATCCAAAATCATTTCATGCACCGCTTCACATCGTTTCGGGTAGATACAGCAACGTGTCTTCCTGCACGGTGTTCAGCATTGATGTTTTTTCCTTTTTTGAAATCCGCAACCCAAAATTTAATAGTGGCGTAGGAATGACATTGTCCCTTCAATGCATTGAGAATGTCGTCGCAAATCTCTTTAGTGGACAGTCCTTTCAAATAGATGTATTTTATCGCAGATAGACATTCGATTTTAGTAAACCTACAATTTTCGTCGGTTATATCCCCTTCAGTTGTGTCGACTAGTACAAGTTAGCTGAACAAAATTATTTTTTCACTTATTTCAATTGTTTATGTATATTCTAGGCATATTAAGTTATTTTAAGAAAAAATTCATCGCGTTGATTTTTTTTATGGGCGTGACTAATTTTTTCCCCATAAATTAGTCAGCTACGCAGACATATTTAACGATAACTCGGGAACAACTTGTCGGATTTTTATAAATAAAACATTAAAAAATGCGTAACAAAATTTTATTAAAGTTGATTGCATATTATTTTATTCTATCTTTTATCGTTTTGGAGTTATTTAGAAATTAATGGAGAGAAAAAAAAATTTTTTCGTGTAAAATTCATTATTTTTTTCGGTAAACAAGCGCAATAACAAAAGAAAAACAAAATATTATTTTTGTTTTTGTTTATGTTTCATGTTTATGTTTTATTTAATAAGGCTTACAAATTTATTTCAGTACGAGTTTCTGTTATAGCAATGTGCTCCTCTGCAGAGTAACAGGCCTGTTTGGACTTTTTTAAACTAAAATATGACGGAAACACATTATGCCCCGCCTTCATGGACCACTTCCTAGTTTGTTTGTAAGAATGCGTTGTTGACTTAGAATCTATATAGTAAGCTAAGGCTTCGTCACTACTTAATTGCCTAGGATTAACGGAACTGGTATTTTTAGACTTAATAATATTATCTGGGCTCTCACTAATGTCTCTAATCACATTGGCAATATTCCTTTGCCCTGCTGAACGCACAGCAATTTCGGCAGCAGTCACCAATTCACTGACACTTCGGGATTCTACGAGATCCACGACGCGACGTTTCTTCGTCTTAAACGACGATTCCTCGAAATCTTTGTTGTTTGCAAAAGAACTCGCAGCAAACTGTATGTCTGCTTCATCCAACCAATTCTTATTTTTAATTAAAAAACGCTCCTTCGACTTTCCTGAAGCCAACCATTTGGCACCAAACTTATTAGACAAGTTGGACAACACAACTTTATTTGTTTTTGGCTGCTTTCAGTAATGTCACCAAAGTGAAATTTTGAAGAAAGAAAGTCATATACACGCGAATTTTTTTTCATTCTTCGTGTGTTTCAACCACTCCTCAAAAAAGGCTACCTTGAAATAGAGTAAACGTGTTCTGGAAAAAAAGAAAAAAAAAACATGTTGTACTGAAGTGTGCTAAACAATATGTGTATTTTTACGAAGAATAAAGTTATTTCTGTGTAATATCTAAAAACTAGCCCGGATAGAGGTAAATGTCTGTATATTCTGAACTTTCAAAGTTTTTTTTTTTAAAAAAAACACGCTAAAATATATAGGCTATTTAAAAAAAATACTAAAAATTCAAAATTAATAGATTCTGATTAAAAAAATACATTAAAAAATAGTACTTACCCTCAGTATTAATATTCATCACAAAAACTTTCACAATATTACAATATGTCACTATAAGATGTGCACGAAAGTGTCGCTAAATTGCAACTGATTGATTGAAAGAGCTGCATTAAACTCATTACCTGACCTCTGACGCTTATGACTCGCCACTTGCAAATTTGATAAACAACCTTTTCTCGGGGAATTCGGGGTTTTGGTGGTGTTGTTTACGTTTTGCAAATAAGATTTCCTGGAAATCATAACATGAATTTTGTCCACCTAGCATGTTCTACGCGACACACTGTGCGTCTGCTTGAAAAATAGCATAATCCTAAGCAAATGGAACAACGCAGTTCTTATTCATAAAAAAGGAGACCTAACCGACCTTGAAAATTATAGACCGTTCAGTTTGCAAAATCGACTTTATTTATCAATATTTTTTGCAAATCGACTTTATTTATCAATATAGTCTCCTTCAAGAGCGCTTTTCTAACATTTTTATACCTTTCTTGGAGAAAGATTTCAAAATAGGCCTCCGTTTCGACGATAACTTCTTCATTGGAGCCAAATCACTTTCCCGCGAGCATTTTGTTGAGGTCCGCGAATAGATAACACAGGTCTGCAACAAAAATGCTGTCTGGATGTTTTCAACTGATTTCTATGTATTTAGGTGTTCTGAAAACTAAAAAAATACTCAAAAAATTCCAGAACGTCAGGTTATTTTGCAAAACGCAAAATTTTATTATAAAAAAGGGTTTTTTGGGGCTAACTTGAAGTCATAAATAAATAGGTACAATTTTATTTTGATTACTGTTTTTAAATGTATACAGGCCATAACTATCATTACTTTCTAAATAAAGAACGCCCTGTGTGAGCTAAATTAACAAACATAAACGTTGTAACCAGAACGTGCGCGCTCCGATAGTGTAGAAAGTGGCGCGGTACAATTACATGTTAACTCGTCATTGTTTTATAGATCTTGGTTCAATATAGTGCAATGTCATCTGTGCGGAAGTGTGTAAATTCGTCTGACAGTTTTCTGTTATATTTGTGGCGAATATATGGTATTAAAGAAAACAACTTAATATTACGGACTTTGTAAAAAAAGTATACTTCAGGTATTTTGGCTTAAAACTTGGAGATCAGGATAAAGTTTGGGCACCTCATAAAGTCTGCAAACGATGTATTGAAGACCTTCGAAATTGGTTTAAGGGCAAGAAAAAAGCTTTCCGATATGCGATTCCTATGGTATGGCGCGAGCAAAAGAACCATAGTGATGATTGTTACTTTTGTTCATGTAATGTGAAAGGGTATAATTCAAAATGGAAGCAGTCAATTTCATACCCCAATCTGCAATCAGCTATTCGTCCCCATCCCTCATGGAACCGAAATACCAGTGCCCAAGGCCCACTGCTACCTTGGAAGAGATTCCAAGTTCTGACGAAGATGGTGCTATAACCTGAACCCGATGACAAGTCAAGTTTTCAATTTGAAGATGACAGCAGTCCGAAATTGTTTTCCCAGGGCGAGCTAAATGATTTGGTAAGATCCTTGAATCTTTCCAAAAACGCTGCTGAGTTGCTTGGATCAAGGCTCAAAAGCAGGAACTTACTTTTGCCGGGAGTGTCTTCCTCCTGGTTTAGATATCGTGAGAAGCAGTTCACTTCCTACTTTGCCCAAGAGGACGGGTTTGGTTTATTGTGCCAATATTGAAGGTTTGATGGATACATTTAAGATCTCATACGATCCAGCACAGTGGCGTATTTTCATAGATTCTTTAAAAAGAAGCCTTAAAGCAGTTCTGCTTCACAATGGCGGTTTCTATGCTTTCATTCCTGTCGGTCATTCCGTACACCTCAAGGAAACCTACAAGAACTTGGAATTGGTTCTTTGCAAATTAAAATATAAAGACCACTGTTGGCAAGTGTGCGGTGATTTAAACATCCTGGGCATGTTGCTCGGACAACAATCTGGGTTTACCAAATTCCCTTGCTTTTTGTGTCTATGGGATAGTAGAGACCGAGCAAATCACTGGACCAAAAAGTGTTGGCTTCCGAGGGAGCTTAAAGTTGACGAAAAGAACGTCCTGCATGAAACTTTGGTGCCTCCTCATAAAGTTCTTCTACCACCGCTTCACATAAAGCTGGGATTGATGAAGCAATTTGTAAAGTCACTTCCAAGAGATGGAAATTGCTTCAAATACTTAATACCAAAGTTTCCAGGCCTCTCGGACGCAAAGTTGAAGGAAGGTGTTTTCGTTTGGACCAGATATTAGACAGCTTATGGCTGATCCACAATTCATCACAACCATGACGGATCCTCAAAGAGAAGGGTGGATTGCCTTTAAAGAGGTCATAGAGAAATTTTTAGGCAATAACAAAGACCCTAACTACAAACAAATCGTCAAAGAATGTTAAAAGCATTTCAAGCTTTAGGTTGCCTAATGAGTTTAAAAGTACATTTTCTTCATTCCCACCTCGACTACTTTCCAGAAAATTCAGGAGATCTGAGTGAAGAGCAAGGTGAACGATTTCACCAAGATATTAAGGAGATGGAAAAAAGATACCTGGGAAGATGGAGCGTCTCAATGATGGCAGACTACTGTTGGACGCTTCAGAGAGACCTTCCAGATGCTTCCTACAAGCGAAAATGTACCAAAAGGTGTTTCACTGGGAAAAAGAAATGTGTTTAGTGCTTACTAATGAATGTATTTTAGATAAAAAAATAAGTTTTGTTACGCAATTATAAAAAAAAAAATTTTTAGTCTTTTATCTTTTATTTTAAGATGATAACTTATTTAACATAGATACCTACATTGTCAGAAAACGTGACGTTTCTATGACAAAATGAAAGTCATTTTCGGATTTAGTACACCCAAAAACATAGGAATTACGCAAAAAATTCAAAACAGCTCTCAATTATTTTTTTTTGCAGACTTGTGTAATAGTCGCTGGGGGCTAGATTTGGAGAACACGGTGGATGAGGAAGCAATTCGGACTTCAATTCATGCAATTTTACCATCGTAACCATTGACTTGTAACACAGTGCATTGTCTTGATGAAAGAGCATTTTTTTCTTGTTCATTCGGGGCCGTTTCCTTGCGATTTCTGCCTTCAAACGCACCAATAACTTTATATAATATTAGCTATTGATGGTTTTTCCCTTCTCAAAACAGTCGATAAAAATTATTCCATACGAATCCCAAAATTCAAAGGCCAAAACCTTCCCAGCCGACTTTTTTGGTCGCTTCGGGTGGCTTTTACCGGCTGCTGTCCACTCAACTGACTGCCGATTTGTTTCCGGTATGTAGTGAAGGATCCATGTTTCATCAATTGTCTCATATCGCATGAAAAAATCTTTTTTATTGCGCTTAAATAGGTCCAAACAACGCTCAGAATCATCAACACGTTGTTGTTTTGTGTCCACTGTGAGCAAACGCGACTTTAGGGTCATCCAAAACAATTTTGCGGATTTTTTTTCTGTTTTCCGGTGTAACCACCTCATTTGGGCGTCCAGAGCGTTTAACATCATTTGTATCTGTACGACCGGGCCCAAATTCAGCATACTAGGAAACTGATGAGTAATTTTTCCAGGGCTAGAATCCCCATAACACTTATCAAGCCATTGCTTTGCTTGAACGGTATTTTTTCCCATCAAAAAACACACGAATTTCGATTTTTTCCATTATTTTGAAAATATTAAAAGTAACGTCACTAAAACCAATGTGACTTGTAAATTAATCGTGGAAATGTCATGAAATTTGATACGTATCTTTTGAAGGTTGGATTTTCTAAAAATCATATGGATTTTTTGAAAAGGGCGACATCTATGTGCTAGACCAAAAACTTTTCAGTCTACCTGTTACATATATAAATATACAGAATACATAACCAAGTCACCTAACAAGTACATACAAAACAAACAAAGTGAAAGTAGACAGAGGGGATCAGACAGGGAGACAACATGTCTCCTAAATTATTTTCGATGATACTACAGTATACACTACAAGATTTAAATTGGAATGGACGAAGTATAAATATAATGGGAAAGAAGCTGCACCATCTGATGTTTGCAGATCATGTCGCTATATTTGCAAAAGACAGAGAAGAACATCCATGATAATAGATATACCAAAAGCATCAGTACGAATGGGACTGCACTTAAATTCTAATAAAATCACATATATTACAAATCAAATGGAAGACATAGGAATTATAATCGTGGACAATGAAAGAGTAGATCAAGTCTTACAGTTCAAATATTTGAGGCGTATACTAATCCTAGGAAAATCAAATCAAGACCGAAAAATTGGGAAAAAAAAAAAAAAAAAAAAAAAAACGACTATAAAAAAAAAAAAAAAAAAAAAAAATTGCCAGACTTGGGCTCACATGGGCAGCTTTTGGGAAGATAAAAGATGTAATGCAAATGAAATTACCTCTGGAGCTGCAAACGCATCTGTATAATTAGTACATCCTTCTAGTAACAATATAAGGAGCGGAAACGTGGGTTGCGACAAAAGCTAACATAAATAAATTAAGAGATAATAGAGAAAATCAAGGTCCAAGATATAATCCATAGGGTGGCACAAGTGAAGTGGAACTGAGCGTAGCAAGAAGCCAAGAAGACAAGTAAAGCTGCAGGACCACATGATGGAGACCATGGGTTGATAGGAGAAGTGTAGGATGCCCTCAGACGCGCTGGGGCGACGATATAAAACGTACAGCAGGGTTGAATTTGTACAAAGTTTCAAGGGATAGGACGAGAAGGAAAAGTGTAAACCCTAGCGGTAGAAAACGGCTAGTTTAAAAAGAAGAAGTACATATTTCAAAGAAAGGCATTTTGTGTCGATGATCTATGTGCATTCAAATTATCGACATCATCTTGCCTGTTAAGGAGTTTGAAAAAGCATTATACTTGACGTTCAACAAACACGTTACAAACTTGCTTTAAAAAGCAATCATGAATTAATAATTATTGCATGTACAGGGTGAGTTAATGATAGAGTAAAGTTCATTATCTCATTTGTTTCGGGAATGACGAAATATTAAATACAATAGTTTTAGGAAATGTTAAAGTATACAAATTTAAAATTATTTTTGAGTATACAGGGTACTACAAAAAAATGTGACCGATATAACATATGTTTTTTTAAATGGAAAATCATGTTACGACACGGTTTTTCTCCCTATAATTTATATCTTTTTCTCCATTTTTATATTTATTGCAGTGATTTCAACTTTTGAGCAGTGGAGCTTAAAACAGTGTTTTAAATTTTTGAGCAGTTTAATTTAAATTTTACAGAGTGCATTGCGGTTTGACTACTGGACTTTTTAATTTGCATCGGATGCGTCTGATTAGCTAAAGATTTGTATTTGGGAAGGAAGCCATTTTAAAGACGTTACTTTAAGGAAGGGAGAAAAATATTTAAGCGTGCGGATGGCATTGTTAAAGGCTTTTTCCATCACGTAGCCGGAGTAGGCTCTTCTTTACATCGTCAAGCCGAGATGAAGCGGTAACGGCTTTGTTCCGCCAGTAGGCTGTAGTTTTTTTCTTCAGTACGCCGGAGAGAGTGTTTTTTGTAATGATGTAGTAGTGCAGCAACGGTTTCTAGTTCCCAAGTTCAAGGCCTTTTTCCTTGAAATATCCTGCTCATCCTCAGACATTTCGGGTCAAAAAGTGTTTAACAACCCAAAAGAAACTGAGATGGTAATGGTTGAGACAAGATTTTTATGAGGATCTCACCGGGACAGGCCAAAAAATACTTGTAGAAAATCCACAAGGAGAAACTAATCCTTAAGGCACAAGCACACCAGTCTAAAAATCTCATTTCCTGTCGACAAGTGCGTTTCCAACGACTATATTACACGTGTAACTCGCGGAGTTAATTTCACAAACTTTTAACATCGTGTTTTGTCAAGTCTTTAATTAAAAACTTAATAATCCTGATTTAAAGACTCAATCTAATGGTACAATTTTCTAGATTAGGCGATTTTACGTAGTAAAAGTGATTTTTAAGAGTGTAGCGAAGTTGGGAATTTTTATTTTGTCATTAATAAACCCTTTTCTTTATTTGAATGTAGCGCTTCACTGAATCACCCATTTTATCTTTCAGGACGCAACGGTTGTACCATATTAAAATTTTTTTTACAACTACATAACCCTTCAGTATTTTTTCCTTTTTGCGCTGAAGTTAGATTCTTTTATTTTTTTTTAAAATGAATGGTGCCCAAAATCTGTACAACCAAAATTTTAAACAACACACAGAGACTATTTTCAAAAGATGTACAAAAATTACCTCTTATCCATATTCTCTACTAAAATAAAAAAAAAACTGAGCTAGTTTATGTCGAATTTCTTTAGTTTTTTCGGTATTAATATCCACTCAATCCATTCTCAGAAATTAAGATACAGACAAGGGGCAAATTCTATTTAATAAATAATATATTTATTAAAAGCAAAGAAGTTAAGGCGTTTCAAAATTGCGCCCAAACGGAGTGCGGGCGTTATTTTTTAAAAGGTTACAAGGTAACATAAGGAGTAAGCAGTGACAATAATAGTGAATTAAGTCAGAAAAAAGTTTGCCGCTAGCGCGTTCTCATGCAATACGCTGCCTTAACCATTAAATACAGAACAATATTATGTAGCAAAGAATATAATAAATACAAAATGCAACGTCTCTCTGTCTGTCCGTTAGTGCGCTTATCAATCGAGAATCACTTATCCGATTAACGTGTTTTTTTTTTAAATTCATACATATGTTCTCTGGCCGGGTTCTATAATATTAATATATATATATATATATATATATATATATATATATATATATATATATATATATATATATATATATATATTATTCTAGGGCGAGACCAGTACACGAGGGTTCTTCATGCAACTTGAAGAGGCGCAATGCTGGTTAAGTTTTATTTCTCTGTGTAGCCACCCTGAAGAATGACGGAGAGCGTTTTTTTTCTGGCTCATGTTTCTAGGCAGATTTGTCACTTTGGTGCGATGTGCCGAAGATTGGATTAGCTTTGCTAAGAGCTTTCACCAAGCTCAGTATGGAGTTATCATAACCAAGAGTTTGGGATTTGAACTCCTGTATATATTTCTGTATATATTACTGTACATATTTCTGTATATATTTCGGTGTATGTTGGTTGCCTGAGGGCATGTGCTCAAATGCGAGATTTTGAGTCGTTTTGCTTATGGACTCCTATATAGGATTATGACTTTAGGGAGGTCCTATTTCGAGACTTGCTGTCTCATATAGTTATGTTGGGAATGTTTCCTAGAATGTTAGTTGCGCGCGGACTAATCATTCTGTTCTTAGTGAACATTGCTTTTTGAAGCAGGATCATTCAGTTTAGTGAATTTTAGCTTTTATAGCTATTCACGGTGTTTAGAGTGAATTTTAGCTTTTGTAGCTATTCACTGCGCTTATAGTGATTTAGTTAGCTTTTATAGCTGCTCACTATGTTCATGGCGAGTTTGTTCTTTTAGAACGCAGACTTTGTGTAGTCGAGGACTATTTACAGAGTGTTTTCTTGGCGAGGAGCCGAGTTTTTTCTGGCGATACCAGAGTGTTTAGTTGGCAATAAGCTGACGTGTTCCCTGGCGATTTTTGCATGTCTGGATGTCTCAGGACGTCGACATTGCGCGATGTAGAGTTTTCCCTGGCGATTTTAGCATGTCTAGATGTCTTAGGACGTCGACATTGCGTTATAGAGTGCGATTATTCTCTGAGTGCGACTAGTAGTGATACTAGATTTAGAATGTTCTCTTAGTGGTGAGCTAGAGCATGGATGGCGATTTTTCCCGAGCGTTTGTCTGGATATTTATCCAGATATATTTTTTTTTTTTTTTTTGGCCTTGTGCTAAATGGTCTGACAAGACTTTTTTTCTTTTTAGTGTAAGTGTTTGCACTAGAATCATTTTTTTATTTTTTTATTTAAGAATTTTTATAAATTTCTTTTGCTGAAATAGAAAATTTTCAGACAATCCTTAAACTATTTTAAGGGGGGTGTTCATATTTTATTTCAGTTCACTTTTTTGATTTAGACAAGAGTCTAGACAAAGTTATATTTTTTTTGTTTTGGTAACAATAACAGAGCTGATTCTTTTATATAAGAAGACCGCGATTGTTACTTTGAACAGGTATTTCTTATGTTCATGCAAGGATTTTTATTTACTTTTTGATGTACTTAACCTTAGTGCTTAATTAAGTTAGGTCTAGTTATAAGATTCTTGTGTACTTGCAAAAATTTTCATTTGGTTTTCATTGTACTTAATATTAGTGCTTAATAGAATTAAGTCTAGTAGTAAGGACCGAAGTTTGTAATTTTGTTTTAAGTTCTGACCTTAGTATTAAGTGATAGTGTACCACTTTGTACCTTTTCATCAGTAGCCTTAGTTTAATAGACTAGTGTAGTCTATTTCTTTTTGGAAGGGGGTAAATGTAACATTCATTTTTTCCTGGATTTTAAGACCATGCAATGTTACTGATTTTTCACTTCGAATTGTATTTATTTTTATTTTAAAACATCGACCGGTATATTAAACAAAAGTTTCAGGACATTCAGTATATACTGTGTGGTGCGGGTTGCTGATCGAACCTACCGCCAGGCCGCGATTGGCGAAATGTTTGACCCGGAGTTTTGATTGGAGCGTCCGGATATTACCGGCAAAAATCGCACGATTATTTAAGGGCCTGAGAAACTACCAGCAAGGCTTTTTTTCGATCGAGCCGCAGACCAGGCAGTACCGTCTAGCCGAGAGGCTATTTTCCATCTAGCCGAAGTAGGCTAATTTTCTTCAGAAGCCGCTAAGTAAAAGTACCAGTTTCGACAATAAAAGCTGTAGTGAGCTTTCTAAGTGTTAAGAAAAAGTGTGAAAGCGGGCGAAGTCCATCACAGCAGGACTGAAAAACAGTAAGTCAACAAAACTCCCTCCAATAGACTTATTTGAGAGTAGTGCATTAACAGCAACGTATAACAGACAAAAAAGTGAAGTGTAAAACACGATGTCTCGCCTTCGGGGGTTGTAAAGGTTTAAAGTTTAAATGTAACAACTACTATTTAGGCTAGAATTTTTTGGTATAACTGTAAAGGTTGGAACTTTTTATTTTCATTTTAAAAACATGAATAAATTCTTTTTTGTTGATTAAAGCTAGTGTCTCACTGAATATTTATTTTTCTTTTCAGGATCAGTTGTGCTAGACTAATTTCTTTTTAGTAATATCCATAAAACACTTCAGTTTTTTCTCATTTTTCTTAGGTGAAGTTAAACCGTTTCTATTTTAAAATGAGTGGTGCCCAAAAAAAAGTCGTACAACTGAGGTTTCTTTAAAAATAGAATTAAATTCCAAAAAGACGTACAAAAATTATCTCTTACCCATATCTCTCTACCAAGGAAAACTGAGCTAGTATTTCTTTAATTTCTTTAGTTCTTTTAAAATCAGGTCTCACTCAATTCATTATCAGAAATTAAAGCGGGGCTGCAAGAAAATTGTGCTCAAGCTTGGGGCGTCCAGTATTTAAAAATGTTACAAAATGACGCAGTCTACATGGGGCGAAAAATAAAGCAAAATTAGCACACCTTACAAAATTGCGCTCAAGCGTGGGACAAACAACTTCTCACAGGGTACGGAAAAAGATGCCTCAAACTGAGGACAGTTTAGCATGTCATAAAAGACGGCACAATATATATATATATATATATATATATATATATATATATATATATATATATATATATATATATATATAATATATATATATATATATATATATATATTATATATATATATATATATATATATATATATATATATATATATAAAACATAACGAGTCTCTGTCTGTCTTAGTGCGCTTATAACTCGAGAACCACTTATCCGATTTACGTGTTTTTTTTTTTTAAATTCATACATATGTTCGCTGGCCAAGTTATCGTATATATTTTATTACGTTAGGTAATATAAGGAATGAGCAGTGAAGATAATAGTGAATCAAGTCCACACGAGCGGAGCTGCGGGCACGGCTAGTTCTTTATATTTGCAGAAATATTATGGAAAAAATCTTAAAAACGAGAGTTGGTCAGCGTATTCTTTCTAATGAAAATATTGACACTGGTTAAATAGCTTATTTTTAGTGGCTTTCTGTTGATTGATAATTTTATATCAGCGATTGTAATTTTTTTTTAACATTTTGCTAGATGGGCACCTACTTGACAAAGAATGTTCAAATTTGTAAGTTTTAAAGTTAACAAAGGTTACCTGCGCCTCGTTTGTTTTCGTTTGCTACGCACCATACTCTTTAAGTCGCATCACTCGTGTCGCACGAGTCTCTTCAGTCACTAGAATTTTATTATCCTACTATATTATAAGAAGCTGCTAACAGAAGACAGACAAGAATTCCAAGAAGAGAACCCTGAAGAAGAACAGAATAAGGAAATAAAAGAGATAGAACTAAGCTATGAAGAGTAAAGAAGACAATAAAAACACTCAAAAATAATAAATCTGCAGGGCCTGAGAGTGTGGTAAATGAAATGATTAAGTACGGGTCTAATAAATTACACCGAATGCTGAGAAACATGTTCCACAGAGCGATAAATGGAGAAAAAATACCAGAGGAATGGTGAAAAGCTTATATAGTATCTATATTTAAAAAGGGAGACCGCAGAAAATGCTCAAACTATAGAGGCCTAAGCATAATATCGAGTATGGGACGTTTGTATGGAAAAATTATTAAAAATATCATGGAGGAAAATATAAAAGGAAAAATTGGAGAAGACCAAGTAGGCTTTACGGTCGGAAAATCATGTATAGACCACATATACACTATCAAACAAACAATGGAAAAAAAAACTGGCAAAGAATAGAGAAGTTCATCTATCGTTCATAGACATAAGAAAGGCCTATGACTCAGTACCAAGACAAAGATTATGGAACGCAATGAAAGAAATAGGCATTGACAAAGAACTAATATACGCAGTAAAGGCTCTCTACGAAAACAACACAGTGAACATAAAAATAGGTCATAAAATAGGGAAGAGACTCCAAACATCAAAAGGCCTATTACAAGGATGCTCTATATCACCAATACTATCCAAAATATACCTCGAACAAACATTAAAAAAATGGAAGCAAAAATGTAGTGGAATGGGAGTCCCAATACGAGAAGATTACTTATATACTCTAAGTTTCGCAGACGACCAAGTAATCATAGCGCAAGATGAGGAAGACCTCAGTTATATGGTAAGAAAACTGAAAGAAGAATATACTAAAGCAGGATTAGCAATAAACTTTGATAAAACGGAATATCTAACAACAAAGGAGGGAAACGTGGTGAATCTAGAAGTCGATAACGAAATAATAATCAAAGGAACCGATAGATTTAAATATTTAGGAACCATCATTTCAAAAAACGCATCATCAGAAGAAGAGATCAAAGCTAGATTAGGACAAACGCGGACATGCATAAGACAATTAAATTCGATCCTGTGGGACAAGCACATTACAAAGAGAAACAAAACACGCATATACAAATCAATAATACAAAGCATAATGACATACGGGTCAGAAACATGGACGATCAACAAGAGAAATAAATCTAAAATTAACGCGGTAGAGATGGAGTATTGGAGAAGATGTTGTAGAGTGACACGTATGGAGAGAATAATAAATGAAGAAATAAGAAGCAGAATGAACATCAAAGAGAACGCAATAAACACCATTGAAGAAAAACGGTATGGACACATAAGACGGAGCAAAGATAATAAGTGGATAAAGAAAATAACGGAGTGGAGCCCTATAGGGAGACGAAAAAGAGGAAGACCCAGACGATCGTGGAGAGACGATGTGGACGAGGCTATGGAGGACAGGGGTCTGACAGATGGAGACTGGGAAGATAGAAACGGATGGAATCAAAGGCTGAGAGAAGGAAGACAGCGTTAGCTGTAGAAAATCCTTGATATATATATATATATATATATATATATATATATATATATATATATATATATACTACTTAACTTGTCTAGTTAGAAATACTTGGCTCGCCTAAGTAAAGCACGTGAATACTATTATTATGCTATGAAATATTTAAGTATGACCTTAAAGGAAAAATGCAGTGTAGGTAATGTATCGACCCAAATCGTATATTAATCAACAATAAATTATTATTTATATTACGCCCCAGAGGAGCATTTTGCAATTGAAAAGTTCTTAAGATATTAATCAATGTACGAGTATAGTACTGTTAATGTTACTTTATCTTTATATAGCGGAGAGACATATCTCAAGTGAAATAATTATGATAACCTTTAATATTTTTAAATCGATCCATGTCGTTCTATCTATCTGTAACAATACATAGTCAAGACTAAACATTAGTTCATGCTAAGGATATATTTCAACCGTTTAAAAATATCTCTGAATAATGTATTGCTTATACTCACGTCCTCGGTGTTGATACATTGACAATTTATCATTTCAGCATTTCAAAAAAAGCTATCACTATCTATTTTTTATATGTCAAATATTTGCAAACATCTGTTTGACCGAATGCCGCCATTTGTACAGGGTGAGTCAACGATAGGGTAAAGTTCATTATCTCATTTGTTTCGGGAATGACGAAAACATTTTAAATACAATAGTTTTAGGGAATATTAAGGTGCGCAGTTTAAAATTATTTTTGAGTATACCGGGTACTTCAAAAAAGTGTGGCCGATATAATATATGTTTTTTTAAATGGAATATCCTATTTTCTGATTTATTTTTAAATTCTGCGTAAAATTTTATAACTTTTTCATTAATAATGTTATATACCTAAACCTAGTAGTTTTTCTAATATTTCAATTTTTAAAAAAAATACTGGTTTTCAGTTTTGTAAAAAATTGCCAGTAACGCCATTGTTTTTAAAGGTGGAATACTCATAATTGGTACGAAGGTTCTATAGAGATGAAAAAAAGATATATGTAAAAAAAATTGAGTTAGCTGCTACAGGATGTTCCAAATAAATTTATGCATTTCGACTATTTTAAATTGAAAATTCTCAAATTTTGTTAAGTATATCATCTAATTATTTCTAATAGTTTTCGATTTATTTTGAATTGTTAAAATTTTACCCTTTTTTAAGTAAGTTACACTTGCGCTATAACATCATAGTTGCCAAGACAAAACAAAAATGTAGGCATTGTAAAATTTTAACATGTCTAATTATCAAGTAAAAATAGTAAAATTTGTTGTAGTAAGTGACGCTTATGGCTTATATACTGGGCGAGGCGGGAAAAAATTGTCTTTTGGCAGTAAGGCTTTACTGCGAAGTACCCTAACAGACGTATACCATCTAGAAAATCTTTTCAGTGCTTAATGGAGCGGTTTGATGGTAGTGGTAGCGTTGAGTATACGAAACGGAAAGTAGTAAACCACAATGCTACCAAAGAGGAAAAAGAAATGGAGATTTTACTTCATGTTGAAGATAATCCCCATGTCAGCAGCCATCAACTAGCTGATTTATCTGACACATCCCAATCTACGGTAATCGCACCACGAGAAAACACAAGTATCATCCCTTTCATATGGAACTACACCAAGAACTTAAAGACCGTGATTTTGAACGACGAGTAAACTTTATACCACCATGCATGGAGCAATAGAGGCCGATCAATATTTTTTATCCAAAATGATATTTTCTGATGAAGCTACTTTTCGCAGTAATGGAGCAGTTAACAGCCATAACATGCATTATTTAACAGTTAATCCATTTTGGGTCCGGGAAGTTCAAAACCAAAACCATTGGTCGCTTAATGTATGGTGTGGAATATTAAATTTTCTAATGATTGGTCCATATTTTTTCCGCGAACCACTTAACGGGCCTAGATATCTAAATTTTTTGCAAAACGAATTACCCCAGCTTCTTGAAGAAGTTGATAACTTTGAAAGGGAACAAATGTGGATTCAACAAGACGGAGCTCCTGCTCATTACCAACGGGAAGTTCGGGAATTTTTAAACTATCGTTACCCACAAAAATAGATCGGTAGGGATGGATTCATTCATTGGCCTCCTCGATTATATGACTTAACAACTTTAGACTTCTTTTTTTGGGGCTATATTAAAGATCATGTTTATGTGAATCCCCCTACAATACCAGTAGATATGAAAAAACAGAAGGAAAATATAGTAAAACGAATAAACAAATGTATTCAAAAAGACGGGCATATTTTTGAACATTTATTACGTCATAATAATTGATCATTAGATAAGTTAAACTATATTAAAATTATTATTAACTATTTGTTTATTTTTTCACAATAGCGTAAGTGTATTAAGAGTAAAAATTGAAAAAATCAAAATAAATCGAAAACTGTTAGAAATAGGTATATGACATCCTTACTAAAAGTTGGAGGGTTTTGTAAAATCTGTGCCATTTAAAAAATTTAAGATTTTTCAATTTAAAGTAGTCGAAATATATAAATTTATTTTGAACACCCTGTAGCATCTAACTTAAATTTCTTTACATATATCTTTTTTTATCTCTATAGAACGCTCGTACCAATTAGGAGTATCCCACCTCCAGAAATAATGACGCTACTGGTAATTTTTTACAAAATCAAAAACTAGTATTTTTTTTTAATTAAAATATTTAGAAAAACTGCGAGGTTTAGGTAGATAATACTATTAATAAAAAAGTTATAAAATTTTACGCAGAATTTAAAAATAAATTAGGAAATAGGAAATTCCATTTAAAAAAACATATGTTATATCCGCCACGCTTTTTTGAAGTACCCTGTATATTCAAAAATAATTTTAAACTGTGCACCTTAACATTCTCTAAAACTATTTTATTTAATATTTTTTTTTTTTTTTTTTCGCCATTCCCGAAACAAATAAGATAATGAACTTTACTCTATCGTTGATTCACCCTGTACAAAGCACAAATTCGATCCACCATAGAATACTGCTCCCAAACACACATGGCATTTGTTGGATCATGGAAAGTGTTCGAGGGATGTAGCTCGCTTAAATCCTTCCGTAACCGTGCATGCTAGGAATATACGTCGCGTTAATACGTCACATTCGTATGAGATTTAGCTTATCACTACGCATACAACCCTGTTCAAGTATTCTTTAATGTGGAAAACCTCACGCCTTTGGAACGATTTACCCAGTACTAGTGTTTTACACCAAGTACAATTTACTGCGATTCACGACCAAATGTTAATAGCTTTCTCTGCCCCCTCGCCGCCCCTTTAGCGCTTTAGAGATTTCCCAGCAATACGTGGGCTATACTAATAAAAAGTAACCGGTCAAGTGCAAGTTGAACTTGCACAATTAGTGTTCCGTACGTTGATTGTTTTTGAAATAAAAAGTTTTGTTAGGGTGGTATAAAATGATCAGTGACTTCACAAAACACACCCCAAATGAGTTTTCAACAAAGTTTGTTTCCAATCTTTACTGAAAACTGGTGACCTTGAAATATTGGTTTTTTTCTATACCAGATAAATTATTAAAGGTAATGATAATTTTCGTTCAATCTATACCCCGTGGAGAATATTCCAGAATTTTTTCAAAATTTTTTGATAGGTACTTTTCGAGATAAGGCGGGTGGACAGCGATTTTTTCGCGATTTTTTAAAAATTAACACAAAGAATGCACTCGTGATAATTTTCTTTCAATCTATACCCCGTGGAGAATATTCCAGGATTTTTTCAAAATTTTTTGATCAGTACTTTTCGAGATAAGGTAGGGGACAGCGATTTTTCACGATTTTTTAAAAGTAATACGAAGAAAAGTGTGAGCAAGTATTACATTATATATATATTTTTTACTCGTGTTTTCACAAGTTTTCATTTGACGCCACACTCGATGACCTAGTAAAAAAAATTTTTTTCACTTCCGATTTCACCCCTCAAAACGAATCCCTTAAGTCAAAATTTATGTTACGGTGATATAAAATGATCAGTGACTTCATAAAACACACCCCAAATAAGTTTTCAACAAAGTTTATTCCAATCTTTACTGAAAATTGATGACCTTGAAATTTCTGTTTTTTTTATATAACAGATAAATTATTACAGGTAATGCACTCGTGATAATTTTCGTTCAATCTACACCCCGTGGAGAATATTCCAGAATTTTTTCAAAATTTTTTGATAAGTACTTTCCGAGATAAGGCGGGTGGACAGCGATTTTTCGCGATTTTTTAAAAATAATACAAAGAAAAGTGAGCACAAGTATTACATTATATATAAATTTTTTACTCGTGTTTTTACAAGCTTTCATTTGACACCACACTCGATTACCTAGTATAAAAATTTTTTTTTCATTTCCGATTTCACCCCCCCCAAAACTAACCCCTTAAGTCAAAATTTAATTTTCAAAACTACATGGCTCTGATGAGGTCATCAATTCCTATATTGCTACCAAATTTCAACTTTCTATGACAAGTAGTTTCGGAGAAAAAACGGGCAGACGGACAGACGGACAGACAGACGGACAGACACCGAAGTGATCTTATAAGTGTTCCGTACGGAACACTAAAAAACCGTAATATATTTTTATCGGGTTATTGTGCCAAACCAGGCAGAAAAAATATTTTTTTAAGTTTTTCCGAAATTGACCATGAGCATTTGACAATAACGCAAACTGACAATGACATTTGTTTGTATTAAGAAATTCGATAGTATCAAATAGAATAGCAATGTTTAAGACTCTATGGACGCAAAGGAGAATCCCTAGCTTACATACATTTTCGAGGATATATAACCACATTTTAACTAAAATAAAGTTTAAACTAAGGAAAAGGACTACACAAAGGAGACAAAATTACGAAAATAAGGAATTAGGAATTCTTTTACTAGTCCAGTAAATAGGAATTTTAAGTGCTCATTCATAGTTGAAGTCTGCAGTCAATAGTCAAAAATTGGAAATTGAATGGAAGGGGTTTTTTTTTTAAAAAAAAAATAGAAACTACACAAAAACCACTTTTTCGCAGATTTTTTGGAAAGTGTAAAAATTACAGACCAATGTGTCGAACAAAATCAAATACAATTACACAGGGCAACAAAAAAATATTTTTGTTTTGGTGCCTGGGATTTTAGAGCTGATTTTAACTATATTTGGGACGCTAAATCTATACATGCAATCCGTTTTTCTCTATCAGCTCTACTTTTTTAGATACACTTATCTACCAATGTGGTTTTTATTCAGTATATTCATTTATGAGAGTTCTAAAATTATTCTATATTCATTAATGTAGGTACAATGGTTTTATTGTCAGTCTGTAATTGAGTAAATTCCAGGTAAATCTATAAATAGTGGAACCATTGCCTATCAGGTACCTGAACTGACCCTTTTAATCACCTAACTCGGGTAAGTCTCGTCAGTTTGTGCGTTCTTACTAATGAGAGTAGATCGAATTCGGCGTGTTATTTTATGTTAAGAAAAGAGTGTTTTTGTGTTATTGAACAGAATTAAAATGAGTTCAGGTTCCAGTTCAAGAAGAAGTTGTGTAAATCAACCTGATGTGTTTTGCTATATATGCGGAGAATACATGTTTCAACAAAACAGACAAACTATTACTGACTTTGTAAAGCGAGCGTATCTTGGATACTTTGGAGTTAAGCTTGGTGATCAGGACAAAACGTGGGCCCCGCATCTCGTATGTAAAACTTGTACAGAGCATTTACGGCAGTGGACTACCGGGAAAAGAAAATGTCTAAAATTCGGCGTACCAATGGTTTGGAGAGAACCAAAAAACCACTTCAATGATTGTTATTTCTGTTTAGTAAATACTAATGGAATCAATCGAAATAACCGCAGTAAGTGGACTTATCCCAATTTAGACTCGGCAATACGCCCTATCCCGCACTCAGATGAAATACCGATTCCAACATTTCATCAGCTACCACATATCTCTAATGACGAATATTTTCCCTCTGATCGCTCTTCTGATGCTAATAAAAGTTCTGATGCTAATGAAACTAACAGTGGCTATGAGGGGACGTCATCAGTTCCTCAACGCTTCAATCAAAATGAATTAAATGATCTCACCAGGGATCTCAATTTATCGAAAAAAGCTTCTGAAGTACTGGCTTCTAGGTTGAACGACAAAAATTTACTGGAACAAGGAACCAAAATTACCTTTTACCGTACAAGAGAAAAAGATCTGCTACCATTCTTTTCTCAAGAAGACAATCTTGTATTTTGTCACGAAATTAGGGGACTCATGAAAGAAATGGAACTTTCTGAATATATTCCAGATGATTGGCGCCTATTTATTGACAGTTCAAAGCGATGTTTAAAATGTGTCCTTCTACATAATGGGAATAAATATGGTTCAATACCACTAGCTCACTCAACGAAACTGAAAGAAGAATATAATACCATAGCTTTGGTCTTGCAGAAAATAAAGTATTACGAACATCAATGGATGATTTGTGTAGACTTAAAAATGGTAAACTTTCTTCTTGGCCAGCAAAGTGGTTACACGAAATATCCGTGTTTCTTGTGCCTCTGGGATAGTAGGGACAAAACACACCACTGGGTTAGAAAAGATTGGCCTCAGAGAGAAAAAATGGACGTTGGGGAAAAGAATGTCATTAACGACGCTTTGGTTGAAAGAGAAAAAATCATACTTCCTCCGTTACATATAAAGTTGGGCTTAATGAAGCAATTTGTAAAGGCTCTTGATAAGAATGGGTCTTGTTTTGCATATATAGGGGTAAAAATGCATCAGTTGAGCACAGAAAAACTCAAAGCAGGGATATTTGACGGCCCACAAATAAGACAATTAATTAAGGATCCTGCCTTCATAAATTCAATGAATCAAGTTGAACGAGAAGCTTGGACATCATTTGTTGCAGTTGTAGAAAATTTTCTAGGCAAACATAAAGCTCAAAACTATGTTGAAATGGTTAACAAGATGCTTAATAGTTTCAAATCCTTAGGGTGCAATATGAGTATTAAAATACACTATTTACACAGCCACTTAGACCGTTTTCCAGAAAATTTAGGAGACATGAGTGAGGAACAAGGTGAAAGATTTCACCAAGATATTAAAGTTATGGAGGACCGCTACCAAGGAAGATGGGACATGCACATGATGGCAGATTACTGCTGGAGTTTAAAAAGGGACTGTTTAAAAAAACATTCAAGAATGTCGCGGAAAAGAAGCTTTCCAAGTGTTGAGTGACTATTTCATTTCTTCAATCTTTTTTTTTTTTGGTTGTAAGTACGACATAATATTGTATTTTGTATAACTAAAATAAAAATTTCGTATCTACTTTTGTTTACTACACTTACGGATTTGAGTTGCAATAATGTAACTTATATTTCTCTAAAATTGTATATCTTAAAAATTTGAGCTCCTAGGTACAAATGAATACGTTATTTGAATTCAGGACATCAAATTGATATAGAATCAGCTCAAAAAACCTCGACACCAAAACAGCTGTTCCCCTATGTTATCTACCAAATCATTGAGAATCATTTTTCACGTATTTGCGATATAAAAACGAGATATTTGCAATTGAAAATTATTATTTGACACACTATTAGCTAAAAAATAGCCGAATCTGAAAAAAAATTAATAAAAAAAAATCCTTTTTTTATCGTATCTATTTAAGGTAACTAATTTCTTTAGAGAATTTTTTTTATCAACTTTTTGAAAAGTTATAAACAATTATATTTTTGAATTTAATTTTTTATTGTTAAAAAATGTCTTATTTGAAGTTTTATTTATATATAGACATCTATATAAAACATCTAACACGTAGGCTGAAAAGTTTTTGGTCTAGCTACTTAAAACACATTTTTTTGCAAAATTCTACTTTATTCATCAATATAATGTCCTTCAAGAGCGAAACACTCAGTCCAACGCTTTTCTAACATTTCTATACCTTCTGCGAATACATAATAGTCGCTACGGGCAAAATCTGGAGAATACGGTGGATGAGGAAACAATTCGAACTTCAAATCATGCAATTCTGCCATCGTAACTATTGACTTGTGACATGGTGCATCGTCTGGATGAAAGAGCACTTTTTTCTTATTCATTTGGTGCCGTTTCTTTGCGATTTCTGCCTTCAAACGCACCAGTAACTTTATATAATATTCGCTATTGATGGTTTTTCCCTTCTCAGCATATTACTCCATGCGCATCCCAAAATACAGAGGCAAAAACCTTCCCAGCCGACTGTTGTGTCTTTGATCGCTTCGGGCGGCTTTCACCGGTTGCTGTCCACTCAGCTGACTGCCGATTTGATTCCAGTGTGTAGTGGTGGATCCATGTTTTATCCATTGTCACATATCAGATAAAAAATTATTTTTTATTGCGCTTAAATAGGTCCAAACAGCGCTCAGAATCATCAACGAGTTGTTGGTTTTTGGTCCACTGTGAGAAAACGCGGTATCCATTTTCGATCAGAGCTCTTTCATGCCCAAATGTTCATGCAAAATATGACCAGCACGTTTTTTTGATATCTTTAAAGTGTCAGCTATTTCAAACAATTTCACTTTACAGTCATCCAAAACAATTTTGTGGATATTTTTGATGTTTCCGGTGTAACCACCTTATTTGGGTATCCAGAGCGTTCAGCGTGATTTGTATCTGTACGACCACGTTTAAATTCAGCATACCAGTAAATGATGAGTGATTTTCCAAGGGCAGAGTCCCCGTAACACTTATCAAGCCATTGCTTTGCTTGAGCGGTATTTTTTCCCATCAAAAAACAGTGTTTAATTAACACGCGAAATTCGGTTTTTTCTATTGCTTTGAAAATATCAAAAGTTGTGTCACTAAAACCACTGAAACCTCTAAACTAATCGTCGAAATGTCGTGAAATTTTGACACGTATCGTTTTGAAGGTTGGTACTTCCTAAAAATCCAATGGTTAATTAAAAATTAAATTTAGAAAATATAATTGTTTATAACCTTTCAAAAAGTTAATAAAAAAAACTCTGAAAAATTAGTTACATCAAATAGATACAATTAAAAAAAAGTTCAAAAATAATGATTTTTTTCTATTTTTTATGATTTTTTTCGGATTCGGTTATTTTTTAGCTAGCTGTGCGTCAAATAAATAAAATATTTTTTTGTCATTTTTATATTTTCCGAGAAAAATTTGCGAAAAAGTGGTTTTGGGGTAGTTTTTTTTTTTACAACCCCTACTGATACTTGATCTACGTACTAAAAATAATTTTTGTGCAAAAATTCAGGCTTCAACTATGAATGAACATTTAAAATTTCTATTTACTGGACTATACATGTTCAGCAATGTATTAGAAAAGGAGTTGTTTTATTCAGTACCAACTGTACGTCGAAATAAAAATTGTTTGCATACACATATCCTTATCAAGTTGATTGGGTTTGCAGGTAAAACAGATCCAGAGTAAAACTTGCAAATATTACGCGTATAAAGCCATAAATTTTGGCCTAATTATGGTTGGGAAAATTAATATGGATTTAACAAAACTAATATCACGTCAATGAAACATGCTAAAAGGGTTATTCTTGGAAACAGGGATAAATGATAATAGTAACTGGCGGTTTGGAGATAAAAAGAGTATGTATGAAACCCCACTATGTATGACAGTGACTTACTGACGTACCTACGGTTGCACAACCTATTTTTACGCTTCAAAACTAGAACACTGAATGAGCTGGGGAGACAAAGTAAAACTATTTATATCTTATTAGTGTTCACAGAACGTGGGTGGATAATTGAACTAACAAGCCTCAATGACTCAATTCATGAAGAATCGGCCCAGAAAGACAATATCCTAGGTGTACGCCAGTGGCGGCTCATCTTAATTGCAAGTTAAACTTTGGTCTTACTAGATTCAATGGGGCAGATACTCAATCAGGAAAACCGATTGAGGCAAAACTTTATTAAACCATCACTTCACGGACTTTTTCAACCTATTCCCGTTCTGTTTCGAATTTTGCCCTGCAGAATCAGGCGTTGAAAGCTATAACGCTCATCACGAATAATGTAACCCAACTTTATCTTTTTAAATAATTCACGATCATCTAGATTAGCTCTTTCGATTACCACTTCATTTCTTATCTTCTATAAACCCAAAATGTTATCAACATTCTTGTCAGCATCCACATTTTAAATGCCTCTGGTTTGTTAATAGATGAGATTCTCAAGGTCAGCTGGATGTGCACATGGGAAGTCCCTAAAGCGCTACAGGAGCAACACGTGTGCGGAGAAAGCGATTCACGTTGTTCTTGAATCGTTGTAGATTGTACTCGGTGGGAAACACAGTCCTGGGCAAATTATTCCAATGGGATCATGTTCTCCATATAAAAGACTGCTTGAAAAGCATTGTACGAGAAGTAACAAGCTGAACCTTATACGGATGTGAAGAATTAGCGCGACGTGTACTTCTAACATGCACCGATTTGGGAGGGAATTTAAGCGGGCCACATCCTTCGAACACTTTCCATGAAAGTACTTGTAGAATAGGCTCAAGTCGCCAACCGTTCTTCGATGTTCCAGCGAATCAAGGCCGTCGGTCAGTTCCGGGTCTCCAATCAGACGAACAGCTCTTCTCTGAATAGAATCCAACAAATGCAGTGTATGTTTGGGAGCGGAGCGGAGTATTATATAGTTGGTCGAATTTAAGCTTTGTAAAGAATTAACAGTTGTTGTGGAGTGTAAAGCTTTCTGGTTCGAAATAATATTCCCAACTTTTGAGAAGAAGCTCTCCTTGCTATGCCTGCAACATGTTCATGCCAGGACATATTTGCTACCAAATTAACGTTCAACAAATTGAGTGACAATGTTAGAGGAATGGAGTTCCCCGGCATAACTATGTCGGGTTCAGCAACGTTAACTTTTTTAGAAAAAACTGCCGTCTGGGTTTTTTTGTAGCGTTAAATTCCACTTGGTTACTGTCACCCCAAGATAGAATTTCTTCCAGGTCTTTGTTCAGTTGAACGACCTCCTGCTGTCTGCGGATATTCGCCTGAGCAACCGATGTCCGAGCGTTCAAAGTGGAAGGAAATATTCCCTTTCTGTAGGATAGGTTGAAAATTCTACAAAAAAACTGGTGTTAGTTCCCTCGCACAGTTTATAAGAACTATGGCAGGTATTCCGTCAGCGCGAGAAGCCTTTTTGGTGTCTAGCTTCATCAGAATACGCTTTATGATACGCTGTCTGAAGACAACATCGGGCATCCTTGACTGCACTATTGGAATAGTAGGTGGTGTTTGTCCTTGGAACTCTACAGTAGAATGTGAAGCAAAGAGTTCAGCCAACAAGTTCGCTTTCTCAACAGGGGCCATTGCAATAGAATTATCTGGCCGTGTGAGTGGTGGTATGGTGGATTTGGTGAAATTTTGACTAACTGCCTTAGCGACCGACCAAAAAGGACTTGGAATTATCGGGACAAGCGAGAAGTTTGTTTCTAATCCGTTGATTGTGTACCTCCTTGGTTTCGTCGATAATTTCTTTGCATCTGTTCCTGGCACGAACAAATGTGTTACGATTTATGGTGTTAAGATAGGTGTGCCATTGTCGGTATGCAAGGTGTTTAGAAGCAACAGCTTCTTTGCATTTCCGGTCAAACCAAGGCTTGCCGTTGGAAGGGCATTTCTTCGAAAAAGGGATGTAAGCCTCCATACCGGCCAAAATAACATCGGAAACCTCACTAGCGCAGACAGATGGGTTGTCGGATCGAAAACAAACGTCTAACCAAGGGAAAGTTTGAAAATATTCCATGAGATCTTCCCATTTAGCAGACTTGTAGTGCCAAATCTTGCGCGGTTTAGGCGTCTCTCTATCACTGATTGGTAGAATACTCGATGTCGAAAGTAGTTTATGGTCGGAAGAACCTAACGGCGGATTTACGCTGACCGTGTAAATCTCCGGATTGGTGGTTAAAAACAGATCAAGAAGACTGGCGAACTCTCCGTCTCGATCAGGGATCCATGTTGGTTCGTCAATAAGCTGAGTTAAGCCACAGCTGATTGAAAATGATTCGGCTTCACGACCTTGTTCGTCGGTAGTATTTGAGTATTTAAGCCAGTTGATGTGGACATTAAAGTCGCCCAGGATCGCAATTTCGGCATTTGGATAGTTAATTTGTAAATCATCGATGGTGTCTGCAAGAGAAGCGAAAAGTGTTCTAAAGTTAATCTTGCTTGTTCAACTCGGCCTTTAATTTCCATATCCGGATCCTACTTATCATTTATAAGGTATCTCAGGTATCTAAACTTTATAACTTCTTATATATTCTAGCCATTTATTACTTAGTATATATCACCACTACACCAAACACTTTATTTTTGCGCTCGACTCGCGTTTCGCTAACAATGTTAGCTTCATCAGGAGCGATGATTGACTTATACATATGCGGCCGCCCTGGATTGGGTTTCTACTCATAATCAAGAAGGGACCACTTTGATTTCTTTGTTGTTACCAGGGACCACAAGATTCAAGAAGAATAAACTGTGTCAATCTAAAAATAACTTAAATCCGCGTCCTTACAGTTCCTATAATTTTGGAATTCAATGAGCTCTTCCTGGATTTCTTCAGCAACTTTTCCAGCATTAGTGCTAAAAGGGTTGCGAATATGTTTTTGATCAACTTTTAGCATCTCTTTTGTTATATTCTGGGAAATAATGATTGAATTCATCAGCCAACATTTGCAGATGACTATTCATGTGTCTTGTATGTTTGCCCTAATCGTTTCATACTTTTTATCATCAACCAGTGCTTTTAATGTCGCCCAAAATAATTGTTTTCGCCAATTTTACCTATCCATAACTGAAGTTTGCAAATAAAGGCACGAAGTTTATCTTCAAAGATAAATATATTTGCAGCGCTTTCTAAATGTCTGTTTCCGGAACCTTGCAATTGCAAGTTCAACTTATTCAAGTGTGTGAAAATATCCACAAGATAAGCCGAATGCATCTGAGATATCAGATCAGAAAACTGCTCTAGTAAGTCTTTCATTTTTTTCTCACCAAGAAATAACTCAGCCTCTCCTCTGAGTTCGTATAATCTTCCCAGTATGCTACCTTTCGACAGCCAACGAACTTCTGTGTGAAAGAGAAGGATCTCATGGTCGAAGTCCATTTAAGTGCACAGTTTTTTAAAAAGGCGTGTATTTAAGGCGCTGCTTTTGATAACATTTACCAGTTTTATGGCCAATTGCATTATATTATTAGGCCCTTCAGGAAGGGTCTTGGAAGCTAATGCCTGGCGATGTATGATACAATGCGTTGTTAATGCCGAAGGATTCTTCTGTTTTATTAACGTCGCTAGACCGGAGCGTGATCCTAACATAGCTGGAGCGCCATCCGTACAGAAACCGACGAGCTTTTTCCACATAATATTAAGTTTCTGAAAATATTCCGCTATTATGTTCATGACGTCGACACCTTTTGATGTCGTTTCCAGTTCCCGCGAAATCAATAATTCTTCTTTGATTGTGTTGTCGTCGTCTAAAAAGCGGACAAACACGAGTAATTGACAACAGTTAGAAATGTCAGTCGATTCATCACACTACAAAGCGAAGCATGGCGATTCTTTAATTCTTGAAACAAGGTGATCCTCGATATCATTTGACATTAGTTCAATTCGAGCTTTTACCGTTTTGTTCGATAGAAGTATTTCTTGTATTTTTTTGGCTTTTAACCCAAAAACTTCGATAGCTTTGATCAAACAAGGTTTCACGAGTGTTTCTCCTATTGTGTGAGGCTTTTTTGATTGCGCTATCAATTCCGATATCTCAAACGACGCTACTAATATTTACTCCGATGACACAAACCTTGTACCACTAGGCCCGAGAGTCATTATTTCTCAGATTCTCTAATTTTCCTTCAAAGAATTCCGAAGGTCGGTCAGAGAAATTAGGATGGACCGCTTCTAAGTGGCATTTTAATTTCGCAGGCGCATCATTCGCGAGAATGGTTGCGCATATAACGCACTGTGGTTTTATTTCGCCATTACTTTCTATCGAAGTAAATCCGAATTTAATGTAACTATTGTATTTTCTCTTAGTCGCCATTTTCTGAAAATAAAATAGCAATGCAATTGGATATAAACATAATAAGCAAAAGCGTAAGAATAATCTATTTTTCATAATAAAATGAATAAATAATATAATAAATAAATAAATATACTTTTACTATCTTTATTTTTAATTGCATATGGCTATATAATGTGAAATTCTAATTAGGTAGTCAACGAGATCTACCTAACTGTTGTGAACTTTTTGTAATACCTACACACATACATAGATATACTCTCGCCTCTATTCCCTTTTGTAATCCCTAGTTTTGATTAAAAGAAAGAGAGAAAAATGTGTACTTACCTCTTTTGCATAAGTCATAAAGTAATAAGACAAAAGAAAGCATACAACTGACTGACCGGCTCGTGCCATGCTGTGACGTCTTGCCTTCCCCCTGGCCACCCGCGCTCTCCACTACCCAACGGCACGCGGCGTTGCACCGCCCGCGTATAACGAATAAAAGTTTGAAATTTTAAATCTTTCGCGGACTATATTTTAACTCTTGCGGACCACTGGTGGTCTGCGGACCACTGGTTGGGAACCAATGATCTATATTGATGTTCAATCCGATATTTTCGCCTGTTTGCGTGCCTGAAGAGCTTCTGCGCTATCAGCTAGAGTAGCAGTATCATCCGCATATCTATTGTCGTTTATCGGCACATCGTTCATCTTGTCACGCAGATCACTCTACGACACTGATTCGACGAAGGCTCTTTCGACATACAAGGTAAACAGCATGGGCGACAAAACACAACCTTGCCTAACTTCCTTCTTTATTTCAAAATCCTTAGTTGTGCTACTATCTCAAAGTTTTACTTCAGCTGCCTGATTCCAGTATAAGCCCGCTGATATCTTTAGAATCTAGCCTTAGTTGTTGTAGGTATTTTATGAGGAGATCATGCTTAACGTTGTCGAACGCCTTTTGACGTACACAAATACATTCTGTCTCTGGTCCAGGCAATTCTGAATCGGCATTTAAAGACTGAAGATGACTTCTCTCGTCCCAAAACTCCCTTTAAATCGGAACGGACTATCTCTACTAACTTTCTCGCATTTTTTGTACAGCCTCGGGTGAGCGCAGAAGTTTGAGAATACGGCACATGAGACTAATTAAGTTTAGTGTTTAGAATTTGCTGTTTTTGGCAGGGTAACAAATGTAGAGCGCTGTCAGTCGGTATTTTCCCAGTATCATAAATGTTGTTAAATTCTTACAAGTTATGTTAGATTATCATTACTGAGTTTACAAAATGTTTCTGAAAGCATGTTGCCATATATGTATATATATATATATATATATATATATATATATATATAATATATATATATATATATATATATATTATATATATATATATATATATATATATATATATATATATATATATATATATATATATATATAATTTTTCTGTTGAACCTTTTGTTTACATAAACTTGATTGGTTTTTCTTGGGTACTTAGGTTCTTTTGGAAAATACAAACTAGTTTATTTGACGTTTCGCCTTATTTTTTTTAGGGCATTTTCAAAAATTCTTTATTTTTTAATATTCATTCTAAAATTAGAAAATACAAGGTTAAAATCTTTTAAGTCAAATTACAGGTTTAAAAACATATAACATCTTTACGCACACTCGGACATTTAAAATATTTACACCACTACAAAAATATAAAACAAATTACTCACGAGTATATAACTTGAAAGTCAATTATTTGTGTGTTTGTGAATTTCAAAAAGAAATTTTCTGGACGCCATAAATCTCACATTGAACACCAACTATTTTCAATTTAAAAATAAATTTTTATAAACAAATCGACGGTTGTGCCATGGGTTCCCCCATTTCATCAGTCATTGCTCAGCTAGTAATGGAATACCTGGAAGAACAGGTTATTAAAAAACTAAAAGGTAATATTTTGTTTTTCAAGACGTTCGTAGATGATTGTTTATTAGCAGCCCAAAATGATAAAATTACCGAAATTCTATACAAATTTAATAGCTTCCACAAAAAATTACAATTTACATCAGAAATTGAAAAGGATGGTAAAATAAATTTTTCTGGACCTGACTCTTATCAGAAAGCAAGATAAAATCCTTACAGAGTGGTACACAAAACCTTCTTGGTCAGGGAGATATTTGAATTTTCACTTTAATCATGCAAGGTCCCAGAAAATCAGCGTTATAGTGGACCTAACAGACCGAGCAATAAAATTGACTTCCCTGAACTAAGGCCAGACGCGCTTAAAAAAGTAAAAAACGGTCTTAATACAAAACAATTTTAAAGAGAATGACATCAATCGAACAATAAAAAAGAGAATATACAAGTTTTATAATAAACTCAAAAAACAACACCAAAAATAGTAAACGAAACTGTGATAAATTGTTACCACTTCCTTATACAAAGGAACTTTCTGAGAAGCTGAAATGGGTCTTGAAAAAATATAACATTATAGTTTGCCATAAAACTCAAAATAAACTAAGTTCATTATTTGCAAACTTAAAAAGCCATATCCCCACAATGAATGAATCTAATGTTGTGTATGCAATACCGTGTGCGAATTGTCCAAAGAAATATATTGGAATGACTTCTCGGTTACTAAAAAACAGACTGAATGGAAACAAATATACTAGGAATGCTTCCACTGCCCTTAGTAAACACGAGGCAGAAGAAAAACATGACTTTAAATTTAATGAAATCAAGGTCTTCTGCAAAGAGCGGAATTATGCCAAACTACAGATCAAAGATATGAATGAAATAAAAAAAGATGAAAACACTGTGAATGATAGGACTGACATAACAGGAATCAGTCATATCTACACAAATTTAATTAAAAAATGAACATGGTGGCATGCATATTCTCTTAATAATACAAAATGGTATATATACTTAACATCAATAATAGTTTTTTGGTTAAGATATCCATTATAGACAATAAAATTTAAAAAAATCAGTAAAAAATACGAGACACGATATGTTGAAAGAAATATAGAATTTGAAATTCACAAACACACAAATAGTTGACTTTCAAGGTATATACTCGTGAGTAATTTGTTTTTATATTTTTGTTGTGGTGTAAATATTTTAAATGTCCGATTGTGCGTAAAAAATGTTATGTTTTTAATGCTGTAATTTGACTTAAAAGATTTTAACCTTGTATTTTCTAATTTTAGAATGAATATTAAAAAAATAAAGAATTTTTGAAAATGCTTAAAAAAATAAGGCGAAACGTCAAATAAACTAGTTTGTATTTTCCAAAAGAACCTAAGTACCCAAGAAAAAACCAATCAAGTTTATATATATATATATATATATATATATATATATATATATAATATATTTATATATATATATATATATATATATATATTATATATATATATACATATACATATACAGGGTGTCCCAGTATTCCGTCTACTTAGAATTTCTGGGATAAAAATATGACCATTTAACCCAACTTACTTTAGTCCAAAAATTCGTAATTTTTGAGATACAGGGTGTCAACGTTATACTTTTACTTTAATTTTTTTTAAATAGCTTTCTTAATAATTATACTATTTATACAAGATTCGGTGCTAAGGGGTTTTCTGAGATGATAAATCGAAATCAGCCCACAGTTTTGTTGTAAATTGTAGAGGGCGTCACTTATTGTACTGTGTATACTGTTAAATTGTCATAACTTTTTTATACCATTTTGTATATTTTTAATTAAATGTTCGTATTTTTCGCCTTCTCCTGTTTAAAAAAGCTCTCTTGGTAAATGTTGCTCCGAGCAACAGTTTCTGAGATAGTGGGATGTTTGTTTCCATTTTTTAATTCCATTGTCGAATTCGCAAATGCGTTCGTTCACACGTTTTTTCACGTTGTATAGTTACTTGGCAATGATCAAAAATCACTCTGGCAATGATGTAAGATATCATGTGTTCTATGACTTAACTGGCTCGTAGTAATACTGGCAGAAAGTAATTTTTGACAGATATCAAACAAGTTTTACGAGTATTAACGAGAATTAATTCCTTCTTACACTCAACAGTGTTTTAAATCTAGATTATTATGGAGTACACTTTTGGTGAGCAAACTGATATGATTTTAGTGTTTGGTTTTTATAACGGCAACGGTCGCAAAAGTGCTCGCGTATATCACGAAAGATTTCCGCATCGTCGGACTCCTAACCTTCAGACTTTTGCCAATATTGAGAGGCGACTTCGAGAAATTAGAAAATTTAAGCTGATCAGGAATAATGCTGGAGGCCTTCACAAGTTAGAGCATCCAATGTTGAAGTGAAAATCTTTGAAATTGTACACAATAATCTGGAATCAGCCACTCGTTTAATTGAACGTCAAACGGGAATATCAAAAAAGTACAACTAACCGGATCATTAGACAACAAATTATTCACCCCTTTCATATACAGTCCATGCAGAAACTCTTACCTCCAGATCTTGGATCCCGTTTGTATTTTTCACAAATTATTCGAGCACGCATAGCGACTGTTCACTCGACGTGGTATAACAAATATGCATAATAATCATGTTTACGCTAAAGAAAGCCCACACGCTCTGCAACAAAGACAGTTTCAAACGCGAATTCAGCATTAATGTCTGGATGGGATTTGTCGCCAACTATTTGATCGGGCCGTTTAGATTACCAGATCGACTTAATGGTGACATTTACATGAATTTGATCCGTAAAACTATTCCTGAATTATTGGAAAATGTACGCATTAATTTACGTCGCGACATGTTTTTTCATGCACGATGGTGCATCACCCCATTTTGCGCGTAGATGGTAGATTTTTTTTGGTCCAAAGTTACCTAGATAAACGAATTGACGAAGAGGTGAAGATGCTCCTATTCACTGGCCACCTCGCTCCCCAGACTTAAATCCATGCAATTTTTTCTTTTGAGGTGCATTGAAAGTTTATCAAGTTTGTAAATCGACAACACTGAGCAATTGGAATAGGATTCAAAATGCTGCTAACGCTTTACGAGATGAAGATATTTTAAGAGTACATTAAAATTTCCTGCGACGTATTAATTTATGCTTAATGAAGGTGGCGGCCATATTGAACATTTATTTTGAAACCAATACCTTCTCAGTTGAGCGATTAAACTTTTTTCGAATTTATCAATTTGTTGGTAATTTTTTATGCCCTTGGCCAGTTGGTTTTTACATTCTTACTGTTGTTGGCCCGTTGGTCTATAAATTTATTATTGTTGTTGCCTTTAAGCATGCTCCAAATTTCAAAGACTATTCTTTTGGACCTGTCCTAAGCATTATCCCATTATCTCAGAGACTGTTGCTCGAAGCAACATTTACCAAGAGAGCTTTTTTAGACAGGAGAAGGCAGGAAATACGCATATTTAACTAAAAATAACATACAGAGTGGTATATAAGCGAGTTATGACAATTTAAAAGTATACACAGTACAATAAATGGTGCCCCCTACAATTTACAACAAAACTGTGAGCTGATTTCGATTTCTCATTTCAGAAAACCCTAAGCACCAACTTTTGTGCAAATAGTATAATTATAAGAAAGCTCCTTAAGAAAAACTAAAATAAATGATGTATGAAAACTTTGACACCCTGTCTCTCAAAAATTAGGAATTTTTGGATTAAGGTAAGTTAGATTAAATGGTCATATTTTCATCCCAGAAATCTACAGTAACTCCATGTACACGGAATACTGGGACACCCTGTATATATATACGGAGCATATCCAGAAAGTAAGTACCATGTTGGAATTTAAAAAACACACATAAACATTAAGTAAAATGATTTTATTTTTACAAGAAAGAGCAAACTTTAATCTACTTTTCTACATAATTTCCACCTATGTCACGCAATTTTTCATATCGTGTCTCCAGCTTGTTAATACCATTCCCGAAGAACGATGTCGCTAATGAAAATTCACTTCTTATCCATAGCAGCTATTACGGCCACCAACGATGCTTTTCCCAGTCGACACGACAATGAAGGTGACAATTTTTTGAGCCAAATTGTGACAAGTGACGAGACTTGGGTTTCCCACATCACTCCTGAATCAAAACAACACTCAATGGAATGGCCTACACACAGTTTCCAAAAAAAGACATAAATTCAAGACGAATATCTCGACACTAAAAAATCATGAGTACTGTGTTTTGGGATAAGAAAGGATCTTGTTGATCGATTTTGTGCCCAGAAGTAAAAACAGCAAATGCTGATAGATATTGTGATACCCTCAGCAAAACGGACTTCGTCGTGCAGTCCAGAATAAAAGGCGAGGGATGTTCAGTCGCGGAATCGTGTTGCTTCGTGAATGATACAAGGCCGCATATAGCCATTGCAAGCTAAGATCTGATCAACCAGTTTGACTGGGAACAGTGCGTTCGTCCGCCGTATTGCCCCGACTTGGCGCCGAGCGACTGGCACTTATTTCTTCATCTCGTGCAATCGCTAGCCGGCCAACACTTGGACAACGACGATGACATTAAAACTGCTGTTCAACATTGCTTATCTTCATTGGCGGCATCGCTCTTCGAGAAAGGTATTAAACAAGCTAGTTAGACGATATAAAAAATGCCCTGATATTTGTGGGTAAATTATGTAGAAAAATAGCTTTCTTGTAGAAATAAAATTATTTTTATTTAATGTTATGTTTGTTTTTTAACTCCGAAACGGTACTTAGTTTCTGGATATTTATATATATATATATATATATATTATATATATATATATATATATATATATATTATATATATATATACGAGGCTGGTTTGAAAAGTCCGTGCAAAAATAAAAACTACTTATGTGTTTGGGGTAAACCTTTTTAATTT
>CM032447.1:241170523-241184660 GCA_019049505.1 Pachyrhynchus sulphureomaculatus | reverse complement strand
TCTGGCAATGATGTAAGATATCCTATGTTCTATGACTTAACTGGCTCGTAGTAATACTGGCAGAAAGTAATTTTTGACAGATATCAAACAAGTTTTACGAGTATTAACGAGAATTAATTCCTTTCTTACACTCAACAGTGTTTTAAATCTAGATTATTATGGAGTACACTTTTGGTGAGCAAACTGATATGATTTTAGTGTTTGGTTTTTTATAACGGCAACGGTCGCAAAAGTGCTCGCGTATATCACGAAAGATTTCCGCATCGTCGGGACTCCTAACCTTCAGACTTTTGCCAATATTGAGAGGCGACTTCGAGAAATTAGAAAATTTAAGCTGATCAGGAATAATGCTGGGAGGCCTTCACAATTTAGAGCATCCAATGTGAAGTGAAAATCTTTGAAATTGTACACAATAATCCTGGAATCAGCACTCGTTTAATTGAACGTCAAACCGGGAATATCAAAAAGTACAACTTACCGGATCATTAGACAACAAATTATTCACCCCTTTCATATACAGTCCATGCAGAAACTCTTACCTCCAGATCTTGGATCCCGTTTGTATTTTTCACAAATTATTCGAGCACGCATAGCGACTGTTCACTTCGACGTGGTATATAACAAATATGCATAATAATCATGTTTACGCTAAAGAAAGCCCACACGCTCTGCAACAAAGACAGTTTCAAACGCGAATTCAGCATTAATGTCTGGATGGGATTTGTCGCAAAACTATTTGATCGGGCCGTTTAGATTACCAGATCGACTTAATGGTGACATTTACATGAATTTGATCCGTAAAACTATTCCTGAATTATTGGAAAAATGTACGCATTAATTTACGTCGCGACATGTTTTTCATGCACGATGGTGCATCACCCCATTTTGCGCGTAATGGTAGATTTTTTTTGGTCCAAAGTTACCTAGATAAACGAATCCGAAGAGGTGAAGATGCTCCTATTCACTGGCCACCTCGCTCCCCAGACTTAAATCCATGCAATTTTTTCTTTTGAGGTGCATTGAAAGTTTATCAAGTTTAAATCGACAACACTGAGCAATTGGAATAGGATTCAAAATGCTGCTAACGCTTTACGAGATGAAAAGATATTTTAAGAGTACATTAAAATTTCCTGCGACGTATTAATTTATGCATTAATGAAGGTGGCGGCCATATTGAACATTTATTTTGAAACCATACCTTCTCAGTTGAGCGATTAAACTTTTTTCGAATTTATCAATTTGTTGGTAATTTTTTATGCCCTTGGCCAGTTGGTTTTTACATTCTTACTGTTGTTGGCCCGTTGGTCTATAAATTTATTATTGTTGTTGCCTTTAAGCATGCTCCAAATTTCAAAGACTATTCTTTTGGACCTGTCCTAAGCATTATCCCATTATCTCAGAGACTGTTGCTCGAAGCAACATTTACCAAGAGAGCTTTTTTAGACAGAGAAGGCAGGAAATACGCATATTTAACTAAAAATAACATACAGAGTGGTATAAGCGAGTTATGACAATTTAAAAGTATACACAGTACAATAAATGGTGCCCCCCCTACAATTTACAACAAAACTGTGAGCTGATTTCGATTTCTCATTTCAGAAAACCCCTAAGCACCAACTTTTGTGCAAATAGTATAATTATATAGAAAGCTCCTTAAGAAAAACTAAAAATAAATGATGTATGAAAACTTTGACACCCTGTCTCTCAAAAATTAGGAATTTTTGGATTAAGGTAAGTTAGATTAAATGGTCATATTTTCATCCCAGAAATCTACAGTAACTCCATGTACACGGAATACTGGGACACCCTGTATATATATACGGAGCATATCCAGAAAGTAAGTAAAACCATGTTGGAATTTAAAAAACAACACATAACATTAAGTAAAATGATTTTATTTTACAAGAAAAAGAGCAAACTTTAATCTACTTTTCTACATAATTTCCACTATGTCACGCAATTTTTCATATCGTTTTGTCTCCAGCTTGTTAATACCATTCCGAAGAACGATGTCGCTAATGAAAATTCACTTCTTATCCATAGCAGCTATTACGGCCACAACGATGCTTTTCCCAGTCGACACGACAATGAAGGTGACAATTTTTTGAGCCAAATTGTGACAAGTGACGAGACTTGGGTTTCCCACATCACTCCTGAATCAAAACAACACTCAATGGAATGGCCACACACAGTTTCCAAAAAGACATAAATTCAAGACGAATATCTCGACACTAAAAATCATGAGTACTGTGTTTTGGGATAAGAAAGGATCTTGTTGATCGATTTTGTGCCCAGAAGTAAAACAGCAAATGCTGATAGATATTGTGATACCTCAGCAAACTTCGTCCGTGCAGTCCAGAACAAAAGGCGAGGGATGTTCAGTCGCGGAATCGTGTTGCTTCGTGAATATACAAGGCCGCATATAGCCATTGCAAGCTAAGATCTGATCAACCAGTTTGACTGGGAACAGTGCGTTCGTCCGCCGTATTGCCCCGACTTGGCGCCGAGCGACTGGCACTTATTTCTTCATCTCGAGCAATCGCTAGCCGGCCAACACTTGGACAACGACGATGACATTAAAACTGCTGTTCAACATTGCTTATCTTCATTGGCGGCATCGCTCTTCGAGAAAGGTATTAACAAGCTAGTTAGACGATATAAAAAATGCCCTGATATTTGTGGAAATTATGTAGAAAAATAGCTTTCTTGTAGAAATTAAAATTATTTTATTTAATGTTATGTTTGTTTTTAACTCCGAAACGGTACTTAGTTTCTGGATATTTATATATAATATATATATATATATATATATATATATATATATATATATATATATATATATATATATACGAGGCTGGTTGAAAAGTCCGTGCAAAAATAAAAACTACTTATGTGTTTGGGGTAAACCTTTTTAATTTTTCGACTAGTCTCCTTTTAGGCTTATACACTTCGTCCAACGATGTTCTAGTTTGTTGATCCCTTCCGAATAATAGGATTTGTCCAAGTCTGCAAAATATCCATTAGTGTCTGCAATCACCTCCTCGTTTGAATAAAATCTTTGTCCCGCCAGCCATTTCTTCAAATTGGGGAACAAATAGTAGTCCGAGGGAGCCAAGTCTGGAGAATAGGGGGGATGTGAAACGAGTTGGAATCCTATTTCCATTAATTTTGCGACCACAACTGCTGAGGTGTGTGCTGGTGCGTTGTCGTGATGGAAAAGGGACTTTCTTGTGGGCCAATCGCGGGCGTTTTTCTTGCAGCTCGGTTTTCTAACGGTCCAGTAACGATGAATAATATTCACCTGTAATAGTTTTACCCTTTTCCAAATAGTCGATGAGGATTATCCCTTGCGAATCCCAAAAGACAGTCGCCATAACCTTTCCGGCCGAAGGAACGGTCTTCGCCTTTTTGGGTGCAGATTCCCCCTTGGTAACCCATTGTTTAGATTGTTGTTTGGTCTCAGGAGTATAGTAATGTATCCATGTTTCATCCACAGTGACGAAACGACGCTTAAAGTCCTCCGGATTCTTCTGGAACAGCTGCAAACCATCCTTGCAACACTTCACACGATTCCGTTTTTGGTCAAGCGTGAGCAATCGCGGCACCCAACTTGCGGATAGCTTTCTCATGTCCAAATGTTTATGCAAAATATTATGTACCCGTTCAGTCGAGATGCCCACAGCACTAGCAATCTCACGCACCTTAACTCTTCTGTCATCCATCACCATATCATGGATTTCTGGAGTCGTAACCTCCACAGGCCGTCCAGAACGTTCAGCGTCACTTGTGCCCATATGGCCAGTCCGAAAATTTTGAAACCACTTATAAACTGTTCTAATCGAAGGTGCAGAGTCACCATAATGTTTATCAAGCTTCTCTTTAGTCTCCTGAGGCGTTTTGCCTTTCATAAAGTAATGTTTAATCACCACACGAAATTTTTTTTCGTCCATTTCTTGAAAATCACTGGACTTCCTTGATTCACAACGAATGCCAAACACAAAGAAATAGACCAATTTTTCTGAAACTTGGTGTGCGTTCATTCATGAGATGTTACTAACTAAACATGACCTCGATACGCGCCGGTAGTGCTATCTCTCGGACTTTGCACGGACTTTTCAAACCAGCCTCGTATATATATATATATATATATATATATATATATATATATATATATATATATATATATATATATGTATATATATATATATATATATATATATATATATATATATATATGTATATATATATATATATATATATATATATATATATATATATATATATAATATATATATATATATATATATATACAGTAATACCCCGCTTAGCGCGACCCCGTTACGCGCGGTTTCACTATAACGCGAATTTCAAATTTCGCGCTCATGTAGTCATTAACTTCTCTATGGTCGCGGGGGGATCCCCGCTTTCTCTGAATATTCTCTTTGAAGAATTGGGAATTTCCTGTCCTTCGACTTTGTTCTATGGGGATTTCCTCGTTCGTTTCGTGTGTTCATTTGTTCCGTAATGTTAGTTCGGTCGGCTGGCAGTTTTGTTTTAATATTTATTGGAGATACATACATACATAATTTAACCCTACGTTAAAAATGCCGCCTGTAAAGAAAAAGAGCGTAAAAAGCGTCACTTTGGAATTGAAGATGAAAGTGTTAAGAAGAATGGAAAAGGAGGCAAAGCAACAATTGTTGGGAGAGATTTTGGACTCTCAGAATCGACTGTGAGAACGATTTATAAAAATCGGGAAAAAATTAAAATCTCCAGCGAAGGTTCAACACCTATAAGTGCAACAAAACTTTCTCGTTCGAGATCATCTATCTTAGAAAGAATGGAGAAATTACTGTCAGTCTGGATCGAAGATTTGAATAAGAAGAACACACCACTAAGTCAAGATCTCATATGCACAAAAGCAAAATCTTTGTATGAGATGCTGAAAACAAAAGAAGGAGAAGGGAGTGCCACTCCGACTTTTGCTGCCAGCAGAGGCTGGTTCCATCGGTTCAAGCAGCGTTCTAATCTTCACAATATCCACATAACAGGCGAGGCGGCCAGCGCGGACATTCAAGCTGCAGCTGAGTTTCCAGACAAGTTTCAAGACTTCGTTAGACGAGAGAAAATTCCTGCTTGTCTCATCTTCAATGTTGATGAGACCGCACTTTACTGGAAAAAAATGCCATCTCGAACATTCATTTCTAAGGAAGAACGTCAAGCCAGTGGTTTCAAAGCTGCGAAAGATCGACTAACACTTCTGCTGGGTGGTAATGCCACTGGTGATTTCAAACTGAAACCTTTACTAGTGTACCATTCAGAAACACCCCGTGCAATGCGAGGCACAGACAAGACAAGTCTACCAGTTTGTGTGGCGATCAAACAGAAAGGCGTGGGTTACACGGGAAATTTTTCAAGAATGGTATTCTAATAGTTTTTGCCCATCAGTCAAATCATACTGTGACAGAAATGGGCTTGAACCTAAAGTTATATTACTCTTAGACAATGCCCCAGGACATCCAACCTCACTTGATACGCCCAGAGACTTAAAAGTGTACGTAAAGTTCCTTCCCACCAAACACTACGTCAATATTACAACCTATGGACCAGGGAGCAATAGCAAACTTCAAAGCTTATTACCATCGCCGCACTTTTAGCCAACTAATTCATGAAACTGACGGGGAAGGAAGACAGTCTATGCGAGAGTGGTGGAAGTCATACAACATTATGAAGTCTATTCACAACATAGAAGAGGCTTGGAAGGAAGTTAAAATGAGTTGTATGAATGGGGTGTGGCGTAATCTTTGGCCAGATGTAGTGGAAGCACCTAGAAGAATTGTCCAGATGCAGAGACAAGTGCTTGAAGACATTGCTGCAATGATTGAGGGGTCTGAACTTGAAGATGTCACGGTAGAAGATCTCGTAGAACTTGTAGCAACGCACGACGATCCTATTAGCAATGAAGATCTGATCGAGTTACAGAATAATCCTATCTACGATGAGGAAGAACAAGTAGAAGAGAAAGTTTTATCTTCAGGGGAAATACAAAATGCACTTTCAAAAATTTATTCAGGTTTGGACATATTGCAGAGTATAGACAATAATGATGACCGTGTCTTGACCGTGTGTCAAACAATTAAAAACAGTGTTGGGGTGTTATGAACGTATTTTACAAGAACGTAAACAAAACGTTACCCAAAAGACAATAGATGTATTTTTCCGTAAAAAATAAGAGTATGTATTGCATAAAGTGTTCTTAGAATTAAAGTGATTGATTAAAATGATTTGTATTTTTTTGTATTAAATTTTGACTATGTTTAATCATAAACCTCGATATACGCGAATTTCAGTTAACGCGATTTTTTTCGGAACGTATCCCTCGCGTAAAGCGGGGTATTACTGTATATATATAGCTTTCGTAGGTGAATGCGAGAAGTCACAAATTTTGATTCTGGAAAAAATAGTTCTTCCACCATGTATGCATGGTGAACCTACTATATATGTATCAAATTTAACATCAATATCTGGTTTTGTTCGATAGTTATCGTGGCAACCATTCGACAGACAGAAAGACTGACGGGCAATAAACCGATGGACTGACGAAAATTAGAAAGTATGTTTTTCATGACCTAAAACGTGAGGCCGGAGCCGTAACATAGTGGTACAGCACGTGTCTACCAATTTAAGAGTACAGTCGCACTTTTTCCGTAATTTCAGCCTATAGATATACAAGAGTGTTACTCCGAAATTCTTTTTCCTCATTTCTCGAAAATCACTCGACTTCCTTGATTCATACGAATGCCAAACACAAAGAAATAGACCAATATGTTTGAAACTTGGTGTGCGTTCATTCAAGAGATGCTACTAACTAAACATGACCTCGATACGCGCCGGTGGTGCCATCTCTCGGACTTTGCGCGGACTTTTCAAACCGGCCTCGTATATATATATATATATATATATATATATATATTATATATATATATAATACATTAAAATTCCGGGTTTCAATCCGTTCGTCTAACAATGAATTTGCACGATATTTTGCCAAAATCTCATTTTCAAGTGATCTTCCAGTTTTCTCTTGCCTTCGGGGTTACTCAGGATTTCTGCCAGAAAGTCCAAGGACAAGAGAAAACTGCTAAACCATAGAGTTTATAGCATCCCATGCGGTGACTGCCACAAATTGCAAACAAAGAGAAGAATCTTCATCCGGATCCAAGAACATAAAATAAGTATCAAAAACAAACACACAACATCAGCTCTTATTCAGCACCATCATGATACTGGTCACAACATTAATTTTGAGGGATCTAAACAAATAGCTTCGATATCACATTATAAAACACGCATAGTCAGAGAAGTCTTGGAAATTGAAAAGAATGGACAACTAAATAAGCAGGATGATGCACTGAATATCTCCACTACATGGAAGAGTCTACTAGCTAAACCAATGAATAACCAAAACATCGAGAAGGCAACAATCAGCATAGCGCCGGGACAGAAGAACACGACCTTAACCAGAGTAGAGTCCCATTACCGTATGTGAAAAGATTTACAGATAGGATTGGAAGAGTCCTAAGAAAACACAACATAGACACAGCATACAAACCACAAAACACTCTGGCAGACATCCCGGGTAACTCCAAGGACAAGAGAAAACTGGAAAACCATGGAGTTTACAGCATCTCATGCGGAGATTGCCACAAATTTTACGTAAGACAAACAAGTAGAAGAATCTCCACCTGGATCCAAGAACATAAAATAAGTACCAAAAACAACTAAACAACATCAGTTTTTTTTCAGCACCATCATGATACTGATCACAACATCAATTTTGAGGGATCTAAACAAATAGCCTCGATTTCACTTTATAAAACACGCATAGTCAGAGAAGCTTTGGAAATCGAAAACAATGGACAGCTAAATAAGCGAGATAATGTGCTGAATACCTCCACTACATGGAAGGGTCTACTAGCTAAACCAAGGAATAACCAAAACATCGAGAAGGCGACAGTCAGCATAGCGCCGGAACCCGTAATTACCACCCAGCTGGCAAACACCGATGCTCGGACGAACACTTAGGACCCTCTACCTACAATCTGCGTAGACGCCGACCTATAAAAGACGGCGACCGCACGTCGGTCTCTCAGTTAGCTTCGAGCGGCAGCAGCATCAAAATCATAGAATCGGGTAGCAGCGGGAGCACTTGAAAATGCCAAATGAGATTTTTGGCGAAACGTCGTGCAAATTCATTGTTAGACGAACGGATTAAAATATATATATATATATATATATATATATATATATATATATATATATATATATATATATATATATATATATATATATAGAATAAAGAAAGAAAGAAAATATATATATATATATATATATATATATATATATATATATATATATATATATATATTACCAATTTTTTTCAGTTTGATGATATATATTTATATTTTAGTACTAAACCGGTTCTGTCCTGGTTGTTTTAATGGTCTTTGGCCCTGTAGGTTAAATGATCCCTTGCTTCTGTCAGGTGGCTGTCTTCTGTCAGGGTTGTGTCAAATATGTCATACAAGTTGCCGGTTACAGGTGGTTAATTACAGATGAATTAATTTAAATTGATTTTAGCAACCAAAGTTTTTAATTGCATCCTTTTTGTGAATGCCATTTTACTCAATTCATATGTTAGTGTGTATTGAAAGATTTGCTTAATTGTTAGTCGCATTAATGTCCTTGGTGCTTATAGCCATTTTTGTTACATTAATATCACACTCCTCATGTGAGTGATTTTTCAATTCTATTATTATATATTTTTCTACAACATTTTATTAAAACAAAATAAATAATACTCGTTTTCTATGCTCAAAACTACCTCAGTTGGTGTTTCGTTTCTCTTTTTTCAGTTTGTGCTCTGATGAAGGTCCCAACCTAGGACCGAAATATTGGCTAAATGAACACTGTGTGAACATCCGTTGTGCCCTTTGCCGAGTTCCCCAATTAATTTCATATTTAAGAATTTTGTTAGATACGGCAACTTTTGCTTTCTTTCTTTATTATATATATATATATATATATATATATATATATATATATATATATATATATATATATATATATATTGTTTTTAAACTTTGAAACTTTGCAAGTTTATCTTCAGAGCTTGGTAGATTACTTAAAAAACACCCTCGTCCACTTGTTAGTGAAAAATAAAATAAAATTTGCTGATGATACTGTCGATTTTAATCCGAGAACTACTATAAGAAAAATAACCGAAAAATTCAATTTTATTGGGTTTTAGTGAGGAATGGGAGGCGGTGAGGATATTATGGTTTATTCTTTGGTTCGCGTATTTGGATAATGTAAGAATGTGGTGGATGATAAGTGAATAGGCAGGAGGTTGTGGGGGACGATCAGCTGTTAAAAGATGGGAATGTGAGAAATGGAAATAACAGACAGTCAGTCTTCTCCACACTGTATTCTTTCTATGAGTCAGGGTGTCGAGGTGAAAGGGGGAAACACTAGGAGTTTTATCGGACGAAACTTGTATTCATTCTCCTGGAGATCCGCATCTAGTTGAAACAGATTCATAAAGATATTGTTTAAACCATTGAATTAGTCTTTAAGGTGTCCAATGATTCAATACAGGCTCTCACGACCGATTGAATTAATGTGGATTTCTTTCGGGAGTTGAGGTCGTGTTCTCCAGGTATTAAATAAAGTTTTGCTGAGATTAAGCCCTTCATCTTGGACGCCTGGATTGCGACAAACACCTTAAGAAACAGAGAAATGTCGCTGGCACCTGATTGGCCGAGAGTCCAAATGGCCAGATCTACTCCGGAACACACAAAACCAGACAGCGCTACATCGTCAAACACAGTTGAGAGTGACCAGCCAAGAAGAAACTTTCGACCACTGCCACATCGCCTTTGAAATTGTTGATCGCAGTGTCAACGAAACGTCAGGAAGTTGATACCTGTAGAACACGGCATCAACTCCCGAAAGAAATCCACATTAACCGAAAAATGGTTTGGAATACTTCATTATAATCATGAAAATATAGAAATAATTAGTATCTTATACCAATATCTGTTTATTGATTTATACTAAAAAGAATTTTCGACGCCGAAGTTTAAAATTTGAAATAAATAACATTTTCATTTGTAGACAGCGACTTAGCTTGCTTCCACGGGCGTAGGAGAGTAGGCAGATGAATGCAAAGCGCCAAACTTATAAGACAGGCACTTTTGTTTCGACTCAGAATGGAGGGGAAGTTATTTACACCCTCGGGCTCTTACTGGCCTCTCTGGCTATGCCACTATACCCACTTACTAATTTAAAAATTAAATATGGATAACAACTTTCAAATATATTAATTAGTTTTATTTACCTGAGCAGGATTTGTCTTTGCTTGATTCAAAAATCAGCAAAAAATGGATTTTTTGCTCGCGCTGTATAATAATCCAGACGTTATGATGTTATTTTTACAGAATGTAAGTCAAATTACAATTTTCATTTTGCCTCTCGGAAAATAACCAAAAAAGGAGATGTTAATATAAACGAAGTAATAAAGATAGAAAATCCAGATTTATGTGGCTATAAAAATATATGAACTTGGGTGAAACTTTGAACTCCTATGGTAACACCAGTAATAATGGAACAAACAGGTTTGGAAAGTTTATTTTAGTTGATAAGCAACACAAGCATTAGGTGATAAAACCATAAAATCGGGGACTAAAATTGACTTGCGTTTAATACGAAACAATAAAGTGATATTTGACATTAAAATTCTTATTATCTCTCTTTGGGTTAGATATACGAGGAGCATTCAATAACTAAAGAGACAATTGGTATCTCCATACTTCTAGGAGTGCAAGTTGGCAACCTTGTGATGAGTTTTAATCTGTTATTCGATCATGTAATGTAAACATAACTTCAAAATGTCCAGTTTACCATGGCGAGTCCATTGGAAGACCTGCACTTTAGAAGAGCAACGCTCTGTCATCAGATTTTTAGTAGCAGAAGGTGTTAAGCCAAATGAAATATATTTTAGAATGTTATTACAGTATGCACAAAGCATGAACTGTGCGAGCGTTTACAAGTGGACAGATCGGTTCAAAAGGGTCGAGCAAGAATGTGAAAGAGCAGCGAAGTGGACGTCCAATCGGTCCCTCGTTGGAATCGAGGATTGATGGATTTACTCGTAATAGCAGAAGAATTACTGTTGAAAAGACAGATCAGGAGGTTGAGGTAAGCGTTGGAACAGTTCACAATATTATTCAGAACACTTTATAATGCCCGCCCTTACCCAAGGAAAACTTGAAAAACTGGGTTGGAAGATCTTGCCTCATCCCACATATAGCCTAGATCTGACTCCGTGTGATTTTTACCTGTTCAAACCTCTTAAGGATGCCCTACGTGGAAAGAGGTTCACCGAGAACAAAGAAGTAGAGGAAAAAGTACAAGAGTAGCTTCGACGTCAACCGAAAGAATTCTAGAAGCTAGCAGAAAGGTGGGACAAGTGTATTAACGTTGGGGGGAGGGTTATGTCGAGAAGTAGGTCAAATTTTGTAGTAATCTAATAAACCGTTCTTGAACTAGAGCTATTTGTCTCCTTACCCATTGAATGACCCTCGTAAGATCATTTTCACTAAAGTAACCACTTTCTACAAAATTCATTCAATTTAACACTAAACCTTATATTCTTATTATATTGGGATTCAAGGATTCAACATTATTAGCGATCAACAATATGGCTCTCAACAGGAGATCTTCTGACTTATGTAACACATGTTTGGAACAACGCAAATGAACACTTTGGAGAATCTCGAGCGGTTGCTCTTGACATATCCAAGGCATTCGACCGTGTTTGGGACGATAGACTATTGGCTAAGCTACGCTCTTATGGTATGTCTGAAAAATTCTGTTTGTGGCTCTCATGTTTCCTCAGAGTGTGTTCTTTACGAGTGGCAGTCGTAACATCTTCACTATCAACGCCGGTATGCCCCAAGGCTCCATACTGTCTCCTACTCTGTTTTTCATTTACATTAACGATCTGCTGGAAAAGACCGGGAATCGAATCTACAGCTTTACAGATGACAGTACGCTTATCTCTTCATTCCCTTTGAACGCTCGGACATCCACTACTCAGACGAATATCCGCAGACAGCAGGAAGAAATTCTATCTTGGGGTGACAGTAACCAAATGGAATTTAACGCTACAAAAACCCAGGCTGCAGTTTTTCTAAAAAAGTTAACGTTGCTGAACCCGACATAGTCATGTCGGGGCACTCCATTCCGTAGTATCGTCACTTAATTTGCTGGCGTTAATTTGGGAGCAAATATGTCCTGGCATGAACATGTTTGCAGGCATAGCAAGGAGAGCTTCTCAAAAGTTTGGAATATTATTTCGAACCAGAAAGCTTTAAACTTCACAATAACTGTTAATTCTTTACAAAGCTCAAAATTTGACCAACTATGGAATACTGCTCCCATGTTTAGTGCTCCGCTCCCAAACACACACTGCATTTGTTGGATTCTGTTCAGGGAAGAGCTGTTCGTCTGATTGGAGACCCGGAACTGACCGGCGGCTTTTGATTCGCTGGAACATCGAAGAACGGTTGGCGACTTGAGTCTGTTCTACAAATATTTTCATGGAAAGTGTTCGAAAGATGTAGCCCGCTTAATTGCTCCCAGAGCGGTGCATGTTAGAAATATACGTAGCGTTAATACTTCACATCCGTATGAGGTTCAGCTTGTTACTCCGCTTACAATGCTTTTCAGGCAGTCTTCTATATGGAGAACATCATCTCTTTGGAATAATTTGCCCAGGGCTGTGTTTCCCACCGAGTACAATTTACAGCGATTCAAGAACAACGGAGTTCGCTTTTTCCGCACACATGCCGCTCCTGGAGCGCTTTAGGGACTTCTCTCTAGCACGTGTGCTAGACGCATTAAAAAAAAGAAAAAAATTCTTGTATATTGAGTTTAAAGATGGAGAGTTAAAATCATCACGAATTTTAATTTTACTGTCGCTCACCTGCTTGCTAATATAATTCTATGTACTTGGAGATAAAACACGAAATAGTATTTGTTTAGTCATTTTGGAGTAGGACAGTAGAAGTTAAGATAAGGAAAACATCTCTCAATTTGAATAGTATTTTCTAAAAACGATAAATTGCCTTGCATATGCAAAATATTATAGTACTTACCGTAACCTTGTAACTAAAATAAAATAAGGTAAACCATAATTTTTCATGCTACTTGTTATGAACCAATATTTATAAAAACTTATATACTCTAAAACTAATAATGTTTATATTCGAAAAACAGAAATCCCAATTTTTTCACGTACTGTTCTATTATGATTTATTATTACTATAATTTTATTATTATTACAAAAGAGCAAAAAACCGTTTGCTTTAATCTTTTTTTAAGTTTCTTCATACACAATAATTAATCAAAAAAGTGAATCATCTATTGTTTCTTAAGAGTCCCAATATCTTGGGAAGGGAGTAAGCTAAATTTACCAGGTGTACAAGTATGAAATGCGGATTTTTTTTTCTAAAAAAACAAGTTAAATTCGGAAGATTGATAAAAAATGCTTTATTCAAAGTATGCACCATCGCTTGTTATACATTTTTCTCATCTTTCGAGCAATTTTTGAATACCACGCCAGTAAAAATCTTCCCCTTCTGCTGCGAACCAGTCATCGAGCCATTTTTTCACATTAATAACATTTTTGGTAATAAATCTTATATTTCTGTAACTTTATTTTTATGATAATTTTATTTACTAAACACTAAAAGCAGGTTACGCTCGGACGGCTATGCTACCGATGAACATTTACTAGGTAACTAGGTATGACTCTATTGTATAGCAGAGGTTTTCTGCCTAAAATAGGGTGAACCCTTAAAAATAATTCAAAACAGGTAGCAAAATCCAGTAAAATCCATAAGAAATATATATTTTTTTTTAGGCGCACCCCAATACGTATGTATGTACCGTCACCTCTCCGACTGAGTAAGGATTTTACCCTTTTTCATACCATGAGGATACCGGCGGGAATGTCGTAATACCCGTCAACGTTATCCAACTGATGAAACATATATTTTGGTATTTCATGGCA
>CM032447.1:241055523-241165523 GCA_019049505.1 Pachyrhynchus sulphureomaculatus | reverse complement strand
ACAAATAGATGCTTTTACTGCACTCTACCGGCGACTTACTAAGTCATTCATATTTGCTGAACCTAGCCCAGCTGATGAGCCGTGATACGGCGAAACGCGTCCTGGGATGGTTCGGCAAATGCGAAGAACACAACACTTTGGTAACTTCTAAGAATTACGATTTTTTCGTTTATTTTTAATTGTTATACCAATGCGCCATCTATGCCTCCGAGCAGTAAGCTTGAGAAAGGTGCGCTTCTGCCAATAAATTGCCAGCCGTGTTGGCAGCTCTGCTTGAATGACTTAGTAAGTCGCCGGTAGAGTGCAGTAAAAGTATCTATTTGTTATAGTTTTCCGTTAAAACACATTTCTTTGAAACATTCGAATTTATTCATCAATATAGTCTCCTTCAAGAGCGATACAATCAGTCCAATGCTTTTCTAATATTTCTACAGATTTCTTGTAGAAGGATTTGTCTTTGCCTTCAAAATAGGCCTCAGCATCGCGATAACTTCCTCACTGGAGCCAAACCTCTTTTCCGGGAGCATTTTTTTGAGATCTGCGAATAGATAATAGTTGCTGGGGGCCAAATCTAGAGAATACTGCGGATGAGGAAGCAATTCGAGCTTTAATTCATGCAATTTTGCCAACGTAACCATTGACTTGTGACAAGTTGCATTGTCTTGATGTAAGAGCAATTTTTTCTTGTTCATTTGGGGCCGTTTCTTTGCGATTTCTACCTTCAAACGCACCAATTACTTTATATAATATTCGCTATTGATGGTTTTTCCCTTCTCAGCATAATCGATGAAAGTGATTCCATGCGCATCACAAAATACAGAGGCCAAAACCTTCCCAGCCGACTGTTGTGTCTTTGGTCGCATCAGGCGGCTTTTACCGGCAGCTGTCCACTCAGTTGACTGCCGATTTGATTCCGGTGTGTAGTGGTGGATCCATGTTTCATCCGTGGATACATATTGCATGAAAAAATCTTTTTTATTGCTCTTAAACAGGTCCAAACAGCACTCAGAATCATCAATACGTTGTTGTTTTTGGTCCACTGTGAGCAAACACGGTACCTATTTCGAACAGAGCTTTCTCGTGTCCAAATGTTCATGCAAAATATGACCAACTATCAGCTACCTCACGCAATTTCACTTTACGGTCATCCAAAACAATTTTGTGGATTTTTTGATGTTTTCAGGTGTAACCACCTCGTTTGGGCGTCCATAGCGCTCAGCATCATTTGTATCTCTACGATCGCGTTTAAATTCAGCACACCAGTAAATGATGAGAGATTTTCCAGAGGCAGAGTCCCCGTAACACTTATCAGGCCATTGCTTTGCTTGAACGGTATTTGTTCCCATCAAAAAACAGTGTTTAATTAACAAACGAAATTCGATTTTTTTCATTGTTTTGAAAATATCAAAAGTAGCGTCACTAAAACCACTGTAACTTGTAAATTAATCGTCGAAATGTCACGAAATTTTGACACGTATCCTTTGAAGGTTGGTACTTCCTAAAAATCATATCGGCTTTTTGAAAACGGTGACATCTATGTATCAGATCAAAAACTTTTCAGCCTTTACGTTATATGGTCAAATGACAGTCCATTTTTGGATCGACGCTCTTTGGGCCCTGCGCTTGACTTTTTTAGTGTCAATAAATATTATGGTACTTGATTCAAGTGGTTAAACGACAGTACATTTTTGGATGTAGCATTTTGGGCATTACCTAGGCATTCCAGGGCACGGGGGCTTCAAAATCAACGTTAAAGGCTTATAAAATGAACAACTAGGCAGACAGTTAGTCGACAGGTAAAAATGTCGGGTCGCCCTCTTGGTCTAATGGTATTCTACACAAGCATTGTATCTAAAGGAGCTAATATTTTTTTGCCGGTCACCTCCCCGTCTGAATAGGGATTACCCTTTTTGAATGGGTATCGGCGAGGATGTCGAAATATCCGGCAAAGTTGTCCAAGTTTCGAAACAGATATTTGTATTTTACGGTATTTTTTTGGAAAACAGGGTGGTACCATGGCCGTTATTACACTTTTGGAAAAACTGCTACTTATGTAGGTGCCAAGTAAACTATACCTAAATAACTTAATAAATTAGTTCATTAACCTGCCGGGATTGGAACCCGGGACCCTTAAGACTGTATGTAGGCACGATAATCACGGAGCTAGGTCCGCAGGAGAATACAGGATTATCCTTTCAAAATTCCAAAGTTATCGATACCACCTCTTTCAAAATATAGACAAAAGCGATAAACTACTATAATTTTTTGTTGTTTTCTAAATAATTTTAATGAACATAAATATCTTCGGAACTAGACAAATGAATATTATGGAGAATCTGAAGAGGTGGTCTTGATATATCCATGGCATTCCACAGGAATATATATGGTCTTGCTTTTGGAAACACTCCTAGAAAGAACTCTTAAATCAATAAACTGGGAAAGAGTGGGACTTAACATTGACGGTGAAAAGTTAAATCACCTCTGTTTCGCCGACGACATTGTTTTAATAACAGACAAAATACAAGAAGCACAAACTATGCTAGACATGCTTCAGAAAGCTTTAGGAAAGGTTGGTCTAAAAATCAATCTATCCAAGACCCAAGTTATGACCATTCTTGTATTAAGCGACACTATAAAACTGAGTAACGTAGAGATCGAGCAAGTGCACCAACATTAATACCTGGGACATGAATTCTGCATAGGACGAGATAACCAAACACCTGAAATTCAGCGGAGAATAGGTCCTTCCTAACCTTCCCATGTATTTAAAAAGAAAAGTATTTGGCAGATGCATACTCCCTGTTCCTACGTAAGGAGCCAATACTCTCAAAATGACGAAGAAAAAATATCAATAAAATAAATATATGTCATACAACGAAGAGTGGAGAGGTCAATGTTAGGTGTTAGTCTTAGAGATCACATAGCAAATTACATTATCAGGAAGAGAACAGGGGTACAAGACGCAAAAAAGGTGGCAAGACTTGAGAGACGCTTTCGTCCAGCAGTGGACAGTATAAACTGATAATGATGATGATGATATAGTCTTGATATTAACATAAATATATTAAAACAAAATGATTTTTTGTAAGAACAAGTTGCCTCACTGTTATTTAGAAATCAGCCAGAAAAATATCGAACGAGTAAATAAGTACACATACTTAGGCACTAACATCAATGACCAATGAGACCACTCGCAAGAAATAAGGGGCTGTATTGAAAAGGAAAGAGCAGTATTCACCCAAATGGGCTCTATATTCAAAAGCCATAACTTGACTTTGAACACGAAAGTGGGGTTTCTGCGTTGCTACGTATTCTCCATTTTATTTTATGGAGTGGAGACGTGGACCCTGACAGAGGCAACAAGTAAAAGATTGAAAGTCTTTGAAACGTGGCTATATCGTAGGATGCTGAGAGTGTCATGGTTGGACCGCGTCACGAATGAAAGGATTCTTCAAAGAATGAATAAGGAAAAGGAGGATTTAGTTACCATCAAGCAACGTAGACTCCAATACCTCGACCATATTATGAGGAATGGGAGCAGATGGGGGGAAAAGAAGGATTTCGTGGCTCAAAAATCTACGCACTTGCTTTTCAATGACCACTACGCAGCTGCTTAGGACCGTAGTCAACGAGGTGATGATAGCTAATATGATTGCCAACATCCGGAACGGATAGAAACTGAGAGAAGCTTTGATGTGATAGATTGTTGGCTAAACCTCGATTTTATGGTATATTTAAAATCATTTGTTTATGGTACTCGAGTTTCTTTAGCTATTATCCTCTCCCAGTACACAATCTACTTTTCATATATTACAACTACACCAAACATTTTATTTTTGCTCTCGACGCGCATTTCGCTAACCATGCTAGCTTCATCAGGAGCGATGATTGAATCATCGATGATTGATGTAGTGGTGATATATACCGAGTCGTGTCATTGTGCCAAACATTCCACATTTCGAACATAATTAATTTTCCCTTTTCAATACATTCATTATTAACGTGGATGTATAATAGAGCTTTAAAATGCTCCCTACTTTCTTTCTCTTTACATAACCGATTTACTGAAAAAGACCGAAAACTCATTACTTACGGCACGGCATAGTTAAGAAAGCTCAAAACTTGGAATATTATTTGGTATTTTCGTATTTGGAAAACCCAATAACCAGTGGCGTAACCGGGTTTAAGCGACGGAGGACATAGGGATACAAAGGACGTTACTTTAAGGAAAGAAGAGAGACAGAGCTACTTATAGAGGGTCATGACAATCAACTAACAGGGGAGAACCAAACGACAACGGAGGGCGAAACCCCTCGATGAGAAAAAGACCCTCTTATCTCACTATAAAAGCTTATACTCCTCCCATCATAGTGAAGTCAAAGTCGATGACACAATACGGAACCGTACCAAAAGACCGAAAACTCATTACTTACGACACGGCATAGTTAAGAAAGCTCAAAACTTTGAATAGTATTTCGTATTTGGAAAACCCCATAACCAGTGGCGTAACCGGGTTTAAGAGACGGAGGACATATGGATACAAAGGACGTTGCTTTGAGGAAAGAAGAGACACAGAGCTACTTATAGAAGGTCGTGACAATCAACTAACAGAGGAGAAAAAACGACAGTGGAGGGCGAAACCCCTTGATGAGAATAAAGACCCTCTTGTCTCACTATAAAAGCTTATACTCCTTCCATCATAGTGAAGTAAAAGTCGATGACACAATACGGAACCATACCAAAAGAGCGAAAACTCATTACTTACGGCACGGTAAACTGAATATTATTTCGTATTTGGAAAAACCCATAACCAGTGGCGCAACCGGGTTTAAGAGACGGAGGACATATGGATAGAAAGGACGTTGCTTTAAGGAAAGAAGAGAGGCAGAGCTACTTATAGAGGGTCGCGTCAATCAACTAACAGGGGGAACCAAACCACAACGGAGGGCGAAACCCCTTGATGAGAAAAAAGACCCTCTTGTCTCACTATAACAGCTTATACTCCTTCAATCATAGTGAAGTAAAAGTCGACGACACAATAAGGAACCCCTACCAATAATAGAATTTTAAACATTTACAGTCGATTTAAAAGTCAATGACCGAGGAATGAAGTTTTTACCCTGCTTCTGAGGGGCATATTTGCTATATCTGTAGAGGCAGGAAGGCATATATCTCCCCTCATTTATTCATTCATCCATCAACCGTCCTCACCTACTGCTGGATATAGGCGTCCTCTAAAAAATTCCACTGATCTTTGAGCGGTGCTAACTCAATTTCCTGCCACTCTCTTGATGTCATCGCTCCATCTTGTTGGTGGTCTACTACTGTTCCTTTTGTCTTGTCTGGCTCTCCATTCTATTAGTCTCCTACAGCATCGGTTATCATCCCTTCGGGCTATATGGCTTGCCCATCTTCATTTAGATCGCGTATTTTTTGAGGTAATATCTATTACTTTTATTCGTTGTCTCATAGTTATGTTTGTTATTCTATCCTTCTTTGTGATACCCAGCATAGCTCTGTCCATTGCTCGTTGCGATACTCTCAGTTTATTTGCTGACTGTTTTGTTAATGTGGAAGTCTCGGCGCCATATGTGATTATCAGCAGAACGCATTGTTCATAAACTTTCCTTTTTAAGTACATTGTCAATTGTCCTTGCAGCGTATCTCTCAGCTTCCCAAAAGCCATCCATCCCAAATCTACACGACGCTATATCTCACGAGTTTGGTTATCTTTGCCAACACGGGTTACAGAGTACACTTTTATTTTGTTAACTGAACCGTATAAAAAGTCACACCAGGTGTGACTGCAGTTTTGTAGTACTATTATATTCTCAAACGCAATGAATAAACTATAGTTTTCACTATGAATAAATTAGAGTTTATTCATTGCGTTTGAGAATGTAGTAGTACTATGAAACTGCAGTCATGCCTAGTGCAACTTTTTATGCCTGTTAGTTAACAAAATTAAAGTATATTCTGTAACCTGTGCTGTTAATATATACTGTCACAAAGCACCGAACAACTCCAAAAATTCTTTATCTTTGCCAATTTGTAATTCATGACCCAAATACTGGTAATTTTGGATGTGATCCACCTCGCTTTCGTTAAATTTTAATTTAAGTTTTAATTTAATTACTGTTCGTAACTAGATTCGTCATAAACTTTCTGAAAGTTAATATTTAGGCCAATATTTGCTGATGTTATTTGCAATTCGGCATGCATTTGTTGGGCATCACCTAGATTGTCGGCTATTATGACAATATCATCAGCCAAGCGCAGGTGATTTAGGTATTCGCCACCAATGTTTACGTCTTTTCCATCCCAATTAAGTTCCTTAAAAGTATATTATAACACTGCTATAAAAAGTTTATGAGAGATCATATCACCTTGTCTGATTCCACTAGGTATATATATATATATATATATATATATATATATATATATATATATATATATATATATATATATATATATATATAGTCAGTCCAAAAATCTCGATACACCACCTGCTTTCTTTACTATGTTTCTGTTATGTTTAACTAATTAATTGGAACTATTAGAACACATGTTTAAATTAATATTTAAAACTTAGCAAGGTTGATTTTAGTTTCATCACTAAAGATTACGGATTTCCGAAATTCAGGAGGTTTGGTAACGTATTCCCTAGCCAAAGCTAACCGCTTTTTGTGATTAGCTTCCGAAATTAACGGCTTCTTCCTGGCTACACACCTCTTATAGCCTGCCCTGTATAAACAATTTCTCACTGTTCGCGAACAAACATTTTTCGAAAATAGTTCCCATACTTATTCTTTTAATTTTGGTGCACTTTTCTTGGGATCTATAATTATTTGTCTAACAATACTGGCCTCTTCACGTGGTGTCAGTTTCTCGGGACGCACAGTGTGTCGACTAGTACAAGTTAGCTGGACAAAATTATTTTTTCACTTATTTCAATTGTTTATGTATATTCTAGGCATATTAAGTTATTTTAAGAAAAAATTCATCGCGTTTAATTTTTTCCCCTAAATTAGTCAGCTACGCAGACATATTTAACGATAACTCGAGAAAAACTTGTCAGATTTTTATGAATAAAACATTAAAAAATGCGTAACAAAATTTTATTAAAGTTGATTGAATATTATTTTATTCTATCTTTTTGGAGTTATTTAGAAATTAATGGAGAGAAAAAAATTTTTTTCGTGTAAAATTCATTATTTTTTTCGGTAAAAAAGCGCAATACCAAAAGAAAAACAAAATATTATACATTTTTCTGACAGCTGTGTATCTGGAAAATAAAATAAGGTATTAATCATGAAAATCGGTTAATAAATGTCGGTTTTATTCACAATTTACCGCAGGTACTCAATATCGATAAAATTTGTGTAATACAGCCACCCCTGCATATCGCGGTAGGATTGCATCAGCTTAGCAGGTAGATAACGGAACTAAAGGGCAAAGGTATTTTGTATGGTTATTAGAATTAAAAATTATAATACAGTGTCTTTCATTTAGCTGCATTTCGCTTACCTGTATTTTTGTCCAGCTGCACAAAACATTGTATAACAAAAAAGCAAAATATTCTGCGTATGTGCACGAATTTTTCTACAAACTTGAATGTGCAACTAAATGAAAGACATTGTATTATTATTTTTAATAATAACCAGATGAAAAATCATTTATTGCATTTGTCAATTAAAAATAAAACAATTAATCCATATTACTTAGTTTTATTGAAACAAAAAGGATAAACTCAAATAATACCTGCCTTTCAGGTAGGTAACTTGTACATTATACATACATAAGTAGTTGGTATTTTAAAATGTTTTTTGATTTTTTTAAGGTACATATTTCTTGCTGTTCGGTTCAAAAAAATTGTTTTTGAAAATTCCAGTCAAAAATTGTTTTTGTTTAATTTTAAAATAAATGTTATAAATGCTCTGTAATAAATTTAGCATAATGACACTGACTGTAATTATATGTAAAATAAAAATACTCATTTATTGATAAAGAAAAATTTACAAGTCAAGGTTTACATGCTTAGTACAAGCACTACATAACTAAAAATAGTAGCTGAACCTAATAATCATCATCAGAGTCTTCTGTCTGTATAATCGTCATCATTTTGTGGCATTGTGCGACAATATGATGACGATTCCAATCTTGACTCTTCTATGCTAGGGCTTATAATTAACTTTAATACATCTGTACATATTTTTTCCGACTTTTTTTTGGGAATCTCTCGAAGGCTATTGATCAAAGGATCAGATGTTATAATTAACATGCACAGTAAGTCTCTATTCGTGGCAACACGCGAGCACTTGCGGGTGTTGTACTCCCTAAATCTGCGGCAATCTTTGTTCCGTGCTTCTTGAGCCTCTTCGGAAAGCTGCCCAATTGGAAGCAATGCCGCTTCGATGACTTCTGTGCTGTGAATTAATATTTTATGCACAGTAGCAGGCATACAGTACCACGAATAGAGACTAAGATAATGTTTTTCTGGTTTCAAGACAAAATTTTTTGAATTCAACTAAGTTTATCTCGAATCCAGAAGACAATGTTCTCAAAATAACATCAAACTTTTTTATAATTGTAACATCCAACCCTGTAATCTGAGCACTCATCTCAGCATTCTTAAAAAAGCGACGGGCTGTATTTCCATCATTTGAAGAACCAAATCCTGGCTTTGGTTTATCTACAATGAGTCCCATCTCGTTCTTAAATTTCAATTTGATTTCCTCGAAACGAACCTTGATATCTGCTTTGTCTTCGTTGCTTCTAGCCTGCCATTTCTTAATATTCAACTTGTAACTGATATGTAAAAGACATTCGAAGCAACGAATCCAAGCATGAAGTGTAGATAAACCAAAGCCAAAATATTCTTGATTGCTGTTAAACATCGCGGGGTCATCGTTTATCGTCTTGGGGGTGGCGCCACAGATGAAACACTTTTGGATGAACTAGTTTCCGTTAAGGCGTTACACACCTTTCCGTCTGTCATTGTCAGCAAAAGTTCGTGTTTTACAGAGATTTGAGAATCACCAAAGTTGATGAGTGTTGGAAGAAGAGCATTAACTTCTTCCAACAATCTATTTGTCTCCACTAACGTGAAGTCGTTCGTTTCTTTGGCAAATATAAATTTGATTGGGCGACAATACAAAGTTGATGAAGGCCAAGGATTTTGCCAAATAATTTTGGACCCATCATATAACTTAAGGGGAACTAACGAAAATGCGAAAAGAAACTCGTCCGTATATTCAGTGTTCTCAAATCTCTGTTTGTATGTGCTGTGCCCAGAACTTCCATCACATCCCCATTTACTAACAAGTGTAAACGATGAACTTGTTGGGAGCACACTGCTGATAACTTCATTCTGTGCTAATACTAGACGTTCCACTGTTTTATTTAATAAGGCTTGCAAATTTATTTCAGCACGAGTTTCTGTTATAGCAATGTGCTCCTCTGCCGGGTAACAGGCCTGTTTGGACTTTTTTAAACTAAAATATGACGGAAACACATTATGCCCCGCCTTCATGGACCACTTCCTAGTTTGTTTGTAAGAATGAGTTGTTGACTTAGAATCTATATAGTAAGCTAAGGCTTCGTCACTACTTAATTGCCTAGGATTAACGGAACTGGTATTTTTAGACTTAATAATATTATCTGGGCTCTCACTAATGTCTCTAATCACATTGGCAATTTTCCTTTGCCCTGCTGAACGCACGGCAATTTCGGCAGCAGTCACCAATTCACTGACACTTCGGGATTCTACGAGATCCACGACGCGACGTTTCTTCGTCTTAAACGACCATTCCTCGATATCTTTGCGAGGTCTTCCTGCAGGAGTCACATTATCACTTGATGTTAAAGGTTGTGGCGCAAAAGAACTCGCAGTAAACTGTATGTCTGCTTCATCCAACCAATTCTTATTTTTAATTAAAAAACGTTCCTTCGACTTTCCTGAAGCCAACCATTTGGCACCAAACTTATTAGACAAGTTGGATATCTTCAACTTTATTTCTTTTTGGCTGCTTTCAGTAATATCACCAAAGTGAAATTTTGAAGAAAGAAAGTCATATATACACGCGAGTTTTTTTTTTTCATTCTTCGTGTGTTTCAACCTCTCCTCAAAAAAGGCTACCCTTGAAATAGAGTAAACGTATTCTGGAAAAAAAAAAAAAAAAACATGTTGTACTGAAGTGTGCTAAACAATATGTGTATTTTTACGAAGAATAAAGTTATTTCTGTGTAATATCTAAAAACTAGCCCGGATAGAGGTGAATGTCTGTATATTCTGAACTTTCAAAGTTTTTTTTTTAAAAAAACACGCTAAAATATATAGGCTATTTAAAAAAAATACTAAAAATTCAAATTATTAGATTCTGATTAAAAAAATACATTAAAAAATAGTACTTACCCTCAGTATTAATATTCATCACAAAAACTTTCACAATATTACAATATGTCACCATAAGATGTGCAGGAAAGTGTCGCTAAATTGCAACTGATTGATTGAAAGAGCTGCATTAAACTCATTACCTGACTTCTGACGCTTATGACTCGCCACTTGCAAATTTGATAAACAACCTTTTCTCGGAATTCGGGGTTTGGTGGTGTTGTTTACGTTTTGCAAATAAGATTTCCTGGAAATCATAACATGAATTTTGTCCACCTAGTATGTTTTACGCGACACACTGTGGGACGACCGGAACGTGGTCGAATTTTGTAGGAACCCGTTGATTTATACTGGTTTACAATGTATTGAACAGTAGCTTGTGAGTTTTTAAACAATTTTGCCTATATTTCTGTACGATTTTCCATCTTTCCACAAATCAATTATGATCTTTCGAACTTAAAATGGAATTTCACAATTTCTCTCGCTCATTTTCAATACTACTAAAACCCATTGAAAAATTATTGGCAACAAGTGACACACTATAAAGTATGGCCGAAAATTACTCATTTGTTTTCAGTTTAGCGAGCAATAGATAACTTGATAAAATGCGGCTGATTATAACGTGTTTTTTTCAATGCAGTTTTTGAGTGTAGGGAGACTTTTTTGACATTAATTTTGTTTATATTTTATAACAATGATGTAACTTCTAAATAAAATATTCCATAGTTATATATATATATATATATATATATATATATATATATATATATATATATATATATATATATATTCACAATACCTTTTAGTGATATTTAAATATCAAATTCGTTCATTGAATAAAAAATAAAAGTTATTTCACTATCGAGGATAAGGACCTTTTCGAAGTCTAATTAAGTGTTTGTAACCACTTGATTGTATTTTGCGAACTTTTTATTTCTACAACGTCCAGGTACTTTAATATTTTACTTTTTCCGTCGTTACGAAATGATATTGCATCTTCTTTATTGAACAGGACGTATTCGCCTCATTGGGGATCCGGGACTGACAAGAAATATTGATCCTTTAGAATACCGAAGAAAGGTTGGCGACTCCTCAAGTTACTTTTATGGAGTTTGCCTTTCATAGACCGCATAACTCTTTGCAGAGCGGTGAATATATCAACCCCTGTAAGAACTAATTCTTATGGAGAACTTCATTGCTTGGAAATGAACTACTAAAAACTATGTTTTCCATCGGGTACAATATGCAGCGGTTCAATACCAATAATGAATCGCTTCTCTCGCATACGTTCTTGTAGTGATTGTTCTTGTTGTGGATATGCTGTGCTCATAAAAAAAATACAATTAGTTTGACACAACCTATACCAAGAAAACCACAAATTTTATAGTTGAACAGCTCATCTGTAGCAGTGATTACTATATTTGCGTTAATGTCTAAAAATCTGCCCAAATATATTATAACCATGAGGCTTAGAGGGAATGTCGGCCCACTCTTTCCAAAGGGACCTATGCTTATCTAAGGGGAGGCCAGTTTTCCTGATAAGCTTTTTATTGGTGGAAAAATTTTATTATAAGACAAAGTAAATTTAGACGGTGAGAAAATTATTTTTCTAAAAGAGAGTGTTGTTCTTTATGGACACCTGCATTCCCCTGTTATCGTTTTGGAAAAGTGGTAAAATTTTAGTAAAAAGAAGGGTTCTTATGAGTTATAACTGAGGGTTCTTTTTTCTAGAAGTCTCTCCCCCTCTTTTGTGAAGATGTTAGAATAGCTGCTTGTGCCTTCAAAGAATAATTAGACTACCCGTATTATAATGGTACACATAGATAATTCCACGTTTGTTCTTATATTTAAACATACATATAGAAACCACCCACTCTCTAGTAATATATATATATATATATATATATATATATATATATATATATATATATATATATATATATATATATATCTATCTATATACGAGTATATATATATATATATATATATATATATATATATATATATATATATATATATATATATATATATATATATATATATATATACCAGTATATATATATATATATATATATATACATATATATATATATATATATATATATATATATATATATATATATATATATATATATATATATAATCGTATAACCCTTCTACCGTATGGTGTAGGACAGTTATACGTTCTCCTTTTTTCCCTCTCAATCTCCACATATAAACTTCTTCCATCTGTCTCTATTCCTTCCATTTTCACTGCTTCCTTCCAGGATTTTCCCTTCTCTTTAAGTATACCTCCAATACTCTCATTCCAGGTCTATCTAGGTTTTCCTCGCTTCTGTTTTTCCTGTATTTGGGTTTCATACACCTGTTTCACCTGTCTATCACCCTTCATTCTCTGTTTGTACTCTCAGCCTTCTCCTTATTTCTATATTCCTTATTCTGTCCTTCCGTGTAACTCCTTGTACTGCTCTCAGATATTTCATTTCGACGGCTTGTATCTTGTTTTTCTGCCTGTCTGTTAGGGTCCACGATTCATATTCATATGTTAGGATTGACTTATAAATTGCTTTGAACACTTTTATTTTTGTTTGTTTCGTTACTTCTTTCTTCCTAATGAATTTATTATTTATTGCATAGTAAAGTTTGTTCGTTTTTTTTTTCGATTCTTTCGATAATTTCTTTGTCTTGTTTTCCAGTTTCATCCATTGTCACTCCCAAATACTACTCTACTTGTTGTATTTTATTCTCTTCTGTGTAAATGTTCGTTTGTTGGTTTCCCATTGTCATTGTCATGTCTAGTAGTATAGTGATAGTTATGTTAATGAACATTAGCATTGTATATAAACTTTTAATAAAATTAAATTCTTTGTTAGCTAATGAAAATTATAATATGAGTATAGTAGATAGTAATTATATTTAGGAGGAGTATCTTCTAGAGGCACATCTCTAACTGTCAATAAATCTGTCAACAATGGCTCACGTTGTGGTTCTTTTACAATCCATCTTTAAAAGTTAACCTGTCAGTATATAAAAGTATAAAATTTCGCAATCTACAAAAGGTTACCCCCCAATAATATAATAAATAATTACTTAAACAAAATGCAATTTTCCCTAAATAAATTAAATATTCATAGATATCACATATCATATTTACGGTTAAGTTTCCTGTGGTTTGCAAATAAAATACAGATTTTCATGGGAATATTTTCCCCCATATGCCAGTAGTTGATTTTTAAAGTTCGTAACGTTAAATAATAAAAGTCAAATTGCAATAAAATAAATCCAACAAAAACATACTCATATTCACCCTATTATAGTCAAAATTTGCCTGTTTTCTCGTCAAAATTACCTCCAACCAAAAAAAATTCTGTTAATAAGAGACAATCAATATTTTCTCTTCCTACTGCTAATGGTTATAATGTCGAGATATATTATCGTACCGTGTACATGAAACTGTTAATCGTAAACGGTTTATGTAAAATTAATTATCAAAATCCACATGACATATCACACTCTGAGTATGTTAAATTGGAAAACATGTAAATCCATATTTTTTGTGTTTATTCTACTTACGAAATTAACTGACAGCTTATGATATGTTTAGACAAAAATGTCCCAGTATTAAACGTAAAGATAATGGAATTAAGCAAGGAATATCACAAAAAACGTTTCTGAAGTTGAATTCCTATAAACTAAACAACTAGAGATGTAAACGTTAAAAAATATTATAACAAGACCGAATTCGCAGAATACCTACGTTATGGATAATGTCCTAGTATACCAGAAAAGTGTGTACTAACTATTAATTTATGGGAATAAAGGTGTTGTCCCAAAAAAAATATTCTTCACTCTTTTATTTCCTTTACTACCTTCAACTTTTAGAGTCCTTATTTACACTAATATACAGTCCCTGGCCAAATTATTAGACGCACTGCCCAAGATTTCATGTAAAATATTAATTACCGAGTGATATTGTACCGTTTTATTATTTTAAATTGATTTGTTTTTTATTTTTATATTATCCAATCAATTACCTATTTATTTGACATAAATAAAACAGCATTAATTTAGAAAAGCATAAGTTTATTAAGTTTTAAAGAAAAGTGAAATTAATGTTAGTAAAAGTCAATATTTAGTTGAGCCACCTTTAGCCGCTATCAAAGCTTTAATTCTGCGCGGCATGCTATCAATGCAAGATTGTACTATCTCCTGCATTTGAGGATGATGATTCCACACATGAATAATCTTTTCTAGGAGCTGGGTTTTGTTGGTAATCACATCTTTAGCCACTTCTCTTTTCATCAGCTCCCACACATTTTCAATGGGGGCTATTACCCGGCCAATCCAACAGAGGGATATTTTTTTCTGGCAAAAAAGCTTTAACAGACCGAGCAGTGTGGCAGGGAGCTCCATCTTGCATGAAAGTGAATGGTTCCCCATTTGGAAACCATTCTCTGAGCTGCGGAATCAACCGATTTTGTAATACTTCTTTGTACTGATCTTGCCTCATTATTCCTTTGACGACGTACAGACGTCCAGTGCCCTTGCCGCTGATGACTGACCAAATCATCACTTTGGTGAGATGTTTAACCGTCGGGACGACACAATCAGGATGAAACTTTTCTCCATGACGACGACGCACATACTGAGCTTTATTCTGCAAAATTTCGAATGTGCTTTCGTCACTGAAGCAGACCGGTCAAAAATAGGAAAAATATATAAACTTCCATGTTTATTTGCTTTATTTAACTGAAAATGATAATAATGTATCAATTATTGATTAAATTGCTGTATCTTACCGATCTCCAGAAGTCCACATCTTTGTCTTGCCATTGTTTGGCCCACTTCAGGCGCTTTGCTTTCATTGCAGCTGTTTGTTAACTTGGGCTTCCTGGCGGGGCGACAGGCCTTAAAATCTAATTCTTTCAATTTTCTTCGAACAGTGCGCTCAGAAGCATTTACGCTAGCATCCTGGAGTTGTGATTTTATTACCTTTGTGGTAGCAAATCTGTTTTCTACACAAATTTTCTTCAAACATCTCTCCGACCGTGGAGTGAAAATTGGTTTTTTACCGCATCTTTTCTTTCTTTTCGGGCTTAATTCCTTCCCTGAATCAATTTTCTTTTTTATGCGTCGTACACTAGCTTCAAAAACCTCCAATCTTCGTGATATTTCTCGGTTTGTAAATGTTTTCGCAATCACAAGGACCTTCACTTCAGCTTTTTAATGTGGTGAAAGATCGCCTTTTCTACCCATAATGAAAATAGTCCAATTACTTTTTTAAAACACTGCATACAAAATAAACTAATAACTGAGTAGTATAAAACTGTTTAAACAAACAATCACAGTCCATAAAGCCACAGAAACACGTCCGTACCTGACTCGATTCCGATCGCGACTGATACAGTTTTGTACTTGTTTACGTTCATGTATCACTTTGTCAATACAGTGTTACCATATGTTAAAAATAAATACAAATATGTAGTCTACAACAATTCTTTTAAATAAAAATCAATAATATTGTAGTTTAAATATACCATTATTGCATAAAAACTCTTAAGAAACATAAAATTACTAAAAAAAAAATACAGTGCGTCTAATAATTTGGCCAGGGACTGTAATGAAGAATAGCCCAGTCGTCAGAAGCAAATTTTGTTGTTTGTTAAATGTTAACAGGCTGCATTTTGGCATACAAGTAGTTTTTTGGAGGTAGAATACGATAAAAAAAAGTTGTTCTAAAGGATACGCTAAGCCTATAAAATCGAAAATAAAATGAAAAATTCGGTTTTTCGCAAATATCTCTAAAAATAAAAAAAATATCGAAAAACTAATACAAATAGCACCACGTGAAAGAACGGGGCATTTTACAAAAGAAATAGTTTATAGATTTTTTTTAGTTTTATCGTAATTAAAAAAAAATATTTCAAATAAGGTTTAACCCCTTGGGTTGTAGTGGGAATCATATGCTTCCAACCTCATTTATGATTAAATTAACTTTTCCGTATAGCGTCAAATATTTTAAAATTGACTATTAAGGTGTTTCTCGGAGTGCTGATTAAGAATCTGATGACAGATTTGAAAAACTCAAAATGGCGGATCCAATATGACGACCAGAGTGTACGTAATCCATTTAATTTCTTCGAGTAATTTAGAATTTTAGTGTTTTTTTTTTGTACATGGATGAAATATAAATACTTTATACTTAAAGCTTAGACTTAGAGGTATACTTTCAACTGTAACTAACTCCGACTTTTTTTAACCATTTCGTACTACTTTGAATGTAAAATTGCCGGCAGCGCACTACAGCAGGCAAATTTTCATATTTTAAGACTCAATTTTTAGTGTACGGAACACTTATAAGATGACTTCGGTGTCTGTTTGTCCGTCTGTCTGTCTGACAGTCACACCCGATTTTCTCCGAAACTATTTGTCATAGGAAGTTGAAATTTGGTAATAATATAGGAATTGATGGCCTCATCAAAGCCGTGTAGTTTTGAAAGTTAAATTTTGACTTATGGGGTTAGTTTTGGGGGATGAAATCAGAAGTGAAAAAAATTTTTTTTTACTAGGTCATTGAGTGTGGTGTCAAATGAAAGCTTGTAAAAATACAAATAAAAAAAATATATATAATGTAGTACATGGATTCACTTTTCTTTGTATTATTTTTAAAAAGTCTCGAAAAGTAACTGATCAAAACATTTTGAAAAAATTCTGGAATGCTCTCTACGATGTGTAGATTGAACGAAAATTATCACGAGTGCATTACCTTTAATAATTTATTTGGTATATAAAAAAAAACAAAAATTTCAAAGTCATCAATTTTCAGTAAATGGAAACAAACTTTGTTGAAAACTTCTTTGGGGTGTGTTTTGTGAAGTCACTGATCATTTTATACCACCGTAACAAAATTTTTTATTTTAAAAGCAATCAACGTACTGAACACTAATTGTGCAAGTTCAACTTGCACTGGACCTGTTTTATTTTAATAATATAGACATTGTAGGTATTTTTAATTATTTTTACATTGAAACTTAAGGTATAATACGAGGCTGGTTTGAAAAGTCCGTGCGAAAATAAAAACTACTTATGTGTTTGGGGTAAACCTTTTTTATTTTTCGACATAGTCTCCTTTTAGGCTTATACACTTCGTCCAACGATGTTCTAGTTTGTTGATCCCTTCCGAATAATAGGATTTGTCCAAGTCTGCAAAATATCCATTAGTGTCTACAATCACCTCCTCGTTTGAATAAAATCTTTGTCCTGCCAGCCATTTCTTCAAATTGGGGAACAAATAGTAGTCCGAGGGAGCCAAGTCTGGAGAATAGGGGGATGTGAAACGAGTTGGAATCCTATTTCCATTAATTTTGCGACCACAACTGCTGAGGTGTGCGCTGGTGCGTTGTCGTGATGGAAAAGGAATTTCTTGTGGGCCAATCGCGGGCGTTTTTCTTGCAGCTCGGTTTTCAAACTGTCCAATAACGATGAATAATATTTTACCCTTTTCCAGATAGTCGATGAGGATTATCCCTTGCGAATCCTAAAAGACAGTCGCCATAACCTTTCCGGCCGAAGGAACGGTCTTCGCCTTTTTTGGTGCAGATTCCCCTTGGTAACCCATTGTTTAGATTGTTGTTTGGTCTCAGGAGTATAGTAATGTATCCATGTTTCATCCACAGTGACGAAACGACGCTTAAAGTCTTCCGGATTCTTCTGGAATAGCTGCAAACCATCCTTGCAACACTTCACACGATTCCGTTTTTGGTCAAGCGTGAGCAATCGCGGCACCCATCTTGGGGATAGCTTTCTCATGTCCAAATGTTTATGCAAAATATTATGTACCCGTTCAGTCGAGATGCCCACAGCACTAGCAATCTCACGCACCTTAACTCTTCTGTCATCCATCACCATATCATGGATTTGATCAATGATTTCTGGAGTCGTAACCTCCACAGGCCGTCCAGAATGTTCAGCGTCACTTGTGCCCATATGGCCAGTCCGAAAATTTTGAAACCACTTATAAACTGTTCTAATCGAAGGTGCAGAGTCACCATAATGTTTATCAAGCTTCTCTTTAGTCTCCTGAGGCGTTTTGCCTTTCATAAAGTAATGTTTAATCACCACACGAAATTCTTTTTCGTCCATTTCTTGAAAATCACTCGACTTCCTTGATTCACACGAATGCCAAACACAAAGAAATAGACCAATATGGCTGAAACTTGGTGTGAGTTCATTCAAGAGATGCTACTAACTAAACATGACCTCGATACGCGCCGGTGGTGCCATCTGTCGGACTTTGCACGGACTTTTCAAACTAGCCTCGTAATGATATATGCACAAGGATTTTTTTTTTTCAATACTATATTTTATTAAATATTTGTAATTTACTGTATGCCCTTTAAAATCATGCCAACAAAAATTTCGTTTTAGATTTTACAAATTATAAAGCAACAAAATAAAATCTATTAGTATCATCGGAAAGCTGAAAGTCTCCTCTTCAAAAAGCTATCTTTTATTTTTTTTTACACTTTGAAAACAAGCGGTGCGCGTTTCAAATTAACCTGTTTGGCACGCTACACTTTTTGAATCACCTATCTGAATTTTTAATAAATTCTCACGGTAATAAAAAAAATCTAGAAAAAAACCTTCTTATATACCATTTTTTTTTTTAATTTTTCGCAAATAGTTTTTCGATATCTTTTTTGATTTTTCGAGATATTACCGGAAAAACGAATTTCTAATTTTATTTTGGATTTTGTGCGCTTAGCGTGTATCAAACTTTAGCAAACTTTTTTTTATCATATTCTACGTCCAAAAAACTACCTGTGTGCCAAAATGCAGCCTGTTAATATTCAATGAGAGCTCAAAACCCCTGGCAACTGGGCTAGAAGCAAAGTTTGCGGGTTCTTTTGTTTGTTTGTTAGAAACAATCTCTGAAACTACTGATACGATTTCAAAAATTGTTTACTAGCATGTAGCTTTTACTTTTTAGATGAACATAGACTATATTTTATGAGGTTGTGATAAAAGAGAGCTGACCAGTGACAATTTTAGTGACGCAAGTTAACATAGAAACGATCAAGCGGCCGAAATTTCTGGCAAACGCGGCCTTTACAGTATAAGACATACAAAAAAGATGTACAAAAGAAAATTGTAGAAAATAAATGGATCTAGAAAAAAGTCCGCGAGATCATATGCCTATCTGCTAATGTTAACCCACACAATTGTAACATAGGTCTTAAAAATAGACGTGACCAAATGATAAATTTGTTGAGAGCTAAAATTAAATACTTATTAAAATAAATATGTTCCTCGTTACATGCATTTCATGTAGATAAAAACTATTCTTTACACCAAACCATTTAGATAAGTAATTTGGATTTTACAAGTGTGTTTTTGAGTAAGCATAACTAAAACAGAGGTACCTACGTATGTGGCGACACAGTTTCAAATATATAAGTATCTTGGAGCGCCTGTATAGGAGTCGAGATGGGGTTAGCAGCGGCCTTGCGCTCGGTGCGACCGACAAACCAGCCGATGCGCTCGCGCGACGGCAATGTATCCGATCATCTGTTTGTTATCGTTCAATTCTGTTGATCCATGTCCCACGATCTATAATTTGAGTTTTGCGCTTTTGAGTTGATTCTTCGTTTGGGAAGTTTAGTTCGGATCACGCACGATACCTGATATAACAAACAGGTTCCTATGTGACATAGGTATATATAATTTAAAGTCGAGAAATTTGCACATGCAAAATGACCAATAAAGATCCCATGAACGCTATATTCCATGCCTTTCCTCCTACGACTATAGTTTCTGAGCCTATACTCTTCATCAAGTAGGCTTTAGGCAACTGTATCGATCGTGAAGATCCGAGTACCGTGGAGAGTCAAGTTGGAATGACTCTCGCTGGCTTATAGCAATCAAGGTACCTTAAATAAACGAGATACTACTCGTTGGGCAAGATACAGAACCTTGCGCCATCTGTTGAGATTTTCGAACTTCGAAAAACTGCTCAACTATATAAACCTAACATTGTTAGGGAGGGTAAACTAAATCGATATTCCGAAATAAAATTTCGGAATATGGTTTGTTACTTGATTGGTCACTACAACAGAAAGTCGAGAAATTTGCAAATGCAAAACGACCAACAAAGTTCCCATGAATACTATATTCCATGCCTTTCCTTCTACGACTATAGTTTCTGAGCCTATACTCTTCATCAGGTAGGCTTTAGGCAACTGTATCGATCGTGAAGATCCGAGTACCGTGGAGAGTCAAGTTGGAATGACTCTCGCTGGCTTATAGCAATCAAGGTACCTTAAATAAACGAGATACTACTCGTTGGGCAAGATACAGACCCTTGCGCCATCTGTTGAGATTTTCGAACTTCGAAAAACTGCTCAACTATATTGTTGGTCATTTTGCATTTGCAAATTTCTCGACTTTCTGTTGTAGTGACCAATCAAGTAACAAACCATATTCCGAAATTTTATTTCGGAATATCGATTTAGTAAATATTTGTAATTTACTGTATGCCCGTTAAAATCATGCCAACAAAAATTTCTTTTTAAAAAAATATAAAGCAACAAAAATAAAAAATCTATTAGTATCATCAGAAAGCTGAAAGTCTTCTCTTCAAAAAGCTATCTTTTAATTTTTTTTTACACACTGAAAACAAGTAATATCGGTTAACCTTCGAGCGGTGTGCGTTTCAAATTAACCTGTTTGGCACGTTACACCTTTTGAATCCCCTATCCGAATTTTTAATAAATTCTCACGCTAATAAACAAAATCTGGAAAAAAACCTACTTATATACCATTTTTTTTTGTAAAATTTCCCGCTATTAGTTTTTCGATATCTTTTTGATTTTTCGAGATATTACCGAGAAAACCGAATTTATGATTTTATTTTGGATTTTGTGGACTTAGCGTGTATCAAACTTTAGCAAACTTTTTTTTATCGTATTCTACGTCCAAAAAACTACCTGCGTGTTTTGCGGGTTTTTTTGTTTGTTTGTTACAAACAATCTCTGAAACTACTGATACTATTTCAAAAATCGTTTACTGGTATGTAGCTTGGGCTTTTTAAATGCATATAGACTATATTTTATGAGGTTGGGACAAAGGGGAGCTGACCAGTGACAATTTTAGTGAGGTAAGTTACCATAAAAAAAACTGTCAAACGGCTGAATTCCTGGCAAACGCGGCCTTTATTTTAAAAGATATATAAAAATGATGTACAAAAAAAAAATTGTATCGATGGATCTAGAAAAAAGTCCGAGAGATCATATGTCTATCTGCTAATGTTAACCTACAAAATTGTAACATAGGTGTTAAAAATAGACGTGACCAAGTGATAAATTTGTTGAGAGCTGTTTCAATCGCTAAAATTAAATACTTATCAAAATAAATATGTTCCTCGTTACATGTATTTTACATAGATAAAAACCATTCTTTACACCAAACCATTTAGATAAGTAATTTAGATTTTACAAGTGTGTTTTTGAGTAAGCTTACCTAAAACAGAGGTACCTACATATGTGGCGACACAGTTTCAAATATATAAGTATCTTGTAGGGCCTGTATAGGAGTCGGGAGGGGGCGAGCAGCGGCGTTGCGCGCAGTGCAACCGACAAACCAGCCGATGCCCCGATCATCTGTGTGTTATCGTCCAATTTTGTCGATCCATGTCCTACGATCTATAATTTGAGTTTTGCGTTTCTGAGTTGACTCTTCGTTTGGGAAGGTTAGTTCGGAACACGCACGATACCTGATATAACAAACAGGTTCCTATGTGACAGGAATTATATGTAATTTGTTGATTTGGTACATAATATTTTATTTGTAAACGATTAGCGTATATTCCGCGTATTCTGATGATCCCAACAGATCTGCAGATTTCTTTCAAGCGGTTGCAGTTACCGGTAAAGGTATCGTTTGCTCTCACAATAAACAAGTCCTATAGACAAACTTTCAAATTTGTGGAAATTAATTTGAGAGAGGAATGTTTTTCTTATGGCCAATTATATGTCGGGTTATCAAGAGTCGGAACCATAGAAAACCAATATATTTTGGTTCCAAAAAAGAATAAAACATCAAACATAGTATATAGAGAAGTTTTAACCAATTAATACAGGTACCTAAATATATAAAAAAAAAATAATACTTCCACGTCAACGAAGTAGCTGGCGATTGCAAGTATTGCATAAAATGTAGCAGTTTCTGCCAGTCTGTTATAGTGATAACTCCTTATTTATTATTATTATTACATTAATGAACATTAACATTAACGTGGGAAAAATCAAAGATTAATAACGGAGCAATGTGTTCTAATCACTTTTCGAAATTTTAACTCCGAATCCCGGTTTGGGCGATATTTTTAAAACAATTTCAATTTTGATAGGGAAACAAAATCGTGTTTCTACCTTTAAGTAGGCCATTGTTAAAGTAAAAGCTAATAGTAAAGTTGAATTGTATTTAAAATACGTACCAGGTATACAAGTATGAAATACGCATTTTTTTTTCTAAAAAAAACATATTAAATTTGGAAGAATGATGAAAAGTGCTTTATTCAAAGTATGCTCCATCGCTTGTTATACATTTTTTTCCCATCTTTCGGGCAATTTGTGAATACCACGCCAGTAAAAATCTTCCCCTTTTGCTGCGATCCATTCATCGAGCCATTTTTTCACATCTTCGTACGAACCAAAGCGCTGCTCAGCAAGTGCGTGACCCATCGATTCAAACAAGTGGTAATCGGAAGGAGTAAAGTCTGGCGAGTAAGCCGCATGGGGTAGAACTTCCCAGCTGAGTGCTTCCAACGTGTCGCGAACTGCCGTATGTGATGGAGCATTGTCATGAAAAAAAATTACTTTGTGTTGCCTCTTTCGGTATTCTGGCCTTTTTTCAAGCAGCGAACGGTTCAAATAGGTCAATTGTTGTTGGTAATGTTTAGTATTACCCGTTTCCCCAGGTTTTAACAGCTCATAATAGACCAAGCCACTCCAATCCCCACCAAACACAGAGCGATTCGGTCTTGCGGTCGATGTGGATGGTGCGCTTGGATCTACCAATGATTTTTTACGCTTGGGATTCTCAAATAAATCCACTTTTCATCCCCTGTAACTATACGATGGAAAAACGATTTGCTTTTGTACCGAGCGAGCAAAATGTCATGTGTTTTTGCGCTTTTCCGTTTGCCTGTCGTTCAACTCATGTGGTACCCATCTACCGGTCTTCTGAATCTTTCCCATCTCTCTTAGCCGATTGGAAACAGCTTGTTGACTAACGCTCAATTACTCGGCAAGTTGTTTTTGTGTTTGCGAATCATCTTCGTCCAACAATGCTTGCAATTCCACATCTTCGTATTTTTTTGGCGGTTTTTCCACGTTCCTTGTCTGCAACATCGAAGTCACCACTTTTGAAACGCCGAAACCATCGTTCACACGTATCTTGCGATGGAGCATGATCACCATAAGCTTCTCGAAGTAATCGGCATGATTCAACAGCAGTTTTCTTCAAATGAAAACAAAAAATTAATGCTGTCCGCGTACGCTCTTTGTTCGGTATAAATTTCGACATATTGAACACAACATCACGACACTATGCACACACTTTTCCAATTTATCACTCGTGCGCGTCTGACACTTATTGATGACGCAACAAAATGGCGCAGTGTCAAATCTTTATAGCACAAACTGCATTGGTGCACCATCTGTTGTCTGAAATCAGCATTTCATACTTGTACACCTGATATATAAGTATATATTGAGAGCAATAAGAAAATATTTAATATATTGAATGCAGAAAAGTAAATAGGGCTCCTCTATAAACTAATGAGAAAAGTGATTCTGAAGTTTTGTGGTTTCTCAGCATGTAGGCCATATAGATACGTCACAAACAATTGGCTCGGATTTTGTTAATAACCTAGACTGTTGCAATGTAGCTGTACTTTAAAATTAAAAGTTTCTCATTTTAAATTATATTAAATTAAATAATTTTATCTTTTTTGGTTTAAAGAAATATCTGGTGTAATTATAAACTATATTGGACGTTGAATGTTTTAAAAATGATTATTTACTAGAGAAAATATATACCAACAGTTTTATCTTTATTGTCAATAAACGTCATATTTCCGTTAAAAAACGATTAAAATTTTATTATACCTCTAGTATTAATATAATGAGATAGTGAAAATAATAATAAGTATAACAATTATAATAACAACTAGGCTCCCATCAAAGCACCAAACTCAACCACACTCACATCAAAACAGAGCTCAGGACCGAATTGAAAAACAGACTCACGAAACTTGTACACATATATAAAAAAAACTCAACTCCAAAAATGTCACTAAAGCCATCAACACGTTCGCTATACCTTTACTCACATATTCATTTGGTATTACTAAAGGGTCACACATAGGCATACAAAACATTCGCATCCTTATACGTTCTCAATTCACCAAATACAGGAAATTACACCCCAATGTATGCAAAGAAAGATTTACCATCGAGAGGAAGGCAGGAGAAAGAGGAATCATAGATATAAGATCACTACACACAAAACAAATATTCTTTCACACCAAACAAACCAGCCTCTACACAGCAACAGTGAAAGCAGACAAAAACTACACACCTCTCGACTTATCCTGAGCAGACCACCCAGCATACACACACAGTCACATCCAATTACAACAGGAAAAGATAAAAACGTGACCAGAAAAAATATTCCACGGAAAACACAGATGCCACATAGAAAACAATCATACACCTGGTTACAGGATGGGCAGCTATTCCCTGAAGCAGAAGGCTTCTTACTTGCCATCCAGGATAAAGTCATATTAACTAGAAACTACCAAAAGCATATCGTCAAAGACCCACCTATAACAGAAGACAGATGCAGGAAATGCCGCCAGCATGAAGAAACGATCGAACAGATAACAACCGGATGTAAAATATTAGCCAGTACGGAATATACAGCCAGACATAACTCCGTGGCAAAAGTCGTTCACCAAGCACTAGCCACAACATACAAACTCATAGAAAACACAGATCTCTTCTACAAATACATATCAACGTTCACACTTGAAAATAAAGATTACAAGCTCTACTGGGGACATCAGTAACCATACAGATAAAACAGTCCTCGCCAATATATCCGATATTACTTTCCAATACAAAAAGAAAATGTCAGCTATCTAATTGACATAGCTGTCCCCAACGACACTAACATCCAAACGAAATACACAGAAAAAATCTCCAAATACTCAGACCTTGCAACAGAAATAAAAAGGCTATGGAAACAAGAAAAAGTTATCATTGTCCCCCTTGTCATATCAGCCACAGGCCTTACACCAACAACATTCACACCACGCTTAGTACAATACAAACATACACAAAAAAATTGAGAAGTCAGTAATTTTGAAAATATGTAACATTGTCAGGTCATTGCTTAATACACAGTGGTAATAGCATTTGTGCTGACTTGGCCTAGGTCCATCAGCCAAACATGGAACCACATTGTCCAAATGTGAGAAAGAAGAACAAAAATAAGTAATAATAATAACTCCTCAGGGGCTCGAGTGAGCGACGTAACGGTCGAGGACGTCGTGGGAAATGACAGCTCGGCCAGAACTATGAAGACCGGGCAAAAGAAAATGGACCTGCCAAAAGTTTGTGCCGGCGAGTAAGCCGACACCCACCAAGGCGGGAAAACAAAGCAGCGCACCAGAGCCAAACTAAGCCACGTAAAAAAACACTATGGAAACTAGAAAAAGTCATCATTGTATCTCCATATCAGTCATAGGCCTTACACAACAACATTCACACTATACTTAGTACAATTAGGACTCAACATTTTTTTTTCACTTTCGATTTCACCCCCCAAAACTAACCCCATAAGTCAAAATTTAACTTTCAAAACTACATCGCTCTGATGAGGCCATCAATTCCTATATTAGTACCAAATTTCAATTTTCTATGTTAAATAATTTCGGAGAAAATCGGGTGTGACAGACAGACAAAATGACAGGCGGACAAATAGATAGACAGACAGACAGACGGACAGATACCGAACTGACTCTTTAAAGCTTAGATCCCTTTTAACGCAATAAACTAAAAAGTTGATGACCATGGAAGGGGGGGATATTTTTCACACTACTATGAGACTCTAGAAACTTACAGATTGTTTCATAAAGAAGAACTACTTCCAATGGAATTTCGAAAAATTACACTCAATAAAAAAAAGTTCGTATTTTAAGAGGCGTACTTTATAGATAGGAGCAGGGTATTTAAATAATTTTAATAGGTCAATAGAAACGGATATAGGAATATATATATTCACCAAATCCATTAGTTTTTCATCGATTGTTCCTACTGATTAGACGAGATGTTAAGAATAACCGCCATTAAATTGAACGTTTTGAAAAAAAAACGAACTGTTTATAATGGGATTCCTTATAATTTATGATAAACAAAGTTTACAACATTATAAAATAAAGAATTTATTGTTTATTCTGTAGAAGTTATGTGCGTGACCTGCGACCTATATGGCTGACGATTTTAAATCGGAACGTTCTTACAAACATTACAATTTAGATTATGATTTATTTTATATTTTACAGCGTGATGCTGATAATACGTACGTTTTCTATATATACATAATGTACACCGTCAGTCTAAAAAGTTCCGGACTGATTTTTTCCCCGGCCTTTAGGAAGCGTCTCCTCGTAACCAACAGTACAAGCTTGAACTCACACCTATAAACAACACATTTACATTCAACCAAACAGTGGTGCCAGTCAGTGCTGAGTAGTAGACGTCCGAACTGTAAATGTCATAGTCGTTGCGTTATAGAAGTGTGATGAAGTAACAAGCAGTGTGATCAAATTTCATGTGAAACTGGGTGAAACAGCTACAAAGACATTTGAGGATGATGTTAGGTCAGAGCATCCCAGCATAATTTCAGCCGACGGAATCTTTATTCTGATGCTATGTTTAATGAGGTCATCCAATCCATTGAAGGAATAACAATTAATGGAAGTACACTGAACAACATACGGTATGCTGATGATACTATTTTATTAGCAAATAAAATCAAAAATCTTCAGCAACTGATCAATCGAGTCGTAATAGCTAGCGAAAGATTTGGATTAACTATAAATATAAGAAAAAACCAAGTGGATGGTAATAACAAAGAAAAATCGACCACCAGAATCCCACAAAATCAGGGAAAATACCGTATTATATATATATATATATATATATATATATATATATATATATATATATATATATATATATATATATATATATATATATATATAGATATATATATATATATAGATGTTTGGGAACCAATATAAATGACAAGTGGGATCCAAGAAAGGAAATATATTCCCGAATTGAACAGGCCCAGGTAACATATATGAATATGAATAAATTTTTCGATCGCACAAGTCTCAATCTCGAACTCCGAATGAGAATGGAGGTACCACGTAGGCTGAAAAGTTTTTGGTCTAGCTACCTAAAACACTTTTTTTTTTTGCAAAATTCGATTTTATTCATCAACTTCAAGGGCGATACAATCAGTTCAAGGGTTTTCTAACATTTCTATATCTTTCTTGTAGAAGGATTTGTCTTTTTCTTCAAATAGGCCTCAGTTTCAGACTTCTTCATTGGAATTAAATCTCTTTACGCAAGGTCTGCGAATGATAACTGTCGCTGAAGGCCAAATCCGGAGAATACGGTGGACGAGGAAGCAATTCGTACTTAATTCTCGCAATTTTTGCCATCGTAACCATTGCCTTGTTACACGGTGCATTGTCTTGATGAAAGAGCACTTTTTTCTTGTTCATTTGGTGCCGTTTCTTTACGATTTCTGCCTTCAAACGCACCAAAAACTTTATATAATTTTCACTATTGATGGATTTTCCCTTCTCAGCATAGTCGATGAACATGATTCTATGCGCATCCCAAAATACAGAGGCCCAAACCTTCCCAGATGACTGTTGTGTCTCTGGTCGCTTCGGTCGGTTTTTACCTGCTGCTGTATACTCAGTTGATTTGATTCCAATGTGTAGTGGTGGTTCCATGTTTCATCTATTGTCACAAATGAAAAAATCCTTTTTATTGCGCTTAAACAGGTCCAAACAGCACTCAGAATCATCAACACGTTGTTGTTTTTGGTTCACTGTGAACAAACGCGGTATCCATTTCGAACAGAGCTTTCTTATGCCTAAAAGTTCATGCAAAATATGACCAACACATTATTTTGATATCCTTAGGTTGTCCGCGTTCTCACGCAATTTCACTTTACGGTCATCCAAAACAATATTGTGGATCTTTTTTATGTTTTCCGATGGCATCCAGAGGGTTCAGAATCAATTATGTCTATACGACCGTGTTTAAATTTAGCATACCGGTAAATGATGAGTGATTTTCCAGTGGCAGAGTCTCCGTAACCCTTATCAAGCCATTGCTTTGCTTGAACGGTATTTTTTCCCATTAAAAAACAGTGTTTTGAAATATCAAAAGCAGCGTCACTAAAACCGCTGTAACTTGTAAATTAATCGTCGAAATGTCATGAAATTTTGACACGTATCGTTTGAAGGTTGATACTTCCGAAAAATCATATGGATTTTTTGAAAAGGGTGACATATATGTGTTAGACCGAAAACTTTTCAGTCTACGTCTTATGGATATGAGTGCTGGACTCTTGCTCTGGCTGCGAGAAACGACTGGAATCTTTTCAAATTTACATTTATAGATGCCTTCTTCGCATCTCCTAGGTAAAGGAAATATAAAAAAAAAAACACAGAAGTACTGGAAAGAATGAACAAAATAAAGGAATTACTAACAACCATAAAAGGAAGAAAAACTCAATGCTTTGGACATATAATGAGGGGCCCAAAGTACGAATTGCTACGTCTAATTATTGAAGGGCAAACCATCGATCGGAAGATGACAGAATTCTTGGCTGAAGGACATAAAAAGGTGATTTGGATGTGTTTCGAGTGATATTTTTCGAACAGTAGTTTCTAAAGTTCTTTTAGCTATATAGATCGCCAACCTTCGTGAGGAGACGGGCGTCGTAAGAAGAAGAAGAAAAAACGCGAAAATTCGTTATTTCCTGCAAACCGACCTTTATCTGCCATGCAGACTGATGGCAGAAATGCTCCGCATCTCTAAATTAAACGTTAAAGACATTGTCTGGGATGTTTTGAACAAGAGGAAAGTGTGTAAGAAGTTTGTGCCCCACAGCCTGACACCCGAACAGAAACAGTAATAGGTGGACGCCAGCTGATACTTCATCGAAATGAAAAATGCAGACGATTCTTTTCTGCAGAAAATAATCACAGGCGATAAAACGTGGCGTTACCCATACGAACATACTACAAAACGGCAAAGTTCGCAATGACTTGAAACCGAAGAAAGTGCAACTGACCAAGTCAGGAACAAAGACAATGCTCGTCGTATTTTTTGACGCTTAAGGAATTATCCATAAAGAATTTGTTCCAAAGGGCATTACAATGAACGCCAGGTACTACGTGGGTGTTATGGAGCGACTTTGTAAGGGGATTCAGCATGTTTGATGAAACGCAAGGGATTTTTTCTTTGTTCGTGATAACGCGCCTGCTAACACGGCTGAGATTATGGTGCAGTTTTTGGCGCGAAAATAAGTGTCTATACGTCATCACTCCCCACCAGATTTAGTCCCTAGTGACTTTTTTTGTTTCCAAAACTCAAGCTCTACATAAAAAGTCAACGCTATGACGATTAAAGCCACAGTGACTCGGGAGTTAAAAATTATCTCAAAAAAAGATTTTTCTAACATTTCATATAGTTGTATGAGCTTTCTGAACGTATTGGGGTCAAAGGGGATTATGTAGAACATCGGAAGTAATAAAAAACGCCCACTTTTAATTTTTTCTATTTTTAGTGTTTCGTACTTATAAGATCACTTCGGTGTCTGTCTGTCTGTCTGTCTGTCTGTCTGTCTGTCTGTCACACCCGATTTTCTCCGAAACTATTTGACATAGAAAGGTGAAATTTGGTAATAATATAGGAATTAACGGCCTCATCAGAGCCATGTAGTTTTGAGAATTAAATTTTGACTTAAGGGGTTAGTTTTGGGGGGTGAAGTCGGAAGGAAGTAAAAAAAAAAATTTTTTACTAGGTCATCGAGTGTGGTGTCAAATGAAAGCTTGTGAAAACACGAGTAAAAAATATATATATAATATTATACTTCCGAGCACTTATCTTTGTATTATTTTTAAAAATTCGCGAAAAATCGCTGTCCCGGGCCTTATCTCGAAAAGTACTTATCAAATAATTTCGAAAAAATTCTGGAATATTCTCCACGGGGTGTAGATTGAACGAAAATTATCACGAGTGCATTACCTTTAATAATTTATTTGGTATACAAAAAAAAACAAAATTTCAAGGTCACCAGTTTTCAGTAAAGATTAGAAACAAACTTTGTTGAAAACTCATTTGGGGTGTGTTTTGTGAAGTCACTGATCATTTAATACCACCCTAACAAAAAATTTTATTTTAAAAACAATCAGCGTACGGAACACTAATTGTGCAAGTTCAACTTGCACTTGACCGGTTTTTTTTTATTAAGGTAGTTCGGGAACTTTTTGGACAGACGGTATATTGACTTAATTCTTATTTGATTTACGAAATATCTTTACAAAACAAAAGTTTTTTGAACCTTTGGTCAAGTGCATCATGGCAATTAAACCGTTCCGAGTACTTTTAACTTTTGACCAAAACGTGATTTTGTTATTTAAACGCTAGTGGTAGGTTACGTGTTTAATAAAATTTAAGAATTTTTTCTAGCTTTGGGATGCAATAATAAGCAAATTTTAAACATGGTTATTTGTAATTGGGGAATTTGGAAATTAATTTACTCTTTCATTAGTTCCAAGTTTATCAGAAATCTTGTTTAAAGGTGTGCCTTCTTTATTTCCCTTGCAATTGTGAAAAAATTAAAATTGATATACAATTTTTCGCACTGCCATGAGAATTTTTCCCGGTTTTAGGTAGGTAACAAATTTGAAACATAAACATGTAGAGCTGAATACAGAAAAAGTGAGGGCAGGAGTTAATCGGGTAGCTTCATATATATCGTAGTATATGTCCTCTTCGACAATTTTGGTGTCCAGGAGTCTGAAAATTGTATTATTTTTAGTTGTTTATGATCAAGCGCATAAAAAAACCCACTGCTGGGGGAGGGGGAGGTTAGAAGGAATGTTTCGTATATACCATATCAGTTACTTTTTTCTTTTTCTTACATTTTAACAAACCCAGTGTGTGGAGAGAAATGTCATGTTTCCCTCTCTAGAGCCTTTTTTATGCTCAATTTTTTTTTTGTGGATCGCACCGTAACCTATCTAACAGTTAAAATGTATATTTATAATCCTTGGATGATGTTTCTTTAAGTGTGAAAAGCCCAAATTCAATATGTGTAGAAATATATATATATATATATATATATATATATATATATATATATATATATATATAGATTGTATTTTAGTTTTACGTCTATAAGCCAATTATCAAATAAATTTGACAAAATTCATTTTTTTCAATTATGTCCCCCGAAAATGATAATTGAAAGTTTTTTTCCTATAAATTATATTATATACTTTTTCAGTGGTTAATGTTTTACTAAATGTTATGCAAAAAAATTAATTAGGTCGTAAAATTAGGCTGATTTTTTTTTTTCAAAATGTTCTAATTTAACAATGCAATATTGGTGCAAAGCTGCTTGATATTTATGACACGTCAATTTTTAAGGATTACTGTTTATAAAAAATTAATGTTATTTACTAAATAAAAAAACGTTCTTAAGTTTTCTACACTTCTTCCTTCCTTTTCAATGCACATAATAGTTCTGTTTTAAATTTCACGACGAACATTCGCATAGAACTCCGGTTGATTTCATTTACAGACTGGCGGATAGTTTCTTCTAAATGTGCGATACTTTCAAAAGGTCGCTGAGCATAAACTAAATTTTTTAAATACCCCCCATAAAAAAAGTCACAGGGCGTAAGATCGGGTGATCGCGGCGGCCAAGGTACTTCATAGGAAAACCTACCAATCCATTTCCCAGAAAAGTTTTCATCCAGCCAATTTCTAATTTAATTAAATTCATTAAATTCACTTACGAACTTGAGAACAAAGGACAATTGCCTTTTCTAGATATTTTAATTATTAAAGATAGTAATAGATTAGAATTTGATATCTATAGGAAGGACACAGTAACAGATAGATATATTCCTAATGATTCATTTCATTGCAAACAACATGAATTAGCCTCATTACATTTTTTAGTTCATCGTTTAATCACTTTCCCTCTGAATAGAGTAAACTTTAATAAAGAAAGGAATCGTATTAGAAATATAACTAGAGTTAATGGTTATGACGACGACTTAGTAAATAAGCTAATAAATAGACATAAGTTTAGGTTTAATATTCAGAATTCCACCTTTTTTTACACGCGAAGAAAATAACACTAAGTATGTCTCCATACCATATAATCCGAAATAAGGGACTCAATAAGGTATTTAATAAGGTAGGCCTCACCTTAGTCTATAAGTCATCAGACAATCTGAGGAATATCTTAGGAAATCCCAAAGATAAGATTCCTAATTGTGAGAAAAATTGGAATTTATGAAATTAGTTGTAATGATTGTGACAAAAAGTATGTTAGGCAAACTAAAAGGTCAATTAAAACACGATTTAAAGAACATTTAGCACACTTAAAATACAATAGAACAGAAAAGTCTAGCATTGCCGAACATGCCCTTGAAGCTGATCATACTGTAACATTAGATAATCTAAGATTAATAAAAAATGTATCTGATAGGAGATTGTTAAACGCATACGAAAGTATGGAAATCATAAAATGTAAAAGTAGTTTAAATAAAGACAGAGGACCTATTCCTTATAGTCCCCTCTACTGGTTACTTGACCGGAATTGATGGCCTTGCCTATGTCATTAGTTCCGCTTGAGTAATTCAAGGGTTAGGCTAAGTATAAATAGGGTAGATTTGTAGTTTAGCTTTAGTCAATCATCGCTCCTGATGAAGCTAACATGGTTAGCGAAAAGCGCGTCAAGTGCAAAAATAAATTGTTTGGTGTAGTGATGATATATACTGAGTAGTATCATTGTGCCAAAGATTCCACATTCCCAACTTAGTAAAAAAAAACATGTTAAATTCGGAAGAATGATAAAAAGTGCTTTATTCAAAGTATGCTCCATTGCTTGTTATACATTTTTCCCATCTTTTGGGCAATTTGTGAATACCACGCCAGTAAAAATCCTTCCCATTTGCTGCGAACCATTCATCGAGCCATTTTTTCACTTCTTCGTACGAATCAAAGCGCTGCTCAGCAAGTGCATGACCCATCGATGCAAACAAGTGATAATCGGAAGGAGCCAAGTCTAGTGAGTAAGCCGCATGAGGTAGAACTTTCCAGCTAAGTGCTTCCAATGTGTCGCGAACTGGTTTTTGCCGTATGTGATGGAGCATTGTCATGAAGAAAAATGAGTTTGTGTTGCCTCTTTCGGTATTCTGGCCTTTTTTGGCAAGCAGCGAACGGTTCAGATCGGTCAATTGTTGTTGGTAACGTTTAGTATTAACCGTTTTCTAGGTTTTAGCAGCTCATAATAGACCACGCCCCTCTGGTCCCACCAAACACAGAGCATAGTCTTGCTGCCAAAGCGATTCGGTCTTGCGGTCGATGTGGATGGCGCGCCTGGGTATACCCATGTTTTTTTGCTCTTGGGATTCTCAAAATAAATTTACTTTTCATCCCCTGTAACTATACGATGCAAAAACGACTTCCTTTTGTACCGAGCGAGCAAAGTGTCACACTTGTTTTTGCGCGCTCTTCCATTTGCCTGTCGTTCAACTCATTTGGTACCCATCTACCGGTCATCTGAATCTTTCTCATCTCTCGTAGCCGATTGCTTGTTGACTAACACCCAATTGCTCGGCGAGTTGTTTTTGTGTTTTGCGAATCATCTTCGTCCAACAATGCTTGAAATTCCACATCTTCTTTTTTGTTGGCTGTTTTCCACGTTCCTTGTCTGCAACATCGAAGTCACCACTTTTGAAACGCCGGAACCAACTTTCAAACGTATCTTGCGATGGAGCATGTTCACCATAAGCTTCTCGAAGTAATCGGTATAATTCAACAGCAGTTTTCTTCAAATGAAAACAAAAAATTAATGCTGTCCGCGAGTGCTCTTTGTTTGGTATAAAATTTCGACATAATACAACACAACAACACAACACTATGCACAATCTTTTCCAATTTATCAGTCGTGCGCGTCTGACACTTGTTGATGACATAACAAAATGACTCAGTGTCAAACTGCATTGGTGCACCATCTATTGTCTGAAATCCGCATTTCATACTTGTACACCTGGTATATATATATATATATATATATATATATATATATATATATATATATATATATTAAAAATAAATATAAAATAAAAATATATTTATTCCTACCAACAAATCATAGTTGTTACACTTTAAACTTAAACTTAATACTACAAGAACCAATACAGGAAAAGACAATTTCCCTAGCAGTAAAAACCAAATTACAAGGCAATAATACATTTTAAGCGATGCAGAGTTTTCTTAAAGAGGAATGTGCGTGCATCATCATTTCATAATCTACTATTAGTGCTTATTACAAATGTATTAGAACCATCTTATTTTAAATACATACTTTATTTTCTCAATAATGATCTATTTTGTTATCAAGCAACCAGTTAGTCAATTTATTTTTTACCAACCTATATGGCTTTACGAGTACTTTCAATTCGTAAGGAATTATATTAAAAATTCTCGGAGTAGAAAAAGATAGGGACCTTTGAGTAGCACTAAAGGGGGTAGATGGTACCTACACGTTGTTCAGGGTAATTAGTCTAGTATCAAGAGTAATCAACTCTGTTTACCTTATGTTTGTTATTCAGTAAAATTCTTACCACCGATTTTATGTATAATTGCTTCAGCGACAAAACCCTAGCCAAATCGTTTAGTTGGTCCGTAGGAAATCTTCGCGGTTTAAACGGTATTATTTTTAGAACCCTTTTCTGGACTATTACTAAAGACGAAGATACCGAATCACGCACAGACCCCCAAACTACCAAGCCATAGCCTATCACTGATTTCACAAGTGCTTTATATACATATAACAAATATTTTTTGGGTAACCACTGCCTAATCTAATAAAATCTAAAATACATTTTTCGAATTTTACTTGTTATATAATCTATGTGAGAATCCCATCTTAAATGCGAAGCTAGGTATACACCCAAATATTTAATGTTATCGGTGGAGCAGATCTTCAGATCGCAATCACAAGCAGCAAAGTTATTACAGCCCGGTTCATGAATTTTTATAAAATTCTTGTCGGGATAATTCTTTTATTAAACGTAAAGGTTATACATTTTTGATTTATCAATATTTAAGGTTAATAAGTTCAAATCCAACCACAACTTTACCTTACTGGTAGCCAGTTCTGCTTTCTCAAAGACCCGGCCCCATATTTTATCCTGTAACATTATGACAGTATCGTCGGCATAACAAACCATAGATCCTTGAGATAAAATACGCAAAAGGGTATCTATGTATATTGTAAATAACAACGGCCCAAGCACTGTACCCTGCGGCACACCGCACTCACTGGAAGTGATGAGCTCATTGATTCTCCTATTTTTACTTGTTGCGTACATCCGATCAGATATGATTTTATTAGATCACACGGGATACCTCTAATTGCAATATGCTCAACTTTCTCCAACAATATGCGGTGAGACACAGTGTCAAAAGCCTTTGTCAGGTCCAAGAATATCAAAAGTGATTTATTGCCATTGTCGAGGAGCTCAGAAATATGGTTTACTATCCTTATCAGAGCATCTTCAGTGCCCAACTTCTGTCTAAAACCATACTGCGCATCGGATATTAATTTATTTTTATTTAAGTAATCGTTCCGGCGCAACTTTTCTCAATAATTTTACTCAGATTGCTAATAATTGCAATGGGACGATAATTCGTAATTTATATATATATATATATATATATATATATATATATATATATATATATATATATATATATATATATATATATATATATACATATTTATTTAGATACTTGTTAACAAAAATCTTCAATGATTCAAAATATACTCATTATAATTATAAGAATTTATAGTCTTGTAATTGGCCACCGCACGAACAAGCTTTATAATTATTATTTAATAATCATTCCTTCGAGGTAGACGTATCGCACGGTATAAATCTTTGTTCGACAAGCACTTATTATTAAGAAGCCTGTAGAAGTATACAGGGTATTTTAAGAAAAAGACTATACAGGGTAGTAAAAGGAATGATATACGTTCTGAAACTAAGGAGCTTTGTGCTAATTGCGATTGTATTTCAAATCATCCCCCATATAGCTTTTAAAAAATTGATATGATGCTAGTGTCTCTCGAGTTGTTTCATTATATCCAGAAAAATTCTTTTTTTTGGGCCTCAAGAAACGACGCAACAGTGGCGTTCAATTCATCGTCTGATGAATGTTATCGGCCCCCGATTCAAATGTTTAAACAAAAAGAAGTCACAGGGCGCTAAATCAGGAAATTATGAGGGATGTTGTAACTCTCGATAATGGCTTGAACTGTGCTAGCCTTATGGGGACCGCAGTTATTGTGTAATGGCATGCCTTAGGTGTTGGATCGTCCTTCCGAAAACCTCTCCACTAATGATGGACCATTTTTCTATATATTAATTTTATCATCCCTAGAGCTTTTTCACAATATTAAAAACTGTATTTGAATGCTTTAATAACTGGGATCTTCATTTGTCGATCTAAACAGCAGTAAATCCTCAATAAGCCCTATGATTTCCTAAGTTCTGACTTGAAACGGCCATCCTGAACTGTTCGGCTGCATTGAGACTGTTTAGAGCAAAATTTGACTTGAAAATAAGATGGTCCTTCTTTGCCATACACCTGAGATATTTTTTCATAAACTGACTATTAGTTAATTTCCCTCTTTAGTAAAAAAACTCTACAACTCTACGAGGTCCACTAACACTAGAAACTATACGACCCAATCAACTCATACAATTACTATACTTAGAACAGCAGCAGTAATTGGACCAAGTAATTTTTTGTATGATGACATTTTCACGGGGTGTTTCACGGTGCGCTGAAAAAATCGATGGGTGAAAGTTAACCAGCATCGTGGGGTGATAATACAATCCAAAATGAGGCTCCATCGGAAAAAATTACATTGCTCCAGTCTCGATCTGTTTTCCTCTGTCCATGCGAGTCGTTCGTCTCTGTTTTTCGCTGAGCAATGGTTTCTTGCTTGTACTCCGCCACTTCATAATGTTAGCTCGGAGATGAGTGCGAATAGTTTCATACGATGTATCCAAACTTTTCTGCTTTAGCTTTTGAGTACCTTGGCGCAAAAGTAATAATCATTTTTTCGTTCTTTTCCTCTCGTTTTTTTCTCAGTTCTGGCAGATCATAAACATTTTTTAATTGAGAGTATCGTTTCACCCACTTATTAATGAATGCTTTCGACTTGTCCATACGAGGGCTGCTTTTAAGTTTTTACAAAAAGAACGAAAGAAAAAAAATTTTTTGGTAGAAATTGTTTTATTGTCTCTCAAAATATTCACCTATAAGATTTATACACTTTTGCATGCGTTCGAATCAATTCTCGAAATATTTTTTCCACTCTGAAGTTGGTATCTCAAAAAGATGGTTTTGGAAGAATTCAACAGTTTCTTTAAGTGACGAAAATCGCTGTTTACGCTTTTTTTTTTTTTGACATTCGAGAACGAAAAAAAACGTCATTGGGCAATAAATCAGGTAAATGCGGGCAATGAGACATTAAATCGATATTTTCCCGTCAAATAACACAGGCAAAAAAAAAAAAAATATTTGTAAAAACTTTTTAAACCAATACAGTGTTATGTATTTTTGGGTGCTGAAACCGTATCTGGTATCAGTTTTTTTGTATCACCCACAGTTCTCTCACAATATGACATCGATTAAATTTCAAAATGGGAAAAATTTGATACATAAAAAATAACAACTTAAACCGTACTTTTATTTGATTAGGCTACAATTTTTACTCACGATAACATACTTCACTTTAATGTGAATATTTTAGATGCTTATTTTTTTGTATTTCCTTTCCCTTTTCTTTGTGACGTTTCTTGTAAAGCTTTTTCTCCGATGTGATTCATTTTATTGTTCTCTATGATGTGACCAACAGTAATCACCCATCATGTTGATAATCCACCGTCCCTGGTACCGTGTCTCCATCTCCTTTATGTCCTGATGGAACCGTTCCCCCTGCTCTTCACTCACATCGCCTAAGTTTTTAGGAAAAAAGTCAAGATGGTTGTGCAAGAAGTGGACTTTAAGGCTCATCAGACAGCCCAGATTTTTGAACTTGTCTATCATATTAGCTACAATAAGTTCATAGTTAGGGTCTTTCACATTCCCCAAAAACTTAGTAACAACTTCTTTAAATGATATCCAAGCCTCTTTTTCCTTTGTAATCATCCTTGCTTCAGAGTTGGAATCGAACATCATTTTACGAATATCAGACCCAACGAAAACCCCTTCTTTCAGTTTAGCTTCTGATAAATGAAGACATCTTTTATACAAATATTTAAAACATTCACCATCTTTAGGCAAGGCTTTCACAAATTGTTTCATTAAACCTAACTTGATGTGTAGTGGTGGAAGAAGAATCTTTTTTGGGACTACTAAAGTTTTATGCAAAATGTTCTTCTCGCCAGCTGTTAAAGTCTTTCTTACGGGCCATTGTTTTTTGAACCAATGTTGATCCCTTGCTCTGCTATCCCACTCACATATAAAACATGGAAACTTTGTAAATCCCTTTTGTTGACCAAGGACCATTGAGACAACTTTTAAACCTCCACATGGCATCCAATCGTGAGATGGATAGCTAATTTTCTGTACAATCATGTTAAGATTTGCGTGTTTCCTTCGTATGGACTGAATGAGCAACAGGCAATGAAGCATAAGAATTTCCGTTGTGTAACAGAACACCTTTTAAACTAGTTTTTGATGAGTCTATAAAAAGCCTCCAATCTTTCCTTTTGTACTCAATGCTAAATTCGTTCATTAGGCTACCAATATCATGGCAGTAAACCAAATCCTCTTCCTGCTTGAAAAACTGATCAAACTGTTGATCTCTTGTTCTATAATAGTAAATAGATATTCTAAATTGAAATAAATGTTTTTCTCTCAGTCTAGAACCAAGCAATTCTGCTTTTTCCTTAGTCAAACCCAAATCTCTCACTAAATCATTTAACTCAGCTTGTGTAAATAACTGTGGTTTTAAATTTTCTAAAGAACATTGAAACTCATCATCATCCGGTTCGACTTTCATTAAATTCGGGACTGGACTGTAAAACGTCATCAATAGACTGAGGTGGCTCAGCGACAGAAAGTACCGGTCCATGTCCTACCGACCGATTAACTGAAGTAAAGTTAGTTACTTTCTTATTTTTGGAGTTATATTCAGAAACATCAACCTGCCAAAATAACAATCATTTGAATGATTTTCTTGCTCTACTACAAATTCACCACATATATAACAACAAGTATTGGGAGAGTTTTTACAGCCACGATTAGCCATACTTTGGGTTTGAATTAAAACACATGGATTAAACACTGCAATCTGAAGTTATATTAACTAGAAGAAAACAAACAGCTGTGACATTTATCGGAAGTGCCAACCTAATAATATTTAATTTTACTGCCAACCTTATAAAATTCTGATTTTAATGCCAACCTAATAACATTCGAACGACAAGAAATAAACTTTTCACATTTCGAATATTAAAATGTGGAAAATTGGTGGGTGAAACGACATTTTTATTATTACTTTCGGACTCAGCACACCAAACAACATAGGAATCAGGTAAAATTATTAAAAAAGTTTTTTCATCGTTGGCCTGTGTAATCCATTGTTTGACGTGCTGTGTGAGAGCTGGCATTTCATGATCAAAAATGATGCGACGTTTTCGATTGTTTTTCCCGATTTCATCGAGGATTTTAAACAAACAAATTATTGTGTACCATTCAGCATTAACTGTTCTTCAATCCTCTAAAGCAATGGTTACAACATGTCCAGTATAACCAAAGATGCAAGTGATCATTTCCTTGGAAGCGCCTCGCGAACGAACCACTTTTGTTGGATTCAATTCATCTTGGAACACCTGGCTGATTGTTGCTTAGTTTTCGGCTCGTACGAATATATCCAAGTTTCGTCTTCTATTACGATATTATATACGGATTTCGCATGTCCTCCGTCGAATTTTTTGAGCATTTCCTTACGCTAATTGACATGAGCCTATTTTTGAGTTTCGGTCAAATTATGCGGAATCCAATGGGAACAGCTAAATGTTCTTGCAAAATCGAGTATACGGCAGTCTTCGATATATCTGCCTCTATCTCATGGTACGTTACATGCCGATCCTCTTCAGTCATATTGCGTGCAACATCGATGTTTTTTGAAACAACTAATTTTAGTCGACCTTCACGAAATCCATCGCTGACGGAAGCATGACCATGACGAAATTCTGCAAACCAATGGTAAACAATCTTTTCTAATAGTGATTCATTACCAAAAGTTAAACGAAGCGATTCGAGGCATTGTTGTTGAGTTAGGCTTTTACTAAAATTGTAAAAAATCATCCAACAAATACTTTCCTGCGAAATTTCTATTTCTTCACAAAACTGTTTTTTTTTTAAACTATAATTGTAAACAAACTACTCGGCCAATTTCTGAGCTGCCACTGTTTTAACAATAACATATGTCAAATTTAACAAGAATGGTAATCTCAATAGCACCATCTAATGGTCGTTTTTAAAAACTTAAAAGGTGGCCCTCGTATACTTAGCAGCCGCTGTAGGTATCATTTTCGGACCTTTTGGATGATTACATAGGAAAACAGCGTATGCATCATTCATGTTCGATAATATACAGGGTGAGTCAACTATAGAGTAAAGTTCATTATCTCATTTGTTTCGGGAATGACGAAAAAATGTTAAATACAATAGTTTTAGGGAATGTTAAAGTGCACAGTTTAAAGTTATTTTTGAGTATACAGGGTACTTCAAAAAAGTGTGGCCGATATAACATATGTTTTTTTAAATGGAACATCCTATTGTCTAATTTATCTTTAAATTCTGCTTAAAATATTATAACTTTTTTATTTATAATGTTATATACATAAACCTAGCAGTTTTTCTAATATTTCAATTTTTTCAAAAAAATACTAGTTTTCAGTTTTGTAAAAAATTGCCGGTAGCGCCATTGTTTCTGAAGGTAGAGTACTTATAATTGGTAGGAGCGTTCTATAGAGATGAAGAAAAGATATATGTAAAGAAATTTGAGTTAGATGCTACAGGGTGTTCAAAATAAATTTATACATTTCGACTATTTTAAATTGAAAAATCTCAAATTTTTTAAATGGTAAACCCTGTATATTATTATTTTTCTGATAGATTTTACAAAACCCTCCAACTTTTATTAAGTATGTCATATACCTATTTCTAACAGTTTTCGATTTATTTTGAATTTTTCATGTTTTACCCTTGTTTTTAATACACTTACGCTATTGTGAAAACATAAACAAATAGTTAATAATAATTTTAATATAGTTTAACTGGTCTAATGATTAATTATTATGACGTAATAAATGTTCAAAAATATGCCCGTCTACTTGAATAGGCATGTTTAGTCGTTTTACTATATTTTCCTTCACTTTCCGTAGCATAAAGGGCGTCATTGTCCTGCACGCATCCCGTATCCTGTTTTCCATATCTACTGGTGTTGTAGGGGGATTCACATAAACACGATCTTTAATGTAGCCTCACAAAAAGAAGTCTAAATATGTTCAGTCACATGATCGAGGGGGCTACTGAATGAATCCATCCCTACCGATCCATTTTTGTAGGTAACGATCGTCTAAAAATTCACGAACTTCATGGTGTAATGAGCAGAAGCTCCGTCTTGTTGAAACCACATTTGTTCCCTTTCAAAGTTATCAACATCTTCAAGAAGCTGGGGTAATTCGTTTTGCAAAAAATTTAGTATCTAGGCTTGTTAAGCGGTTCGCGGAAAAAATATGGACCAATAATTCGAAAATTTAATATTCCATACCATACATTAAGCAACCAGTAGTTTAGGACCCAAAATGGCTTAACTGTTGAATAATAATGCATGTTATAGCTGTTAACTGCTCCATTACTGCGAAAAGTAGCTCCATCAGAAAACATTATTTTGGATAAAAAATTTGGACCGGCCTCTATTGCTCCATTCATGGTGGTACAGAAGCTTATTCGTCGTTCAAAATCACGGTCTTGAAGTTCTTGGTGTAGTTCCATATGAAAGGGATGATACTTGTATTTTCTCGTGGTGCGATTAGCCGTAGATTGGGATGTCTCAGATAAGTCAGCTAGTTGACGGCTGCTGACCTGGAGATCTTCAACATAAAGTAAAATCTCTATTTCTTTTTCCTCATTGATAGCATTCTGGTTTATTACTTTCCGTTTCGTATACTCAACACTACCACTACCATCAAACCGTTCCATCAAGCACTGAAAAGATTTTCTCGATGGTATACGTCTATTAGGGTACTTCGCTCCGTAAAGCCAGCCTCGCCCAGTATATAAACCATATCAGTTAATTCATTTTTGGGAAAATCCATAACTATTACGTTTATACGTCACCTACTACAAAAAATTAAACTATTTTTACTTGCTTAATAGACATGTCAAAATTTGACAATGCCTACATTTTTGTTTTGTCTTGATGTTATAGCGTATTAAAAACAATGACAAAAATTAAAAAATTAATAATAAATCGAAAACTATTAGAAATAGGTATATGACATACTTAATAATAGTTGGAGGTTTTTGTAAAATCTAACAGAAAAATAATAATATACAGAGTATGTATTTAAAAAAATTTGAGATTTTTTCAATTTCAAATTGTCGAAATGTACGAATTTATTTTGAACATCCTGTAGTATCTAACTCAAATTTCTTTACATATATCTTTTTTCTTGACTCTATAGAATGCTCGTACTCATTATGAGTATTCCACCTTCAGAAACAATGACGCTACTGGCAATTTTTTTACAAAATTGAAAATAAAAAAGTTATAAAATTTTACGCAGAATTTAAAGATAAATTAGAAAATAGGATGTTCCATTTAAAAAAAACATATGTTATATCGGCCACACTCTTTTGAAGTACCCTGTATACTCAAAAATAATTTTAAACTGTGCACCTTAACATTCCCTAAAACTATTGTATTTAACATTTTTTCGTCATTCCCGAAACAAATGAGATAATGAACTTTACTTTATCGTTGACTCACCCTGTATAACCATAATAAGGCCATATCTTGTCTAAATAAACTTTTCAAATAAAATTATTACAAATCTAAATTATACGATTTAGTTGCCCGATAGCAATTAAATCTCTTTCTCTATGTAAAACTAAATTCCTAACTTGACTAGAAAACCTTAGGACCTTCAATTTTGTTTTTAATAAATGCTCCCTATCAATCAAACTATACAAAAAGACGGCAATTCCTTTGTAGGATTTAGCATATTTTGAAATCATAATGTGAGCTTCTAACATACTAAAGACTGTTTTATACCTAACTTTAAATTCTCTGTCCGCCCCTGCGAGGAGTTTTGTCAAAACAATTTCAGATGGGTGGGCTCAATCTCAAATCTAATCCACCTGGTTACAGCTGTTGTTTGTGTTTGGGGGAACGGAAAAGATTATGTTACAAAGAGGTGTTAAGTAGTTTTTTTTTCGTATAAGTGTTCAGATTTAATTACGAACTTATCTTTTGAACAATATTGATTTCTTGAATTAGAGAGAGAGACAAAATTAAATTATTTTCCGATATTTCGTTTACGATTTCACGAGAAAGAACCCCGCACCAATCTTAAGTAAATATGGTTGTTTGTGCTATGGACCTTCCAATCACAGAATCAGCACCTGTGTTAAATACTTATATTTTTCCGTATTTATGGGTGACTAGCAGTGCCTGCGGCTCCGCTCGCGTGGACTTGATTCACTACTATCGGCACTGCTTATTCCTTATATTACCTAACGTAATAAAATATCTGCCATTATGTCCCCTTATCTCCCATTATTTCTCCTAATCTCCCATTATCTATACATAATTTCTATTATCTAGGCTTATCTCTGCTTATCTCCCATTATTTTTCCTTATCTCTCATTATTTCCCCTTATCTCCCATTATATCACCTTATCTCCCATTATCTAGGCTTATCTAGACTTATCTCGCAATATTTCTCCTTATCTCCCATTATTTCTCCTTTTCTCCCATTATCTCACCATAAATTTCATTATTTAGACTTATCTCTGCTTATCTCTCATTATTTCTCCTTATCTCCCATTATTTATACTTATCCCCCATTATCTCACCTTATCTCCCATTAACTAGGCTTATATCGAATTACATAGAACATATGTATAAATTTATAAAAACACGTAAATCGGATAAGTGGTTCTCAAGTGATAAGCGCACTAACTTACAGACAGACAGACAGAGAGACGTTGCTTTTTATATATAAATTATATTCGTTGCAGTATGATATTGTTCCATATTTAATGGTTTAGGCAATGTATTGCAAGAGAACGCGCTAACGGTAACCTTTTTTCCGACTTGATTCACCATTATCGTCACTGCCCTTTCCTTATGTTACCGAACGCAATAAAATATATCCTATAACCTGGCCAGAGAACATATGTATATTTAAAAAAAAAGCACGTAAATCGGATAAATGATAAGCGCACTAACGGATAGACAGACAGACAGAGAGACGTTGCATTTTATATGTATTATAGATATTCTTTGCTGCATCATATTGTGCCATATTTAATGGTTTAGCATGTTTAAAAAAAAAGCGCGCAAATCGAATAAGTGGTTCTCCAGTGATAAGCGCATTAACGGACAGATAGACCGACAGAAAGACGTTGCATGTTATGTATATATTATAGTTATCCTTTGCTACATGATATTGTTCCATATTTAGTGGTTTAGGCAGTGTATTGCAAGAGAACGCGCTAGCCGCAAATTTTTTTTCCGTTTTAATTCACCAATATCGTCACTGCTTATTCCTTATGTTACCTAACGTTATAAAATATAGCCTATAACCTGGCCAGAGAACATGTCTATCTTTTTTTTTTTAAAAAAAAAGCACATAAATCGGATAAGTGGTTTTCCAGTGATAAGCGCACTAACGGACAGACAGAGAGACGTTGCATTTTATATATATTATAGATTATAGATATTCTCTTCTAAATAATATTGTTCCATATTTAATGGTTTAGACTGTGTATTGCAAGAGAACGCGCTAGCGACAAACTTTTTTCTGCTTCATTCACTATTATCGTCACTGCTCATTCCTTATGCTACCTATCGTAATAAAATATAGCCTATAACCTGACCAGAGAACATATGTATGTTTTTTAAAAATAAGTACGTAAATCGGATAAGCGGTTTTCCAGTGATAAGCGCACTAACGGACAGACAGACAGACAGAGAGACGTTGCATTTTATATATATTATTATAGATTGAATGGCCTGCGTGCGGAATTTGTATCCACAGGACCGAGAGTATTCTTGTTAGTATTTGATAAAAATGATTAACTATGCCTGTACGCTGTAAGTCAAAAAAGGCGAGGGAGGAGAGAGAGAGCATAGATAGGATACTAGTATTCAACAAAAATGTTGATTCTGTGATTGGAAGGTCGGTAGCGAGAAATCCATTCATAGAATCATCTATTTTCGCGACCATTATGCATGATGTTTAACCAGTCATTGAAGGAGGGTTATTTTCCTGAGTATTTGAAGACCAGTTTTGTCACCCCTGTGTTCAAGTCAGGGGACAGGGCTAATATCGCAAAACTATAGCCAAATAAGTATTTTGAACACTGTTTCTAAATTCTTTGAAAACCTAGTAACTAAACTATTGGAACTAAAGGATTACACCCAAATAAGAACATGACGTCACAAGCCTTGTCTGTCAAATTTGACATCTAAAATTTAAAACTGGGGGAAAAACGAATTTTTTTAAAAATATCGAAAAAAGTTATAAAGAAAAAAGGATTAAATTTAAGTTTTACGTCTATATGCCAATTTTCAAAAAAATTTTACAAAATTCACTTTTTTTTTCAGTTACATCCCCCGAAAATGATAATCGAAAGTTTTTCTTATTCATTGTATTATATACTTTTTTAGTGGTTAATATTTTACTAAATGTTACGAAAAAAAAATTATTTAGGCCGTAAAATTAGGCAATACTGGTGCAAATCTGCTTAAAATTTATGACACGTTCAATTTTTACTATTATAAAAAATTAATGTTATTTACTAAATAAAAAACGTTCTTAAGTTTCTACGCCTCTTCCTTCCTTTTCAATGCACATTCCAGATGTACAAGTATGAAATGCAGATTTCAGACAACAGATGGTGCACCAATGCAGTTTGTGCTATAAAGATTTGACACTGCGCCATTTTGTTGTGTCATCAACAAGTGTCAGACGCGCACGAGTGAAATTTGCGGACAGCATAAATTTTTTGTTTTCATTTGAAGAAAACTGCTGTTGAATCATACCAATTACTTCGAGAAGCTTATGGTGAACATGCTCCATCGCAAGATACGTGTGAACGATGGTTTCGGCGTTTCAAAAGTGGTGACTTTGATGTTGCAGACAAGGAACGTGGAAAACCGCCAAAAAAATACGAAGATGTGATATTGCAAGCATTGTTGGACGAAGATGATTCACAAACACAAAAACAACTCGCCGAGCAATTGGGCGTTAGTCAACAAGCTGTTTCCAATCGGCTACGAGAGATGGGAAAGATCCAGAAGACCGGTAGATGGGTACCACATGAGTTGAACGATAGGCAAATGGAAAAGCGCAAAAACACGTGATATTTTGCTCGCTCGGTACGAAAGGAAGTCGTTTTTGCAACGTATAGTTACAGGGGGGGGGGGGAAAGTGGATTTATTTTGAGAATTCCAAGCGCAAAAAATCATAGGTAGACCCAGGCGCACCATCCAGATCGACCACAAGACTGAATCGCTTTGGCAGAAAGACGATGCTCTGTGTTTGGTGGGACCAGAGAGGCATGGTCTATTATGAGCTGTTAAAACCTGGGGAAACGGTTAATACTAAACTTTACTAACAACAATTGGCCGATTTGAACCGTTCGCTGCTTGAAAAAAGGCCAGAATACCGAAAGAGGCAACACAAAGTCATTTTTCTTCATAACAATGCTCTATCACATACGGCAAAACCAGTTCGCGACACGTTGGAAGCACTCAGCTGGGAAGTTCTACCCCATGCGGCTTACTCACCAGACTTGGCTCCTTCCGATTACCACTCGTTTGCATCGATGAGTCACGCACTTGCTGAGCAGCGCTTTGATTCGTACGAAGATGTGAAAAAAATGACTGGATGAATGGTTCGCAGCAAAAGGGGAAGATTTTTACTGGCGTGGTATTCACAAATTGTCCGAAAGATGGGAAAAATGTATAACAAGCGATGAAGCATAGTTTGAATAAAGCACTTTTTTTATCATTCTTCCGAATTTAACATGTTTTTTTAGAAAAAAAAAACCCGCGTTTCATACTTGTACACCGGTAATAGTTCTGTTATAAATTTCATGACGAACATTCGCATAGAACTCCGGCTTGATTTTATGTACAGGCTGGCCGATAGTTTCTTCTAAGTGTGCGATATTTTCAAAAGGTCTCCGAGCATAAACTAAATTTTTTAAATGCTCAACAAAAAAAAGTCACAGGGCGTAAGATCGGGTGACCGCGGCGCGGCGGCCAAGGTACTTCACAGGAAAACGTACCAATCCACTTCCCAGAAAAGTTTTCGTCCAGCCAATTTCTAATTTCCAAGGTGCTGTGACTAGATGCTCCATCTTGTTGGAAGTACATTTTCATTCTTTCCTCTAAACTAAAATCTTCCAGTTCATTGGAAAGTTCGTTGTTTAGAAACTGTAAGTACCTCGCGGCTGTAAGATTTCCCCTAAAAAGAAACGGGCCAATAATTCTGTCATTAAAAATACCGCACCAAACATTAGTTTTAAAGGAATATTGACCTCTTGTATCTATTGTAAAATTTGGATTGCTATCCGCCCACCATCTACAATTTTGCGACGAGACAACACCATTAGAATTAAAAGTACATTCATCACTGAACAAAATATAAAGGGTGTTTTTTATAGAGGTATAAAACTTTAAGTTGGCAACACTTTTTTAACTGGCGGCCATTTTGTCAGCTGTCAAGTGATTTATGTTTAGTTTGGTTTGGCATTTCAACATGAATAGACTGACTCCTGAACAATGCTTCCAAATTGTGCAAATTTATTTTGAAAATCATGGTTCTGTTCGAAATACGTATCGCGCACTACGTCCATTTTACGGTCAACATAATCGTCCATCAGAGCAATTAATTCGATTAACTATGGAACGTTTTCACACCACGTTTACTCTAAATGATAATACGCATCCACAGAGACGTCGTACAGTGCGTACAGAAGAAGTCATCGCTGCTGTAGAGCGTAGCGTAGAGGAAGACCCGAATCAGTCTATCCGCCATCGTGCACAGGAATTGGATATGTGTCCATCCACTTTATGGAAGATTTTGCGGAAAGATCTTGGTTTGCGTGCTTACAAAATCCAACTCGTGCAACAATTGAAGCCACACGATCACCTAGCAAGGCGTAGATTCGGTGAATGGGCCCAAAACAAGATTGCCGCTGATCCCAATTTTCATAAGCGAATTTTGTTTAGCGATGAAGCTCACTTTTGTTTGAATGGATACGTCAATAAACAAAACTGCCGTATTTTGAGTGATGACAATCCTCAAGTGGATGTTGAGACACCGTTACATCCAGAAAAACTGACTGTTTGGTGTGCTTTATGGGCTGGTGGAATCATTGGTCCGTACTTCTTTAAAAACGATGCTGGTCAGAACGTACAGTCAATGGTGACCGCTATAGAGCCATGATTACTGACTTTTTCGTTCATCAATTGAACAACCATGATGTGCAGGAGCTGTGGTTTCAATAAGACGGCGCAACATGTCGCACAGCTTGCGCCACAATTGATTTATTGAAGGAAACGTTTGGTAACCGCATAGTTTCACGTTTCGGACCCGTGAATTGGCCTCCAAGATCGTGCGATTTAACGCCGCTAGACTATTTTCTGTGGGGATATGTGAAGTCGCTAGTCTACGCCGATAAGCCCGAAACGATTGACCACTTGAAGGACAACATTCGCCGCGTTATTGCCGATATACGGCCACAAATGTTGGAAAAAGTCATCGAAAATTGGACCTCCAGATTAGACTACGTCCGAGCCAGCCGTGGCGGTCATATGCCAGAAGTCATATTTAAATTATAATGCCAGAAGATTATCTTTCGAATAAAGTAAATTTCATGTCAATTTAAAAAATTCATCTTTGTTTTATTCCATTTCAAAGTTCTATACCTCTATAAAAAACACCCTTTACTTTGTAAATGACGGGTCTTCTTCAGTTTTACTTTGCAGCCACAAAGAAAAATACATACGCCTATCATAATGTTATTCTTTGAGAGTGTGGACAAACTTTGGTTTATAAGGTTTAAACCTATTTTTTTTAAGCACTCTTTGAACTGGATTATGAGATAAACCCACATTGTGCAATATTTTGACAACTGAAGTTCTAGGCGTTTCAATCACATTCTGCATAACTGCAAATTCAGCATCCTCATTAGAAACCCAATAGTCATGTTGACGTTTAAAATTATTCTCCATCCATCTATATTTTTAAAGTTGATAAGAATTCTTTCTGCTGTTGTATGCGTTATAACTTTTTCCGGATGTTGTTGGTTAAAAATGACGGCAGCTTCTCTTTGGGTTTTGTAGTTATAACCCACGATCAAAACTATTTCTATTTTATCTTGCTTAATCAATCTAATTGGCATTTTTATTAAAGGAGAAAATTTTGAAAACTGCTATTATTGCATTAATAATAGTGAACAAACTAATGTCAGTTTGATGTTTTATGTGACAAAGGAACAAAACACGAAATCCATGGTAACTGCGACAAAGATACGTGAAAGCCTTTTATATTATAATTTTGTTTGACTTAATAGCAAAACATGAATGTATATTCTTTCCACCAATATTGCGTTGCAAAGCGTTGTAATAATTTTTAAAAATTTTGTTTTTGATCTTTTGAAAATATGTTAAAAAACATTTAGAATAATCTATCCCCAGAACCTGTATATGAAATTAAGAAAGAGCTTCTCGCGAATGTTCGCCATATCTATAATATATATAAAATGCAACGTCTCTCTGTCTGTCTGTCTGTCCGTTAGTGCGCCTATCACTGAAGAACCACTTATCCGATTTACGTACTTTTTTTTTAAAACATACATATGTTCTCTGGCCAGATTATAGGCTATATTTTATTACGATAGGTAGCATAAGGAATGAGCAGTGACGTAAAATAGTGAATGATGTCGGAAATAAGTTTGCCGCTAGCGCGTGCCTTTGCAATACACAGCCTAAACCATTAAATATGGAACAATATTATGTAGCAAAGAATATCTGTAATGTATAATCTATAATATATATAAAATGCAATGTCTCTCTGTCTGTCTGTCTGTCCATTAGTGCGTTTATCACGCGGGAACCACTTATCCGATTTACCTGTCTTTTTTTAAATTCATACATATATTCTTTGGTCAGGTTATATAATAATAATAATAATAATAATCTATATCTATAATATATATAAAATGTAATGTTTGTCTGTCTGTCTGTCCGTTAATGCGCTTATCCCTCGAGAATCACTTATCCGATTTACATGATTTTTTAAATTCATACATATGTGGTCTGACCAGGTTATAGGTATATATTTTATTACATCTATAATACATATAAAATGCAACGTATCTCTGTCAATACACAGTCCAAACCATTAAATATGGAACAATGTTATGTAGCAGACAATATCTAAAATATATATAAAATGCAATGTCTCTCTGTCCGTCTGTCTGTCTGTCTGTCTGTCCGTCCGTTAGTGTGCTTATCACTGGAGAACCACTTATCTGATTTACGTGCTTTTTTTTTAAACATACTTATGTTCTCTTCCAGGTTATAGGATATATTTTATTAGGTGACATAAGGAATAAGCAGTGACGATAATAGTGAATCAAGTCGGAGAAAAGTTTGCCGCTAGCGCGTTCTCTTGCAATACACTCCCTAAAGCATTAAATATGGAAGAATATCATGTAGCAAAGAATACAATATATATAAAATGCAACGTCTCTCTGCCTGTCTGTCTGTCCGTTACTGCGCTTATCACTCGAAAACCACTTATCCGATTTACGTGTTTTTATAAATTTATACATATGTTCTATATAATTCGATATAAGCCTAGATAATGGGAGATAAGGTGAGATAATGGGAGATAAGGAGAAATAATGGGAGATAAATCGAGATAAGCCTCGATAATTAGAGATAAGGTGAGATAATGGGAGATAAGCAAAGATAAGCCTAGATAATGGGAGTTATGGTGAGATAATAGGAGATAAGGAGAAATAATGGGAGATAAGAAGAAATAATGGGAGATAAGTCGAGATAAGCCTAGATAATGGGAAATAAAGTGAGATAATGGGAGATAAGGAGAAATAATGGGAGATGAGCAGAGATAAGCCTAGATAATGGAGATTATGTAGAGATAATGGGAAATAAGGAGAAATATTCGGAGATAAGGAGAAATAATGGGAGATATTTTATTACGTTGGGTCACATAAGGAATAAGCAGTGACGATAGTAGTGAATCAAGTCCAAGCGAGCGGAGCCGCGGGACCGGCTAGTAACTTATAAAAGAACTATTTTGTGCATTGAAGAAGGAATTAAGAAACTTAAAAAACTACAAATTTGCTCAAATGTATTACATACAACAGTTAATATTTATTATATTAGCCCTTAGAACAAAACACGAAATCCATGGAACTGCGACAAAGATACGTGAAAGCCTTTCATATTATAATTTTGTTTGACTTAATAGCAAAACATGAATGTATATTCTTTCCACCAATATTGCGTTGCAAAACTTTGTAACATTTTTTAAAAATCTTGTTTTTTGACCTTTTGAAAATATGTTAGAAAATATTTAGAATAAACTATCCCCAAAATCTGTATATGAAATTTAATATATTTTGTATATTTTTTTTTTTTTTTTTTTTTTTTTTTTTTTTTTTTTTATGGGTCTAGCACACGTGCTACAGGGAAGTCCCTAAAGCGCTACAGGAGCGACACGTGTGCGGAGAGAAAGCGATTCACGTTGTTCTTGAATCGCTGTAGATTGTACTCGGTGGGAAACACAGTCCTGGGTAAACCATTCCAAAGGTATGATGTTCTCCATATAAAAGACTGCTTGAAAAGCGTTGTACGAGGAGTAACAAGCTGAACCTCATACGGATGTGAAGCATTAGCGCGACGTGTACTTCTAATATGCACCGCTCTGGGAGGAATTAGACGGGCCACATCTTTCGAACACTTTCCATGAAAGTACTTGTAGAATAGGCTCAAGTCGCCAACCGTTCTTCGATGTTCCAGCGAATCAAGGCCGTCGGTCAGTTCCGGGTGTCCAATCAGACGAACAGCTCTTCTCTGGATAGAATCCAACAAATGCAGTGTATGTTTGGGAGCGGAGCTCCAAACATGGGAGCAGTATTCCATAGTTGGTCGAATTTGCGCTTTGTAAAGAATTAACAGTTGTTGTGGAGTGTAAAGCTTTCTGGTTCGAAACAATATTCCCAACTTTTGAGAAGCTCTTCTTGCTATGCCTGCAAACATGTTCATGCCAGGACATATTTGCTCCCAAATTAACGCCTAACAGATTGAGTGACGATGTTAGAGGGATGGAGTGCCCCGACATAACTATGTCGGGTTCTGCAACGTTAACTTTTTTAGAAAAAACTGCCGCCTGGGTTTTTGTAGCGTTAAATTCCACTTGGTTACTGTCACCCCAAGATAGAATTTCTTCCAGGTCTTTGTTAAGTTGAATGACTTCCTGCTGTCTGCGGATATTCGTCTGAGCAGTCGATGTCCGAGCGTTCAAAGTGAATGAAGAGATAAGTGTACTGTCATCTGCAAAGCTGTAGATTGGATTCTCGGTCTTTTCCAGCAGATCGTTAATATAAATGAGGAAGAGAGTAGGAGACAGTATGGAACCTTGGGGCACACCGGCGTTGATAGTGAAGGTGCTAGAAAGAAATCCGTCAACTGCCACTCGTAAAGAACGCTCTCTGAGGAAACATGAGAGCCACAAACAGAACTTTTCAGACATACCATAAGAACGTAGCTTAGCCAACAGCCCATCGTGCCAAACACGGTCAAATGCCTTGGATATGTCAAGAGCAACCGCTCGAGATTCTCCAAAGTGTTCAATTGCGTTGTTCCAAACATGTGTTACATAAGTCAGAAGATCTCCTGTTGATCTATTTTTACGAAAGCCATATTGCTGATCACTAATAATGTTGAATCCTTCAAGATATTTTAGAAGATGCTGATTGATAGCCTTTTCCATTACTTTCGATATTATTGAGAGTAGTGCGATTGGTCGGTAGTTATTTGGCAAGGTCTTCTTGCCTTTTTTAGGTATCGGCTGAACTGTGGCACATTTCCAGCAGGAAGGAAATATTCCCTTTCTGTAGGATAGGTTGAAAAGTCTACAGAAAACTGGTGTTAGTTCCCTCGCACAGTTCTTGAGAACTACGGCAGGTATTCCGTCAGCGCCTGAAGCCTTTTTGGTGTCTAGCTTCATCAAAATACGTTTTATGATACGCTGTCTGAAGACAATATCGGGCATCCTTGACTGCACTATGGGAATAGTAGGTGGTGTTTTTCCTTGGAAATCGACAGTAGAATGTGAAGCAAAGAGTTCAGCCAACAAGTTCGTTTTCTCAACAGGTGTCGTTGCAATAGAATTATCTGGCCGTGTGAGTGGTGGTATGGTGGATTTGGTGAAATTCTGACCAACTGCCTTAGCGACTGACCAAAAGGACCTGGAATTGCCGGGACAAGCGAGAAGTTTGTTTCTAATCCGTTGATTGTGTACCTCCTTGGTTTCGTCGATAATTTCTTTGCATCTGTTCCTGGCACGAACCAAGATGTTACGATTTATGGTGTTAGGATCTTCACGCCACTGTCGGTATGCAAGATGTTTAGAAGCAACAGCTTCTTTGCATTTTAGGTCAAACCAAGGCTTGCCGTTGGAAGGGCATTTCTTCGAAAAAGGGATGTAAGCATCCATACCGGCCAAAATAACATCGGAAACCTCCCTGGCGCAGTCAGATGGGTCGTCGAATCGAAAACAAACGTCCAACCAAGGGAAAGTTCGAAAATATTCCTTGAGATCTTCCCATTTAGCAGATTTGTAGTGCCAAATCTTGCGCGGTTTGGGCGCCTCTCTGTCACTGATTGGTAGAATACTCGATGTCGAAAGTAGTTTATGGTCGGAAGAACCTAACGGTGGATTTACGCTGACTGTGTAAATCTCCGGATTGGTGGTTAAAAACAGATCAAGAAGACTGGCGAACTCTCCGTCTCGATCAGGGATCCGTGTTGGTTCATCAATAAGCTGAGTCAAGCCACAACTGATTGAAAATGATTCGGCTTCACGACCTTGTTCGTCGGTAGTATTTGAATATTTAAGCCAGTTGATGTTATGGACATTAAAGTCGCCCAGGATGGCAATTTCGGCATTTGGATAGTTAATTTGTAAATGATCTATGGTGTCTGCAAGAGAAGCGAAAAGTGTTCTAAAGTTTGTATCACTTGGTGGTCGATAGAGGATACAGACGAACCTTGTGGTTGGTTGAGTCGTTATTTTTTAACCATATAACATCAAAAATATATATATATATATATATATATATATATATATATATATATATATATATATATATATATAATAATAATAATAAAAGAATTTATAAAAGCACTGTTTTATGCGTTGAAGAAGGAATTAAGAAACTTAAAAAAACTACAAATTTGCTCAAATTTATTACATAACATTAATAGTTATTAGCCCTTAGAAGTTGAGCTGTCCAATTATGCAGCTTTGCACCAAGATTACATTGTTAAACCACGACTTTTTGACAGAACTTGTTTTTCAGCTTAATTTTAAGGCCTAATTATTTTTTTTCTTAACATCTAATGAAACATCAACTAATAAATAAGTACATAAGATAATTTATGTGGAAAAACAGTTGATTGTCATTTTAGGGGAAAATAATTTAAAAAAAAGCCAATTTCATCAAATCTTTGGTACATAAATGTAAAAGCGCAAAACAATCATTTTTTCTTTATAACTTTTTTTGATATTTTCAATAAAAATACGATTTTTTCACATTTTAAAATTTAAATGTCAAATTTGACAGGCAAGGCATATGACGTCATAACCTAATTTGGGTGTAATCCTAAATATAAAACATGCGCTAACATATTTCGAAGTTAAATTTAGATCAAAAGTGACAGATGTAATACAACGAATATGTATATTACGGTGGAAATGGACTTGGCATATCGAAGGCCGAATGATAACAGATGGACACGCCGTATAGTTGAATGGAGGCCTAGAGAACACAAAAGATGCAAAGGTAGACCACATACAATGGATGATGGACGGTCGACATAAAAAGATTAGCAGGAGACGATTGGATGCAAAAAGCAAACAACAAAACTCATTGGAGACAACTTGGGGAGCCTTACATCGGACTATGGATGGAAGAAGCTAATGATTATGATGATGATGATATATGTTTAAAAAAATTACTCCTGAACGAAATATTCAGTTTTAAGGGATTTTTATTCCCTTGACTAAAAAAGTACTGTATTTATGAAAAAGCCACTCTCCGAAATTCTTGCTTTTCCTCACGTTTCAAGGTTCTTAGACTAGACGAGAATACAGTTATCTGCTTGACTGTCTCTCTGTTGGCACGATAACTTTCGAAGGTATTTATTTAGATAAGAGAATTGGTCACTTTTCGAGGTTCTTAAAGCCGGTAAATCTCAAAACTAAGTTTTTTTGTCATTATTTTCGATTTTAATTTTTTTTTTATGGGTCTAGCTCACGTGCTGCAGGGATGTCCCTAAAGCGCTACAGGAGCGGCACGTGTGCGGAAAAAGCGATTCACGTTGCTCTTAAATCGCTGTAAATTGTACTCGGTGGGAAACACAGTCCTGGGCAAATTATTCCAAAGGGATGATGTTCTCCATATAAAAGACTGCTTGAAAAGCGTTGTACGAGGAGTAACAAGCTGAACCTCATACAGATGTGAAGTATCAGCGCGACGTGTATTTCTAACATGCCCCGCTCTGGAAGGAATTAAACGGGCCACATCCTCAGAACGAACAGCTCTTCTTTGAATAGAATCCAACAAATGCAGTGTATGTTTGGGAGCGGAGCCCCAAACATGGGAGCAGTATTCCATAGTTGGTCGAATTTGAGCTTTGTAAAGAATTAACAGTTGTTGTGGAGTGTAAAGCTTTCTGGTTCTAAATAATATTCCCAACTTTTGAGAAGCTCTCCTTGCTATGCCTGCAACATGCTCATGTCAGGACATATTATCTCCCAAATTAACGCCCAACAAATTGAGTGACGATGTTAGAGGAATGGAGTGCCCCGACATAACTATGTCGGGTTCAGCAACGTTAACTTTTTTAGAAAAAACTGCCGCCTGGGTTTTTGTAGCGTTAAATTCCATTTGGTTGCTGTCATCCCAAGATAGAATTTCTTCCAGGTCTTTGCTAAGTTGAACGACTTCCTCCTGTCTGCGGATATTCGCTTGAGCAGCCGATGTCCGAGCGTTCAAGGTGAATGAAGAGACAAGCGTATTGTCATCTGCAAAGCTGTAGATTGGATTCCTGGTCGTTTCCAGCAGATCGTAAATGTAAATGAGAAAGAGAGTAGGAGTCAATATGGAGCCCTGGGGCACACCTGCGTTAATAGTGAAGGTGTTAGAAAGAAATCCGTCGACCGCCCCTCGTAAAGAACGCTCTCTGAGGAAAAACAGAACCTTTCAGACATACCGCAAGAGCGTAGCTTAGCCAACAGTCCATCATGCCAAACACGGTCGAATGCCTGGGATATGTCAAGAGCAACCGCTCGAGATTCTCCAAAGTGTTCAATTGCGTTGTTCCAAACATGTGTTACATAAGTCAGAAGATCTCCTGTTGATCTATGTTTACGAAAACCATATTGGTGATCGCTAATAATATTGAATCGTTCAAGATATTTTAGAAGATGCTCATTGATAACCTTTTCCATGACTTTCGATATTATTGAAAGCAGTGCGACTGGTCGGTAGTTATTTGGCAAGGTCTTCTTGCCTTTTTTAGGTATCGGCCAAACCGTGGCACATTTCCAGCAGGACGGAAATATTCCCTTTCTGTAGGATAGGTTAAAAAGTCTATAGAAAACTGATGTTAGCTCCCTTGCATAATTTTTGAGAAATATGGCAGGTATTCCGTCAGCGCCAGAAGCCTTTTTACGCTTTATGATCCGTTGTCTGAAGACAACATCGGGCATCTTTGACTGAAATATGGGAATAGTAGGTGGTGTTTTTCCTTGGAAATCGACAGTAGAATGTGAAGCAAAGAGTTCAGCCAACAAGTTCGCTCTCTCAACAGGGATGGTTGCAATGGAATTATCTGGCCGTGTTAGTGGTGGTATAGTAGATTTGGTGAAATTTTGACTAACTGCCTTAGCGACTGCCCAAAAGGACCTGGAATTGTTGGGATATGCGAGAAGTTTGTTTCTAATTCGTTGATTGTGTGCCTCTTTGGTTTCGTCGATAATTCCTTTGCATCTGTTCCGGGCACGAACAAAGGTGTAACGATTTATGGTGTTAGGATTTTCACGGGTCTTGTAATGAGACATCAGGAAACCTATAATATCTTACATCTAGTTTTGCAAGACAAGTTAGAGGGTAAACGAGGACCAGAAAGAAGACGTATTTCCTGGCTAAACAACTTACGGCAATGATTTAGCCATACAACGACAGAATTATTTAAAGCTGCTGTCAACAAGATGAAGATCGCCAACATGATAGCCAACATTCGTCAAACGAATACGTCATTGTAAGAAGAAGAATGTAATGTTGACAAATTTACAAGTCGAAATTCAAAAAAATGTTAATATAATTGTCAAGAAATTAAGCAAGCAACATTAAATTAAATATTTTATAATTATTAATTTATAAATAATAAAAATTATCGTGCCATTGTGGACGTATTTATAAACTTTAGTTATCTGGCCTAAGATAAATTCTGTATTTGGGTTTGATGCTCTCATGAAGAAACCCCGGGGCACTTTCTAATCAATCGTCATAAAATTTAGAGATAAATTATAATTGGAAAAGTTATAAAGGTTTCGGAGAAGTTATTAAGCCGTTTCTAAAACAGGAGTTAAAATTGAAATCATAAATTATTTATGTCTGTGTTAGACCAAGCGCCAACTATGTACATCAAACTCCGATAAACTCTCTTAATTATTTTCAAAACAATTATTAAAAGTATTTAGGGAAGGAGGCTGCAGTTTTTTAAATGTTAATACTATTTTTGAAAAGAGCCATTTTTTTTATGGGTCTAGCACACGTGCTACAGGGAAGTCCCTAAAGCGCTACAGGAGTGACACGTGTGCGGAAAAAGCAATTCACGTTGTTCTTGAATCGCTGTAAATTGTACTCGGTGGGAAACACAGTCCTGGGCAAATTATTCCAAAGGGATGATGTTCTCCATATAAAATTCTGCTTGAAAAGCGTTGTACGAGGAGTAACAACCTGAACCTTATACCGATGTGAAGTTTTAGCGCGACGTCTTTATTCTAACATGCACTGCTCTGGGAGGAGTTAAGCGGGCTACATCCTTCGAACACTTTCCGTGAAAATATTGTACTTGTAGAATAGGCTCAAGTCGCCAACCGTTCTTCGATGTTCCAGCGAATCAAGGCCGCCGGTCAGTTCCGGGTCTCCAATCAGACGAACAGCTCTTCTTTGAATAGAATCCAACAAATGCGGTGTATGTTTGGGAGAGGAGCTCCAAACATGGGAACAGTATTCCATAGTTGGTCGAATTTGAGCTTTGTAAAGAATTAACAGTTGTTGTGGAGTGTAAAGCTTTCTGGTTCGAAATAATATTCCCAACTTTTGAGAAGCTCTCCTTGCTATAACAAACAGATGCTTATACTGCACTCTGTCGACGACTTACTAAGTCTATTCAAGCAGAGCGGCACAGCACGGCTGGCACTTATTGCAGAAATGCATCTTTCTTGAGCTTACTGCTCGAAGGCATAGATGGCAGCATTGGTATAACAACTAAAAATGAAACGAACGTATTTTTAGAAGTTACCAAAAGTGTTCTTCGTATTTGCTGAACCATCCCAAGATGCGTTTGGTCGTATCACGGCTCATCAGCTGGGCGATTTTTTTCGTTACATTTTTAGTTGTTATACCAATGCTACTATCTATGCCTTCGAGCAGTAAGCTCAAGAAAGGTGCGTTTCTGCAATAAGTGCCAGCCGTGCTGTGCCGCTCTGCTTGAATAGACTTAGTAAGTCACCGACAGAGTGCAGTATAAGCATCTATTTGTTATAGTTTTCCGTTAGTTACTTGGATAAAAGACTAAAAATGTGTTCTCGTATTTGCTGAACCTAGCCCAGCTGATGAGCCGTGATACGGTGAAACGCGTCTTGGGATGGTTCAGCAAATACGAAGAACATTTTTTGGTAACTTCTAAAAATACGATTTTTAGTTGTTATACCAATGCTGCCATCTCCTTGCTATGCCTGCAACATGTTCATGCCAGGACATATTTGCTCCCAAATTAACGCCCAACGAATTGAATGACGATGTTAGAGGAATGGAGTGCCCCGACATAACTATGTCGGGTTCAGCAACATTAACTTTTTTAGAAAAAACTGCCGCCTGGGTTTTTGTAGCGTTAAATTCCACTTGGTTGCTATCACCCCAAGATAGAATTTCTTCCAGGTCTTTGTTAAGTTGAATGACTTCCTGCTGTCTGCGGATATTCGTCTGAGTAACCTCTGTCCGAGCGTTCAAAGTGAATGAAGAGGTAAGTGTACTGTCACCTGCAAAGCTGTAGATTGGATTCTCGATCTTTTCCAGCAGATCGTTAATATAAATGAGAGAGTAGGAGACAGTATGGAGTCTTGGGGTACACCGGCGTTGATAGTGAAGGTATTAGAAAGAAATCCGTCGACTGCCACTCGTAAAGACCGTTTTCTGAGGAAACATGAGAACCTGGACTTTTACAGGTGTTTTAACCAAAATTAATTTTAACTTGAACAAAAATAGAATTTTTCCCTTATCTCTAGTACTGACATGGGGTAAAAAGTACCGACACTTTCTGAAAGGTGGTAGCACAAACAAGAACGATATGATTTTCAGTTAGTGTTAACGCTCAGAAGATTCGTGCAAAATTTTCATGACCTCTTACCTATTGATTTAACAGTTACAGCTGTCTAAGTAACCCTACTTTTGATTTTTACAAAATGTGTTGATTAAACATTACTTTTTGATGGGAAAGAATACAGTCAGAACTCAAAAATAGCTTTTGAAGTGTTACGGTATATCTGCTCAGTTGAAAGCAACTATACGTCGACGGTTTATTGAACTTAAATGCGTTCGTACAAGCACTCCACAAACTACAAAAAAAATCCAACCTATTGTTCTGAATGACCGCAAAGTGAAAGTGAGAGAGATAGCTAACATCGTGAAGATATCAACAATAAGTGTGAGGCATATTTTGCATGGATATTTGGGTATGAAAAAGCTATGTGCCCGATGGGTGCCGCGCACTCTCACGATTAATCAAAAACAGCAACGCGTCGAAGATTCAGACGCCGTTTGGCACTGTTTCGATGTTTTCGTGTCGATTCGTAACAATAAAATAAACATTGATCTACCAGTATACGCTTGATTCCTACAGGCAATCTGCAGAATGACTGGAATCGCACGGAAGCCGACCGAAGCGTCCAAAAACACAAACATCACCTGGAAAAGTTTTGGTAAATATTTTTTGGGATGCACATGGAATAATACTGATTCACTATCTTGAGAAGGGACAAACAATCATCGGAGATTATTATGTTGGTTTATTGGACAGTTTGAATGGTGAAATCAAGAAAAAAATGCCTCATTTAGCGAAGAAAAAAGTGTTATTTGACCAAGATAGTGCACCAACTCACAAGCCCATAAAATCGATTGCGAAATTGGACCAGTTGGGCTATGATTTGCTTCCTCACCGGCCGTATTCATCAAATTTGGCTCCCTGTGGCTCCCGGGAAGAAGATTTTGCTCAAATAAAGAACTCGAATGGTAAACATGAGGCTTATTTTAGAGAGTAGTATATGAAAGATATCCAGATGTTGAATGATCTCTGAAATAAGTGTATCGCTCTTGAAGGAGACTATGATGAAGAATAAAATCGATTTTTGACAAACAAATTGTTTGCATCCGAAGTTTCGAGACTTTTGACCTAATGTAATGGTCTTTACAATGAAAGCATTCTTTTAACGTGCTAAGCTAGAACGCAAACGAATCGTCGTTTCCATATTATAAAAAATTTTACGATATTTTTAGGAATTTTCAATGAGTAATTACTAATTATTAGAAGAGACCTATCAAAATAATATGAGCAAATAATTATTTGAACAATAAAGACTGGTATCAAGAAAAATATAATTATTAATGTTCAAACTTTATTATCTTAAATCCGGTCAAAGTTTATTCAACATAAAGTACGTGAATTCTTAGATGGGTAATAAAATTACTTAAAAAAAACTCTAATTTTGTGTGTGTGTTTATTGTATTTAATGTCATCCGTTTAATTGCTGTGCAGAACTTAAAAAAAAAATGACCAAGCGCAAGTCGGGCTTGCACGTTGATTGCTTTTATAATAAAAATTTTTGTTACGGAAGTATAAAATGATCAGTGACTTCACAAAACACACCCCAAATAAGATTTCAACAAAAAATTTTTTCCGATCTTTACTGAAAACCGAGAATCTTAAAATTTTTGTTTTTTTTTTAATATACCAGATGAACTGCTAGTATTAAAGGTAATGCACTCCTGATAATTTTCGTTCAATCTATATCCTGTGGAAAATATTCCAGAATTTTTTCAAAATCTTTTGATTAGTACTTCTCGAGATAAGGGGGGTTAATTTTTTAATTAATAAATCCTCTTTTTGATCACATAATCAAGGTAAATTGCTATTTTTTTTTTATTAATATTTCACCATAAAGCGGCCGATATTATTTAGTTTGATAAAGTCAAAATTAGTGTTTATTTTAGAAGTACATGTTTGCAAGGAAAGTACTTGATAAATCATTTTAGGAATTTTTTTAAATTGCTTCTTCTATAATCTATAATATATATAAAATGCAACGTCTCTCTGTCTGTCTGTCTGTCCGTTAGTGCGCTTATCACTGGAGAACCACTTATCCGATTTACGTACTTTTTTTTTAAAACATACATATGTTCTCTAGCCAGGTTATAGGATATATTTTATTATGTTAGGTAACATAAAGAATAAGCAGTGACGATAATAGTGAATCAAGTCGGAAAAAAGGTTACCGTTTGCGCGTTCTCTTGCAATACACTGCCTAAACCATTAAATATGGAACAATATCATGTTGTAAAGAATATAATATATATAAAATGCAACGTCTCTCTGTCTGTCTGTCTCTTAGTTAGTGCGCTTATCACTCGAAAACCACTTATCCGATTTACGTGCTTTTTTTAAACATACATATATTCTCTGGCCAGGTTATAGGATATATTTTATTACGTTAGGTGACATAAAGTGACGATAATAGTGAATCAATTCGGAAGAAGGTTTGTCGCTAGCGCGTTCTCTTGCAATACACTACCTAAACCGTTAAATATGAAACAATATCACGTAGCAAAGAATATAATATATATAAATAGCAACGTCTCTCTGTCTGTCTGTCTGTCCGTTAATACGCTTATAACTTGAGAACCTCTTATCCGATTTATGTGTTTTGTTTTATTTCATACATTTGTTCTCTGGCCAGGTTATCAATAATCTTCTATAATGTATATAAAATGTAACGTCTCTCTGTCTGTCTGTCTGTCTGTCCGTTATGCGCTTATCTCGCGAGAACCACTTATCAGATTTACGTGTTTTTTTTTTAATTCATACGTATGTTCTCTTTCCAGATTATATAATAATAATAATAATAATAATAATCTATAATCTATAATATATATAAAATGCAACGTCTCTCTGTCTGTCTGTCTGTCTGTCCGTTAGTGCGCTTATCATTCGAAAACCACTTATCGGATTTACGTGTTTGATTTTTTTTTTTAGATTTATACATATGTTCTCTGGCCAGGTTATAGGATATATTTTATTACGTTAGGTATTATAAGAAATAATCGGTGACGATAATAGTGAATCAAATCGGAAAAAAATTTGCCGCTAGCGCACTCTCTTGCAATACTCTGCCTAAACCGTTAAATATGAAACAATATCATGTAACAAAGAATACAATATATATATAAAAGGCAACGTCTCTCTGTCTGTCTGTCTTTCCGTTAATGCGCTTTTCACTCGAGAACCACTTACCCGATTTACATGTTTTTTTTTTAATCATAGATATGTTCTCTGGCCTGGTTATAAAATAATAATAATAATCTATATAATATATATATAAAACGCAATGTGTCTCTGTCTGTTTGTCTGTTCGTTAGTGCGCTTATCATTTGAGAACCACTTATCCCATTTACGTGTTTTTTTTTTAATTCTTAACTTAAAGTTTATCAAAAAAAATCTATAATATATATATAAAAGGCAACGTCTCTCTGTCTGTCTGTCTGTCTGGCGTTAGGTAACATAAGGAATAAGCAGTGACGATAATAGTGAATTACGTCCACGCGAGCGGAGCCGTGGGCACGGCTAGTTATATATATTTTTGAACTCATGTTTTTAAAAGCTTTCATTTGACACCCTACTCCATGACCTGTTTTTTTTTTAACTTCCGGTTTCACCCCCCAAAAGTAACCTCCACCTCCAAAACTACAGTACCATTTACACAAATATCCGTAGTCCAAAGTTTCACGAGTTGTTTCATTCTATCTCGGCCTGACACAATTATGGCGCTAAGATGACCAAATTATTATGATATTTGTTAAGTGGTATCTATCAGATGGCGTGCTGTAAAGTGTCAGACACGTGTGTTTAGTTATCCTTTTGTAGCGATTTTAACATTTTCTAAAAAGTGTGAGCTATCTAAAATGCCTCGTTTTAAAAGGCTTAATTCCTCTAGATTTTTTCTTGGTTTTTTGTTCAGATAATAAACAAATATTTACAGTAAAACATGAAAGGATTAAAAGGGAGGGGAAGGAGATTAGAGGGGTTGTTTCATATATATATATATATATATATATATATATATATATATATATATATATATATATATATATATATCGTTATATGTTATGTCCTTTTCAAGGTATTACTTGCAATTTGACCACAAGGGAGTGAAAGAGATGGGGCTGGTTAAACGTTGGGTAGTTTCAATAGTATTATAAAATTTTTTCCAGTAGATAGTAAAATTGATAAGGGGATAATGGGGTAGGGTAGGGGGCTAGAGGGTTGGCTTCATATATATCGTGCTATGTGCCCTTTGCAAGATTTTTGAACTGTAGGAATATGAAAATTAAGTCATTTTTTTATTGCTATCAGTTAATAGGGGGAAGGGGGTTAAAAAGATGGGAGAATCTTGTTTCAATCGTATTATCAGAAATTTTCTGGGATTTTTTGATGACAGAGTTGGCAAATCTTAAGTCATATTTGTAATAAAACATATAACATGACAAAGTGGTGGAAAAAAAGAGATAGAAAAGGAATTTCGTATTTGTCTTGTTATAGATCTTTCTGGGAATTCTTTCAGGCAAGGCATTAATACATTACATTTTTAGTGTTTCGTACGGAGCACTTCGGTGTCTGTCTGTCTGCCCGTCTGCCTGTCTGTCACACCCAATTTTCTCCGAAACTATTTGACATAGAAAGTTGAAATTTGATATTAATATAGAATTTGATGGCCTCCTCAGAGCTGTTTACTTTTGAAAGTTAAATTTTAACTTAAGAGGTTAGTTTTGGGGAGTGAAATCGAAAGAGCAGAAAAAAAAATTGCCAGGTCCTCGAGGGGAGTGTCTATTGAAAGCCTTTAAAAACACGAGTTCAAAATTATATATAATTTAATACTTGCGCACATTTTTCTTTATATTATTTTTAAAAAATCGCGAAAAAATCGCTGTCCCCCATCCTTAACTTTGAATTCTCAAATATTTTCCACAGGGTATAAATGGAACAAAAATTATCACGAGTACATTACCTTGAATAATTTATCTGGTATATAAAAAAGAAAATTCAAGGTCATCAGTTTTCAGTAAAGATCGGAAAAAAAAATTGTTGAAAACTCATTTGGGTTGTATTTTGTGAAGTCATTAATCATTTTTATACCTCCGTAAAAAAAATTTTTATTTTAAAAGCACTCAACGTACGGAACACTAATTGCGCAAGTCCAACTTGCACTTGACCGGTTATTTTTCATTATTATCATTATTAATGAGGGAAGAAATAGAAATGGGTAAGCGTCATTATATTTTTTCGATAGTATTATGTGAATTTTTCCTGGTTTTTGATTGAGATATGGGATATTTAATATAAAATAATTTTTCCATCGTAAAATATATACGAGTCAAAAGACTGAAATAGGAGGTTAGGATGGTGATTACGCTTAACGGTTAAGTTAGCGGAAATGTGGTTATGGAACAGCAGGTAAATTATTATACTTACTCTCTCTGTTAACAGGAAGTATCGTATTCGTGAAAAAATATTCCTCCAAAATTCCTCTTTTTAGTGTTCCGTACGGAGCACTTATAAGATGACTTTGGTGTATGTCTGTCTGTCCGTCTGTCTGTCACCCGATTTTCTCCGAAACTATATATCATAGAAAGTTGAAATTTGGTAATAATATAGGAATTGATGGCCTCATCAGAGCCGTGTAGTTTTGAAAGTTAAATTTTGACTTAAGGGGTTAGTTTTGGGGGTGAAATCGGAAGTGAAAAAGAAATTTTTTACTAGGTCATCAAGTGTGGTGTCAAATGAAAGCTTGTGGAAACACGAGTAAAAAATATATATATAATGAGCACACTTTTCTTGTATTATTTTTAAAAAATGGCGAAAAATTGCTGTTCCTCCCCTTATCTCGAAAAGTGAAAAAGTATTGATCAAAAAATTGTGAAAAAATTCTGGAATATTCTCATTCTATATATGTATATATATATATATATATATATATATATATATATATATATATATATACATATATATATATATACATATATATACATATATATACATATATATATATATATATATATATATATATATATATATATATACATATATATACATATATATATATATATATATATATATATATATATATATATATATATATATATATATATATATATATATATATACATATACAGTCCCTGGCCAAATTATTAGACGCACTGTATTTTTTTTTAGTAATTTTATGTTTCTTAAGAGTTTTTATGCAATAATGGTATATTTAAACTACAATATTATTGATTTTTATTTAAAAGAATTGTTGTAGACTACATATTTGTATTTATTTTTAACATATGGCAACACTGTGTTGACAAAGTGATACATGAACGTAAACAAGTATAAACCTGTATCAGTCGCGATCGGAATCGAGTCAGGTACGGACGTGTTTCTGTGGCTTTATGGACTGTGATTGTTTGTTTAACAGTTTTATACTACTCAGTTATTAGTTTATTTTGTATGCAGTGTTTTAAAAAAGTAATTGGACTATTTTCATTATGGGTAGAAAAGGCGATCTTTCACCACCTAAAAAAGCTGAAGTGAAGGCCTTTGTGATTGCGAAAACATTTACAAACCGAGAAATATCACGAAGATTGGAGGTTTCTGAAGCTAGTGTACGACGCATAAAAAAGAAAATTGAGTCAGGGAAGGAATTAAGCCCGAAAAGAAAGAAAAGATGCGGTAGAAAACCAATTTTCACTCCACGGTCAGAGAGATATTTGAAGAAAATTTGTGTAGAAAACAGATTTGCTACCACAAAGGTAATAAAATCACAACTCCAGGATGCTAGCGTAAATGCTTCTGAGCGCACTGTTCGAAGAAAATTGAAAGAATTAGATTTTAAGGCCTGTCGCCCCGCCAGGAAGCCCAAGTTAACAGCTGCAATGAAAGCAAAGCGCCTGAAGTGGGCCAAACAATGGCAAGACAAAGATGTGGACTTCTGGAGATCGGTAAGATTCAGCAATTTAATCAATAATTGATACATTATTATCATTTTCAGTTAAATAAAGCAAATAAACATGGAAGTTTATATATTTTTCCTATTTTTGACAGGTCTGCTTCAGTGACGAAAGCACATTCGAAATTTTGCAGAATAAAGCTCAGTATGTGCGTCGTCGTCATGGAGAAAAGTTTCATCCTGATTGTGTCGTCCCGACGGTTAAACATCCCACCAAAGTGATGATTTGGTCAGTCATCAGCGGCAAGGGCACTGGACGTCTGTACGTCGTCAAAGGAATAATGAGGCAAGATCAGTACAAAGAAGTATTACAAAATCGGTTGATTCCGCAGCTCAGAGAATGGTTTCCAAATGGGGAACCATTCACTTTCATGCAAGATGGAGCTCCCTGCCACACTGCTCGGTCTGTTAAAGCTTTTTTTTGGCAGAAAAAAATATCCCTCTGTTGGATTGGCCCTGATATGAACCCCATTGAAAATGTGTGGGAGCTGATGAAAAGAGAAGTGGCTAAAGATGTGATTACCAACAAAACCCAGCTCCTAGAAAAGATTATTCATGTGTGGAATCATCATCCTCAAATGCAGGAGACAGTACAATCTTGCATTGATAGCATGCCGCGCAGAATTAAAGCTTTGATAGCGGCTAAAGGTGGCTCAACTAAATATTGACTTTTACTAACATTAATTTCACTTTTCTTTAAAACTTAATAAAAACTTATGCTTTTCTAAATTAATGCTGTTTTATTTATGTCAAATAAATAGGTAATTGATTGGATAATATAAAAATAAAAAACAAATCAATTTAAAATAATAAAACGGTACAATATCACTCGGTAATTAATATTTTACATGAAATCTTGCAGTGCGTCTAATAATTTGGCCAGGGACTGTATATACATAATATATATATATATATATATATATATATATATATATATATATATATATATATATATATATATATATATATATATATATATATATATATATATATATATATATATATATATATACATATATATATATATATATATATATATATATATATATATATATATACATATATATATATATATATATATATATATATATATATATATATATATATATATATATATATATATATATATGTATATATATATATATATATATATATATATATATATATATATATATATATATATATATACATATATATATATATATATATATATATATATATATATATATGTATATATATATTTATATATATATATATATATATATATATATATATATATATATATATATATATGTATATATATATATATATATATATATATATATATATATATATACATATATATATAAAATATATATATATATATATATATATATATATATATATATATATATATATATATATATATATATATATATAATAATATATATATATATATATATATATATATATATATATATATATATATATAATATATATATATATATATATATATATATATAATATATATTATATATATATATATATATATATATATATATATTATATATATATATATATATATATATATATATATATATATATACATATATATATATGTATAGCTATAGAACGTATTCACTGGAAAAAAGATTTTAACTCTGCCATATATGTATATTTTTCGATATCTAATTGCATCGACCTTTAATAATTGATCTGGTATATAAAAAAAAAAAAAAATTTCAAGGTCATCAGTTTTCAGTAAAGATAAACTTTGTTGAACCCTCATTTGGGAAGTATTTTGTGAAGTCACTGATCATTTTATACCTCCCTAACAATTTTTTTTATTTTAAAAGCAATCGACACACGGAACACTAATTGCGTAAGTTCAAGTTGCACTTGACCAGTTATTTTTTCAGGTCTTAGAATTTTTAAATAAGGAAATCATACTTTTTTAACTTCCAAATTAATAATAAATAATAATTTAGCTGCACATCATAAAAAGCTTTACTTTTGTTTTCATATCAAGGGATTTTTTTAGCATACCTGACAATTTTTTATCTGTATCATCCACATTTGAATTTTATCCTTTAATGTACGTTGACAGAGAGCATGTTTTTTATTTGATGTGATTTTAAAAGAAAGGATTGTAATTTTTTAATTAATAAATCCTCTTTTTGATCATATAATCAAGGTAAATTGCTATTTTTTTTTTTTATTAATATTTCACCATAAAGCGGCCGATATTATTTAGTTTGGAAGAGTCAAAATTAGTGTTTATTTTAGAAGTACATCTTTGCAAGGAAAGTACTTGATAAATCATTTTAGGAATTTTTTTAAATTGCTTCTTCTATAAACTATAATATATATAAAATGCAACGTCTCTCTGTCTGTCTGTCTGTCTGTCCGTTAGTGCGCTTATCACTGGAGAACCACTTATCCGATTTACGTACTTTTTTTTTAAAACATATATATGTTCTCTAGCCAGGTTATAGGATATATTTTATTATGTTAGGTAACATAAAGAATAAGCAGTGACGATAATAGTGAATCAAGTCGGAAAAAAGGTTACCGTTTGCGCGTTCTCTTGCAATACACTGCCTAAACCATTAAATATGGAACAATATCATGTTGTAAAGAATATAATATATATGAAATGCAACGTCTCTCTGTCTGTCTGTCTGTCCGTTAGTGCGCTTATCACTTGAGAACCACTTATCCGATTTACGCGTTTTTATAAATTTATACATATGTTCTATATAATTCGATATAAGCCTAGATAATGGGATATAAGTTAAGATAATGGTAGATAAGTATAAATAATGGGAGATAAGGGGAAATAATGGGAGATAAGCAGAGATAAGTCTAGATAATGGGAGTTATGGTGAGATAATGGGAGATAAGGAGAAATAATGGGAGATAAGGAGAAATATTGCGAGATAAGTCGAGATAAGCCTAGATAATGGGAGATAAGGTGAGATAATGGGAGATAAGCCTAGATAATGAAAATTATATAGAGATAATGGGAGATAAGGTGAAATAATGGAAGATAAGGGAAAATAATTGCAGATATTTTAGTACGTTAGGTAACATAAGGAATAAGCAGTGACCATAGTATTGAATTAAATCTACGCGAGGGGAGCCGCGGGCACGGCTAGTTTGTTATATATATTAAGAAATTCTCATAACACTCTGAAAATTTGTACGTTTGTAAAACATATATTTCTTCTTCTTCGGGTACCATGACCGTTCAACGATCTTAGGTTATCATGTTGGCTACCATGTTGAAGATGATCGTTTTATTGACAGCCGCGCGGAAAAGTTGTACCGTAGATTTCCCGTATCACTGCCTCAAATTTTTCAACCATTCTCCTTCTCCTTCTCCCTGAGCCACGTCTATCTGAAATCGTTCCCGCTCTAATCAGATGCAAGGTTTCGTATGTTTCTGGATGTCTCATAATGTGGCCAAAATATTCTATTTTACGTCGCTTGATGGTCGTGACCACCTCCAATTCCTTATCCATGCGAATGAGAACGCTGTAATTGCTAATTCTGTCCATCCAACTGATTTTTAGCAGTCGTCGATACACCCACATCTCGAATGCCTCCAGACATTTCAGCATTGTTTCAGTTAGCGTCCATGCTTCCATGGCGTACAAGAGAACCGGAAAGATATAGCAGCCGCGCACACATGCCGCTCCTGGGCACTTTAGAGACTTCCCTGCAGCACGTGTGCTAGATTCATAAAAAAAAAGCCTACCATTTTCATCTGTAGTTTCAATAATAGATCGTGACTAGTTAACATTATCTTGTTCTTCATAAACGTGTCTCGGGCCTTCTCTATTCGAATTTTGACTTCCACAGCCGGGTCCCAGTGGCCATTGATATTGTACACGAGATACATTAATTTATCAGCTCTCTCTATCTTTGCGCCATTGACTGTAATACCACACCAGCATCTTCAGTATTAGGTTCTTTGCTTATAATCATATATTTTGTTTTACTTGCATTACGTTTTAAACCAAACTGTGTACAAGTGTCAGTTACTTTATCCATAAGTTTTTGGAGATATTTTCCGTTAATAGTGATAATTAATGAATCATCGGCGTATCTGATGTTATTTATGTTAACGCCGTTGATGTTGATTCCTTCAGTGATACCAGTGAGTTCTTCATTGAATATCACCTTCGAATAGAGGTTGAACAACAAGGGTGATAGAATACAACCCTAACACACTTCCCCCTTGATTTTCATTCGATAATTGAAGCTCCAACTGTACTTCAGTTTTCTGATGCCAATACAAATTGACGATGATTCGAATGTCTTTGTCGTCTACGAGGCTGGTTTGAAAAGTCCGTGCAAAAATAAAAACTGCTTATGTGTTTGGGGTAAACCTTTTTTATTTTTCGACATAGTCTCCTTTTAGGCTTATACACTTCGTCCAACGATGTTCTAGTTTGTTGATCCCTTCCGAATAATAGGATTTGTCCAAGTCTGCAAAATATCCATTAGTGTCTGCAATCACCTCCTCGTTTGAATAAAATCTTTGTCCCGCCAGCCATTTCTTTAAATTGGTGAACAAATAGTAGTCCGAGGGAGCCAAGTCTGGAGAATAGGAGGATGTGAAACGAGTTGGAATCCTATTTCCATTAATTTTGCGACCACAACTGCTGAGGTGTGTGCTGGTGCGTTGTCGTGATGGAAAAGGACTTTCTTGTGGGCCAATCGAGGGCGTTTTTCTTGCAGCTCGGTTTTCAAACGGTCCAATAACGATGAATAATATTCACCTGTAATAGTTTTACCCTGTTCCAGATAGTCGATGAGGATTATCCCTTGCGAATCCCAAAAGACAGTCGCCATAACCTTTCCGGCCGAAGGAACGGTCTTCGCCTTTTTTGGTGCAGATTCTCCCTTGGTAACCCATTGTTTAGATTGTTGTTTGGTCTCAGGAGTATAGTAATGTATCCATGTTTCATCCACAGTGACGAAACGACGCTTAAAGTCCTCCGGATTCGTCTGGAACAGCTGCAAACCATCCTTGCAACACTTCACACGATTCCGTTTTTGGTCAAGCGTGAGCAATCGCGGCACCCATCTTGCTTTCTCATGTCCAAATGTTTATGCAAAATATTATATACTCGTTCAGTCGAGATGCCCACAGCACTAGCAATCTCACGCACCTTAACTCTTCTGTCATCCATCACCATATCATGGATTTGATCAATGATTTCTGGAGTCGTAACCTCCACAGGCCGTCCAGAACGTTCAGCGTCACTTGTGCCCATATGGCCAGTCCGAAAATTTTGAAACCACTTATTATAAACTGTTCTAATCGAAGGTGCAGAGTCACCATAATGTTTATTAAGCTTCTCTTTAGTCTCCTGAGGCGTTTTGCCTTTCATAAAGTAATGTTTAATCACCACACGAAATTCTTTTTCGTCCATTTCTTGAAAAATCACTCGACTTCCTTGATTCACACGAATGCCAAACACAAAGAAATAGACCAATATGGCTGAAACTTGGTGTGCATTCATTCAAGAGATGCTACTAACTAAACATGACCTCGATACGCGCCGGTGGTGCCATCTCTCGGACTTTGCACAGACTTTTCAAACCAGCCTCGTATACCGGTCGTTTCTAAAATCTCTAGAAGTCTCTAGATATCTCATGTGTTTACCATTTTCTATATCAAATACGAACACTTTTAAGATAATGGATTCTGAAAATCAATAAAGACAATGTTTGACGATATTCCTAAAAAAAATTTTGTTATATTTTGAAATAACATTAAATAAAATAATTTTAACAAGATTTTTTAAAGTTTACAATATTAAAATGTTCGAGTTTTATAACCACTGAATTTAGAAGGTAACTTTTATCATCTTACTAATTTTGAGAAAACTAACGATCAAAAAGTTCTTCTTCTTGAAGTGCAATATCCGATACGGATGTAGGTGACCCTCTCGCTTTTGCCTGTGGTTAGTTCCTTTTTAAGTGTTTCCACAGATAAAGGAGACCTACAGTTTAATGCTGGCTGCGAATGGCTAAAGTAAGAGGGCTTAACTAGACATGATTTCTACGAGTGGTAGCCAGTACCTTTCCGAGAGAGCCGACTTACGTTGTAAATCTTATTTTATTTCATTTTATAATTTTGTTCTCATTATTATTTTCGGAGCCTAGATACGAACTTGGGTCACTGGCGTAGAGGGCAAACACCTTAACCACTACGCTCTGCTTGCCCCATAAAAAGTTTTAGTGAAATAAAATATAAGACTTAATAAAGTACATTAATAAATGAAAACCTGTAAATTTATATATATATTTATATATATATATATATATATATATATATATATATATATATATATATATATATATATATATATATATATACATATATATCTATAATATATATAAAATGCAACGTCTCTCTGTCTGTCTATCTGTCTGTCCGTTAGTGCGCTTATCACTATATGTTCTCTGGCCAGGTTATAGGCTATATTTTATTACGATAGGTAGCATAAGGAATGAGTAGTGACGTAAAATAGTGAATGATGTCGGAAAAAAGTTTGCCGCTAGCGCGTTGCCTTGCAATACACCGCCTAAACCATTAAATATGGAACAATATTATGTAGCAGAGAATATCTATAATCTATAATATATATAAAATGCAATGTCTCTCTGTCTGTCTGTCTGTCCATTAGTGCGTTTATCACGCGAAAACCACTTATCCGATTTATGTGTCTTTTTTTTAAATTCATACATATACTCTTTGGCCAGGTTACATAACAATAATAATAATCTATATCTATAATATACATAAAATGCAACGTCTCTCTGTCTGTCTGTCTGTCCATTAGTGCGCTTATCCCTCGAGATCCACTTATCCGATTTATGTGATTTTTTAAATTCATACATATGTTCTCTGACCAGGTTATAGATATATATTTTATTACATCTATAATATATATATAAAATGTAACGTATATCTGTCTGTTTGTCCGTTTGTGCGCTTATCACTGGAGAACCACTTATCCGATTTACGTGCTTTTTTTTTAAACATGCTAAACCATTAAATATGGAACAATATCATGTAGCAAAGAATATCTATAATATATATAAAATGCAACGTCTCTCTGTCTGTCTGTCCGTTAGTGCGCTTATCACTGGAGAACCACTTATCCGATTTACATGCTTTTTTGTTAAACATACATATGTTCTCTGGCCAGGTTATAGGATATATTTTATTACGTTAGGTGACCTAAGGAATAAGCAGTGACGATAATAGTGAATCAAGTCGGAGAAAAGTTTGCCGCTAGCGCGTTCTCTTGCAATACACTGCCTAAAGCATTAAATATGGAACAATATCATGTAGCAAAGAATATAATATATATAAAATGCAACGTCTCTCTGTTTGTGTGTCTGTCCGTTAGTGCGCTTATCACTCGAGAACCCCTTATCCGATTTACGTGTTTTTTTTTAATTCATACATTTGTTCTCTAGCCAGGTTATCTATAATCTTCTATCTAGAATATATATAAAATGCAACGTCTTTCTGTCTGTCTGTCTGTCCGTTAGTGCGCTTATCACTTGAGAACCACTTATCCGATTTACGTGTTTTTATAAATTTAAACGTATGTTCTATATAATTCGATATAAGCCTAGATAATGGGAGATAAGGAGAAATAATGGGAGATAAGTCGAGATAAGGCTCGATAATAGGAGATAAGGTGAGATAATGGAGATAAATATAAATAATGGGAGATAAGGAGAAATAATGGGAGATAAGCAAAGATAAATCTAGATAATGGGAGTTATGGTGAGATAATCGGAGATAAGGAGAAATAATGGGAGATAAGGAGAAATATTGAGAAGTCGAGATAAGACTAGAAAATGGGAGATAAGGTAAGATAATGGGAGATAAGGTAAGATAATGGGAGATAAGTAGAAATATTGGGATATAAGGAGAAATAATGGGAGATAAGGAGAAATAATGGGAGATGAGCAGAGTTAAGCCTAGATAATCGAAATTATGTAGAGATAATGGGAGATAAGGAGAAATATTGAGAGATAAGGGGAAATAAGGGGAGATATTTTATTACGTTGGGTAAATTAAGGAATAAGCAGTGACGATAGTGGTGAATCAAGTCCACGCGAGCGGAGCCGCGAGCCCGGCTAGTATATATATATATTTATATATATATATATATATATATATATATATATATATATATATATATATATATATATAAGGAATTTGGAATATATATCAGGTATGCGGTCTGTCACTAATTAAAACTCAAATGCTGTTGACTCAATATTTCGCTGCTAGGTTGCAACTTCATTAGGAGCACTATAAATTACAAAAATTAATATGTATAAGGCTTACAGGCCCAAAGTTAGTCATATGGCTGCACAATATTAGAAACACTACCACACTCACATTTCATGAAAATAAAAGTGAACATGTAAACCAAGAAAACAATACCGACATGTAACCAACAATCAAGCGGATAACACTGACTTTCCTTAAACTTCTAACTGCTATAAATGAAACAAAATTTAAAAAAAAAAGGCAACAAAACCATGTATACAGGGTGAGTCAACGATAGAGTAAAGTTCATTATCTCATTTGTTTCGGGAATGACGAAAAAAATGTTAAATATAATAGTTTTAGGGAATATTAAGGTGCAGAGTTTAAAACAGTTTAAAATTATTTTTGACTATACAGGGTACTTCAAAAAAATGTGGCCCATAGAGGATATGTTTTTTTAAATGGAACATCCTATTTTCTAATCTATTTTTAAATCTTACGTAAGATTTTATAACTTTTTTATTAATAATGTTATATACCTAAACCTAGTAGTTTTTCTAATATTTCAATTTTTTTTTTTTTAATACTGGTTTTCAGTTTTGTAAAAAATTGCCAGTAGCGCCATTGTTTCTGAAGGTGAAATACTCATAATTAGTACAAGCGTTCTATAGAAATAAAGAAAAATATATATGTAAAGAAATTTGAGTTAGATGCTACAGGGTGTTCCAAATAAATTTATGCATTTCGACTGTTTTAAATTGAAAAATCTCAAATTTTTAAGCGGCACACCCTGTATATTATTATTTTTTCTGATAGACTTTACAAAACCCTCCAAATTTTATTAAGTATGTCATATACCTATTTCTAATAGTTTTCGATTTATTTTGAATTTTTCAGTTTTTAATACTAAAACAGAAACATTATTGAGCGACTCATCAACTTACATACAATTATGTCGTGACCCAACAACAATAATTCAAACGTCATGCAACAAGCTAATTAAAGAGCTAAAAATAAACAACCAAATTAGCGATGAAGAAGCCAAACATTTAACGATTTATAATTCAAATTTCCCTAAATTTTATTGTCTAAGAAAAATCCATAAACCAGGTATACCGTTGTAACATTCATTTTTTCCTAGATTTTAAGAGCATGAAATGTTACTGATTTTTGGCTTTATAATGTACTTCTTTTCATTTTTATATCGAGCAGTGTATTTAGCAGAAATTTCTAGCCGCTCGTGGTACAGTGTGCAGTGCGGGTTTCCGACCAAAAATTTGTGGTACGTCGCGATTGGTCAAATGTTTGTTTTCCGGAAGCCGACATTTTAGAGACAGAGTTGTCACGGCTTATTTAAGGGGCTGCAGAACGCAGATCAAGGCTTTTTTCCATCTAGCCGCCGAGAAGGCTTTTTTCCATCGAGCCACAGACCAGGCTTATTCCCATCAAGCCGCTGCCGAGGCTTTTTCCCATGAAGCCGAAGTTATTTCCAACATGTAGTGGCAGAAGGCTGTTCTTCAATCAGTAGCCGTAGTTGGCGTTTCTCCGATCAAGCCGCAGCCAGGCTTTGTTCATCCAGCCGCAGTCGAGGCTTGTCAGTTTTATCGAGAGCCAAGTCGAGTACGAGTTTAAATCATTAAGCCGTAGTGGGCTTTGTTTTTTTAACATGAAGTAGCCGTTGTAGGCTCTTCTCGTCATGAAGCAGTACCGATAAGTTAGTGATGGAATGTGTGAAAGCGGTTTTAAGTGTTCAATTTAAGGCCTAGAAGCCCGTAGGAAAACCGTAAGTCACCAAAATATACATCAGTATACCTATTTCCCGCATATAAGTGATTTAGCATCGAATTGAACTGATAAATCGTGAAGTGAACGTCACGAACTTTCAATATCGGGTGTAGCAAAATATTAAAAGTAAAATGTCTGATTTCAGAACTCTATTTAGTAATAACTACCTTTAAGGCTAGAGTTTTTGTAATTACTAAACTGCAAGAGTTAGAACTTTTAATTTAAATCATTAATAAATTTTCTTTTTGTTGATTAAAGCTAGTGTCTCACTGAATACCTATCTTACTTTTCAGGATAAAAAGGTTGTACCAGAAAAATTCTTTTTATTAACAACTGCATAACACTTCAGTATTTTTTCATTTTTTTAGCTGAAAGTAGATCCCTTCTATTTTAAAATGAATGGTGCCCAAAAATTTAGTACAACCGAAATTTTTTAACAACGATAGAAACTAATTCCAAAAAGACGTACAACAATTATCTCTTACCCATATAACTCTACCAAGAAAAACTGAGCTAGTGTATGTTTAATTTCTTTAGTTCCTTCAAAATCAGTATTCACTCAATCCATTCTCAGAAATTAAAACGGGGCAGAAAAAGGTGCGCCTCAAGGTGCGGGCGAAGTGAAAATTTGACACCCCACAAAATGACGCAGTCTAAGCGTGGGACAATCCATTTGCACAAGCTACAAAATAACGCAGTCTATGCGGGGCGAAATTCACATATTTCAAGTTTGCGCCCAAACGAGAGGCATTCCGTCTTCGCACGGTACAAATTGACGCTGTCAATGCAGGGCGAAATAGACCCGGTACAATTGGCGCCGGGGCGGAAGTGCACACGTTACACCGTTAAGGCCGATTATAAGTTCAATTAATTCTACAACTTACAATATCGTAAAATTTCTGTCAATTATATTAGAAAATGCTCTATCGGAAATTACAACTTACAACATAAAAGATACCTTCTCCTTTGTCAATACTATAGATAATTTTAAATTACCAGAAGATTATGTGTTGATGTCCTTGGACGTGATCTCCTTGTTTACCAACATACTTGTCGAATTAGTTGTTGAGATTGTGGAAGACAGATGGTTGTTCATCGAAACGCACACTTCGCTATCAAAAAAAAAATTTTTAAAACTTATCAATTTTATTTTTCAAAATACTTACTTCGGTTTCAATGACAAATTTTATGGACAAATATTCGGAACTTTAATGGGATCACCCATTAGTCCAGTTCTAGCCAACATAGTAATGGACCATCTACTGGATAATGTATTACCACAATTACCTTTTATCTACAAATACGTGGATGACATCATTTGTCTTGTACCAGTCAACGGTACTCAACAAATTTTAAACACTTTCAATTCATTTCGTAAGCACCTGAAGTTTACCACTGAGCTGAGACAAAAACAACAGTGTTCCATTTTTAGATACCCAAGTCATTAGGACTGAAGACAGTAAAATTATTTTGAGTCCAATAGACTAATAAACTATTTTTCAAATCACTCCACAAATCAAAAAAAATATATAATACTCTGATAGCTTTGAAGAACAGAGTGATACATATTAGCCATAAAACTTTCCTACTAGGCAATCTAGAGAAGCTATACCAAATCTTTTTAAATAACGGATATCCCAAACATATCTTAAAAATAACCGGTCAAGTGCAAGTTGAACTTGCACAATTAGTGTTCCGTACGTTGATTGTTTTTAAAATAAAATTTTTTATTAGGGTGGTATAAAATAATCAGTGACTTCACAAAACACACCCCAAATGAGTTTTCAACAAAGTTTGTTTCCAATCTTTACTGAAAACTGGTGACCTTGAAATTTTGTTTTTTTTTTTCTATAAAAGATAAATTATTAAAGGTAATGATAATTTCCGTTCAATCTATACCCCGTGGAGAGTATTCCAGGATTTTTTTTCAAAATTTTTTGGACAGTACTTCTCGAGATAAGATAGGGGACAGCGATTTTTCACGATTTTTTAAAAGTAATACGAAGAAAAGTGTGCGCAAGTATTACATTATATATATATTTTTTATTCGTGTTTTCACAAGCTTTCATTTGACACCACACTCGTTGACCTAGTAAAAAAAATTTTTTTTCACTTCCGATTTCACCCCTCAAAACGAATCTCTTAAGTCAAAATTTATGATACGGTAATATAAAATGATCAGTGACTTCACAAAACACACCCCAAATAAGTTTTCAATAAAGTTTATTTCCAATCTTTACTGAAAACTGGTGACCTTGAAATTTTGGTTTTTTTTCTATACCAGATAAATTATTAAAGGTAATGATAATTTTCGTTCAATCTATACCCCGTGGAGAATATTCCAGGGTTTTTTCAAAATTTTTTGATCAGTACTTTTCGAGATAAGGTAGGTGACAGCGATTTTTCACGATTTTTTAAAAGTAATACGAAGAAAAGTGTGCGCAAGTATTACATTATATATATATTTTTTACTCGTGTTTTCACAAGCTTTCATTTGACACCACACTCGATGATCTAGTAAAAAAAAATTTTTTTTTCACTTCCGATTTCACCCCTCAAAACGAATCCCTTAAGTCAAAATTTATCTTACGGTGATATAAAATGATCAGTGACTTCACAAAATACACCCCAAATAAGTTTCAACAGAGTTTTATTTCCAATCTTTACTGAAAATTGATGACCTTGAAATTTCTGTTTTTTTATATACCAGATATAAATTATTACAGGTAATGCACTCGTGATAATTTTCGTTCAATCTACACCCGTGGAGAATATTCCAGAATTTTTTCAAAATTTTTTGATAAGTACTTTCCGAGATAAGGCGGGTGGACAGCGATTTTTCGCGATTTTTTAAAAATAATACAAAGAAAAGTGCGCGCAAGTATTACATTATATATATTTTTTACTCGTGTTTTCACAAGCTTTCATTTGACACCACACTCGATTACCTAGTAAAAAAATTTTTTTTTTCACTTCCGATTTCACTCCCCAAAACTAACCCCTTAAGTCAAAATTGAACTTTCAAAAACTACATGGCTCTGATGAGGCCATCAATTCCTATATTACTATCAAATTTCAACTTTGTATGACAAATAGTTTCGGAGAAAATCGGGTGTGACAGACGGACAGACAGACGGACAGACAGACGGACAGACACCGAAGTGATCTTATAAGTGTTCCGTACGGAACACTAAAAAAACTCATTTATAACTCTAATAACTTTGATGGCTCGACAGAAGACAATTACAATCAAATCAAATACAAAAAATAACCTGTCAAGTGCAACTTGAACTTGCGCAATTAGTGTTCCGTACGTTGATTGCTTTTAAAATAAAAAATGTTGTAACGGAAGTATAAAATGATCAGTGACTTTACAAAACACACCCCAGATGAGTTTTCAACAAAGTTTATTTCCAATCTTTACTGAAAATTGATGACCTTGAAATTTCTGTTTTTTTTTTTTATATACCAGATAAATAATTAGAGGTAATGCACTCGTGATAATTTTCGTTCAATCTACACCCCGTGGAGAATATTCCAGAATTACTTTTCGAGATAAGGCAGCGATTTTTCGCGATTTTTTAAAAATAATACAAAGAAAAGTGCGCGCAAGTATTACATTATATACATATTTTTTACTCGTGTTTTCACAAGCTTTCATTTAACCCCACACTCGATTACCTAGTAAAAAAAAATTTTTTTTTCACTTCCGATTTCACCCCCCAAAACTAAACCCCTTAAGTCAAAATTTAACTTTCAAAACTACATGGCTCTGATGAGGCCATCAATTCCTATATTATTACCAAATTTCAACTTTCTATGACAAATAGTTTCGGAGAAAATCGGGGTGTGACAGACGGACCGACGGACGGACAGACAGACGGACAGACAGACGGACAGACAGACAGATAGACGGACGGACAGACGGACGGACAGACAGACGTACAGACAGACGTACAGACAGACGGACAGACAGACAGACGGACACAGACGGACAGACAGACGGACAGACAGACGGACAGACAGACGGACAGACAGACGGACAGACAGACGGACAGACAGACGGACAGACAGACAGACGGACAGACAGACGGACAGACACCGAAATGATCTTATAAGTGTTCCGTACGGAACACTAAAAACTACCGTTTGTACGTATGTTGACAGACCCGCTGGTTCCCATTTTTAAAGGATTCCCGCATATAAAAATAACCAAATACAACAGTCTCTGTAACCATACTTTGTTTATCTGTCTCAAACAGAAAGCTCCCATACTTTATAACACGAATGGTGTCTATGGGTTGTCATGTCTAGACTGTCAGTCTTGTTATGTCGGACACACATCACAATAGCTGAAGCAGAGATTAATACAACATAAAAGTGAATGCCAGTTGGGAAAAAGATCATGTGCAGTAATGGATCACCATTTAAAAATATTGTAACTTGTGAACTTGCCCGCTTTTTGAGGCGTCATTTTGTACCGTGTGAAAATTGTTTTTCCCACGCTTGGGCGCAATTTTGTACTGTTTGTATTGGTTGCCCCAGGCTTGAGCACAATTTTCTTGCAACCTCCTTTTAATTTCTGATAATGAATTGAGTGAATCCTGATTTTAAAAGAACTAAAGAAATTAAACACACACTAGCTCAGTTTTCCTTGGTAGAGAGATATGGGTAAGAGATAATTTTTGTACGTCTTTTTGGAATTATTTTCTATTTTTAAAGAAATCTCAGCTGTACGACTTTTTGGGCACCATTCATTTTAAAATAGAAAGGATCTAACTTCAGCTAAAAAAATGAAAAAATACTGAAAGGGTGTACTGTTGGTAAATAAAAAAATCAGTTTGGTACAGCCGTTCTTATCCTGAAAAGTAAGATAGGTATTCAGTGAGACACTAGCTTTAATCAACAAAAGAAAATTTATTCATGTTTTTAAAAATAAAAAGTTCTAACCTTTGCAGTTTTACAGGATTACTAAAAATTTTAGCCTAACAGGTAGTTATGACATTTAAATTCTAAACTCTGACTACTCCCGAAGACGAAAAATAGTGCTTTTCACCTCACTTTTTAGTCAGTTCAAATTGTTGTTAAGGCACTACTCAGGGATAAGTCTATGGAAGGATGTTTTGGTAACTTACTGTTTTTTATTTCGGCTTCGATGGAACACGACCGATTTCACACTTTTCTAGTAAACACTTAGAGAGCCCACTACGGCTTTTCGTTAAAAAACTTGTGCTTTATTTAGCTCTCATGATTGTTGTTATGAGCCTTTACTGCAGCTCTGTCGAAGGAAGCCTACTTGGCGGCTCCGATGACAATTACTCTGGCTGCGGCTTGATGGTACTCAGCCACCACCGTAGTTCCTCGGACCCTTAAATAAGTCGTCGGCCTTCTCTCGGTCATATCGCGACGCCGGAACCAAAAATCCGGATACACATTTTCAACCAATCCCGGCGTGCCGAGAGATTCGGTCAGAAACCCGCACAGCACACTAATATACCGAACGGCTTGGAATCTCTGATTAATATACCGTTCGATACAAAAATGAAAATAAGTACAATTTGAAGTGAAAAATCAGTAACATTACATGGTCTTAAAATCTAGGAAAAAATGAATGTTACAATATATTGGAAAGGGAAAATGATTCTAGGAACCGGCTGTTTCTTGAAATGTGTCATATTAACAAACATAAAGACATTTCCATTCAGACACCAATAGTTTAAGCAACATCTATTGTAATATTTTAGACATTTTTTACTAATACTCCAAACCACTGTATACATGGTTTTGTTGCCTGTTTTTTTTTAAAAATTTTGTTTCATCTATAATATATATAAAATGCAACGTCTCTCTGTCTGTCTGTCTGTCTGTCTGTCCGTTAGTGCGCCTATCACTGAAAAAACACTTATCCGATTTACGTACTTTTTTTTTAAAAACATACATATGTCCTCTGGCCAGGTTATAGGCTATATTTTATTACGATAGGTAGCATAAGGAATGAGCAGTGACGTAAAATAGTGAATGATGTCGGAAATAAGTTTGCCGCTAGCGCGTGCCTTTGCAATACACAGCCTAAACCATTTAATATGGAACAATATTATGTAGCAAAGAATATCTGTAATGTATAATCTATAATATATATAAAATGCAATGTCTCTCTGTCTGTCTGTCTGTCCATTAGTGCGTTTATCACGCGGGAATCACTTATCAGATTTACCTGTCTTTTTTTTAAATTCATGCATATATTCTTTGGCCAGGTTATATAATAATAATAATAATAATCTATATCTATAATATACATAAAATGCAATGTTTGTCTGCCTGTCTGTCTGTCCGTTAATGCGCTTATCCCTCGAGAACCACTTATCCGATTTACGTGATTTTTTTAAATTCATACATATGTTCTCTGACCAGGTTATAGGTATATATTTTATTACATCTATAATATATATAAAATGCAACCTATTCTGTCTGTCTGTCTGTCCGTTAGTGCGCTTATCACTGGAGAACGACTTATCCGATTTTCGTACTTTTTTTAAAAAAAAACATACATATGTTCTCCGGCCAGGTTATAGACTATATTTTATTACGATAGGTAGCATAAGGAATGAGCAGTGACAATAATAGTAAATGAAGTCGGACAAAGTTTGCCGCTAGCGCGTTCTCTTGCAATACACAGTCCAAACCATTAAATATGGAACAATATTATGTAGCAGAGAATATCTATAATATATATAAAATGCAATGTCTCTCTGTCCGTCTGTCTGTCTATCTATCCGTCCGTTAGTGTGCTTATAACTGGAGAACTACTTATCCGATTTACGTGCTTTTTTTTAACCATACGTATGTTCTCTGGCCACGTTATAGGATATATTTTATTAGGTGACATAAGGAATAAGCAGTGACGATAATAGTGAATTAAGTCGGAGAAAAGTTTGCCGCTAGCGCGTTTTCTTGCAATACACTCCCTAAAGCATTAAATATGGAACAATATCATGTAGCAAAGAATACAATATATATAAAATGCAACGTCTCTCTGTCTGTCTGTCTGTCTGTCCGTTAGTGCGCTTATCACTCGAGAACCACTTATCCGATTTGCGTGTTTTTATAAATTTATACATATGTTTCTATATAATTCGATATAAGCCTAGATAATGGGAGATAAGGTGAGATAATGGGAGATAAGGAGAAATAATGGGAGATAAGTCGAGATAAGCCTCGATAATGGGAGATAAGGTGAGATAATGGGAGATAAGTATAAATAATGGGAGATAAGGAATATAATGGGAGATAAGCAGATATAAGTCTAGATAATGGGAGTTATGGTGAGATAATGAGAGATAAGGAGAAAATAATGGGAGATAAGGAGAAATAATGGAAGATAAGTCGAGATAAGCCTAGATAATGGGAAATAAGGTGAGATAATAAACCAAGGTTAACTATACCTTTTTTCAACATTTATAACTTTAATACAAGATTGTTGAAATAGATGATTATTAACCGCACTGATGTTATTTATTTTACGTACTGAGTTTTATTACTGATTGTGAATGTGATTTTAGTTGATTTAACCCATTATCGTCCAATTGACCATTCTTAGACCTTGAGTTCTTACTTCCAAAATTTTGGGCTGATGCCTATTTTGACTTTGATGTTAGTTTAATACCTTTTTTGCCCTTGGAGAGGTAAAAATAAAGGTTTTGTCTGAAAATAGGGGTAGAGATAAGGTCGAAATTTTGACATCAGGAATTTTTGTGTTCAGATCTAAAAATTTGTTGTCGTTATCTCAATTTTGACTTTGATATTCCTTGCAGAGATAAAAATAAGGACGTTTACCTCTGTAAGGGTGCAAATTTATAAAACTAACGTCAAAGTCATTTAGCACCCTTAAAAACTTCAGCAGAAAACCAGTTCTAAAAAAAAAAATCCTAATTATGTAAAAATATCGCTCATCTCTATCTTTATTTTTAGCCTCAACTCTTATTTTTACCTCTCCAAGGGTGGAAAAGTATAGAACTGACATCTTAGTCAACATAAGCGTCTGATAACAAATTTTTAATTCCAGACAAAATAAAACATAATTATGTTAATATTTCACTCTCAACCCCCATCTTTCAGCTTTATAAGAGGTATGAATTTGAAAACTACTCTTAAAAATATAATTAGAAGCATAAAAAATCTTAAATTTCCATTCTCCAATCTGCAGAACTAGATTTTTACAAATTTTGATAATTAGTCACCCCAACCCCTGTCTTCATCCCTTGTAAGGGTGCAAAATCAAAAACTAACGTAGAAATGAATTCAGTACCATCGGAAACTCCCGAGTATGAGTTTTCAAATTTTTTTTTTGACGTTATTCATTTATTGATATAAAAATACTTTTTTTGGTTTATATGTACATTATGAGTTTAACCACCATATTGACTTTTTTAAAAGACCAGGTAGCATTCGAAAGTAGTCACTTTAAGCCATTACACATATGTGAGCATCTCCCTCAGTTCTCATACGAGTATCCTCGTTGACATGAAACTATATATACATATATATATATATATATATATATATATATATATATATATATATATATATATATATATGTATATATATATATATATATATATATATATATATATATATATATATATATATATATATATATATATATACAGTCCCTGGCCAAATTATTAGACGCACTGCAAGATTTCATGTAAAATATTAATTACCGAGTGATATTGTACCGTTTTATTATTTTAAATTGATTTGTTTTTTATTTTTATATTATCCAATCAATTACCTATTTATTTGACATAAATAAAACAGCATTAATTTAGAAAAGCATAAGTTCATTAAGTTTTAAAGAAAAGTGAAATTAATGTTAGTAAAAGTCAATATTTAGTTGAGCCACCTTTAGCCGCTATCAAAGCTTTAATTCTGCGCGGCATGCTATCAGTGCAAAATTGTACTGTCTCCTGCATTTGAGGATGATGATTCCACACATGAATAATCTTTTCTAGGAGCTGGGTTTTGTTGGTAATCACATCTTTAGCCACTTCTCTTTTCATCAGCTCCCACACATTTTCAATGGGCTATTACCCGGCCAATCCAACAGAGGGATATTTTTTTCTGCCAAAAAAACTTTAACAGACCGAGCAGTGTGGCAGGGAGTTCCATCTTGCATGAAAGTGAATGGTTCCCCATTTGGAAACTATTCTCTGAGCTGCGTAATCAACCGATTTTGTAATACTTCTTTGTACTGATCTTGCCTCATTATTCCTTTGACGACGTACAGACGTCCAGTGCCCTTGCCGCTGATGACTGACCAAATCATCACTTTGGTGGGATGTTTAACCGTGCGGGACGACACAATCAGGATGAAACTTTTTTCCATGACGACGACGCACATACTGAGCTTCATTCTGCAAAATTTCGAATGTGCTTTCGTCAGTGAAGCAGACCTGTCAAAAATAGGAAAACTATATAAACTTCCATGTTTATTTGCTTTATTTAACTGAAAATGATAATAATGTATCAATTATTGATTAAATTGCTGTATCTTACCGATCTCCAGCAGTCCACATCTTTGTCTTGCCATTGTTTGGCCCACTTCAGGCGCTTTGCTTTCATTGCAGCTGTTAACTTGGGCTTCCTGGCGGGGCGACAGGCCTTAAAATCTAATTCTTTCAATTTTTTTCTTCGAACAGTGCGCTCAGAAGCATTTACGCTAGCATCCTGGAGTTGTGATTTTATTACCTTTGTGGTAGCAAATCTGTTTCTACACAAATTTTCTTCAAACATCTCTCTGACCGTGGAGTGAAAATTGGTTTTCTACCGCATCTTTTCTTTCTTTTCGGGCTTAATTCCTTCCCTGACTCAATTTTCTTTTTTATGCGTCGTACACTAGCTTCAGAAACCTCCAATCTTCGTGATATTTCTCGGTTTGTAAATGTTTTCGCAATCATAAGGGCCTTCACTTCAGCTTTTTTTACGTGGTGAAAGATCGCCTTTTCTACCCATAATGAAAATAGTCCAATTACTTTTTTAAAACACTGCATACAAAATAAACTATTAACTGAGTAGTATAAAACTGTTAAACAAACAATCACAGTCCATAAAGCCACAGAAACACGTCCATACCTGACTCGATTCCGATCGCGACTGAAACAGATTTGTACTTGTTTACGTTCATGTATCACTTTGTCAACACAGTGTTGCCATATGTTAAAAATAAATACAAATATGTAGTCTACAACAATTCTTTTAAATAAAAATCAATAATATTGTAGTTTAAATATACCATTATTGCATAAAAACTCTTAAGAAACATAAAATTACTAAAAAAATACAGTGCGTCTAATAATTTGGCCAGGGACTGTATATATATATATATATATATATATATATATATATATATATATATATATATATATATATATATATATATATATATATATATATATATATAACAATGACACTGTCTATTGAATTGTTGTATTTTAATAAAAAGCCATAATACACTACGTTAGAAATAGATGATTTACTGTATTCCTTAATCAGTGTAATCCATCGTGAACATAAAAATAAATTTGAAAAGTAGTGTTTTTAAAGTTAGTTACATGCCAAAAAACTGCCTATGAATAGTAAGATTGACAAACCACTTGCTACACGCAACCTTTCCAATGCATTAATTATTCAGTTTTAAATTTTGAGCAATTTAAATGTAAAAAATCTAAATATCTTAAAGCTATATTCATTACTTTATTAGATATTAATTTAGGACTATCGTAAAACGCTGTCTTGAAAAATTGAATATAAATATTCTTAATTATATAAAAATATCGCTCATCTCTTTCTTTATTTTTAGCCTCAACCCTTATTTTTACCTCTCCAAGGGTGGAAAAGTATAGAACTGACATCAGAATCAACATAAGCGTCCTCGAAAACCCCTGATAACAAATTTTTAATTCCAGACACAATAAAACATAATTATGTCAATATTTCACCCCCAACTCCTATCTTTCAGCTTTATAAGAGGTATGAATTTGAAAACTACCCTTAAAAATATAATTAGAAGCATAAAAAACAAAAATTTCAAGGTCATCAGTAAAGTAAAGATTGGAAACAAACTTTGTTGAAAACTCCTTTGGGGTGTGTTTTGTGAAGTCACTGATCATATTATACCACCGTAACAAAATTTTTTATTTTAACCCTGCGGGCGGGGCGCCTAGCCTCTGAGACCCGACGCTCCGACAATCAGTCGGCAATTTTCGTAACATCGTTGCAACCGCTTAGCGGTTCGTCTACCTGTTCATTTTTGGCCTCAATACCCGCATAACAATCGGTGGTTGTGTACGTATTTCAGTTTTTAAATTATTTTGATTTTGGTCTGTGAGACCCGGTTTGCGCTTTTCTTTTTACATTCGGATGGTTTTACTTTTCAGCGGTAAGTTAGCATAAATAAAATTTATTTTGCATTATTTTTTATGCATATTAATTATTTATTAGTTACTATTTTATAAAAAATAGAACCTCTTTTGTTTAGCAGCGAGATCTACTTATTATGAGAAAGAGCAGGAGAAACTCCGCCAATTTTGGGAAGAAGCTGATTCAGATGAAGAGCCGGATGACGAAGAAGAGGAGTTAGCTTTAGAAGAAAATATAGTAGAAACCCAAATACCGATAGTGAATCAGAACAAGAGTGCGATGATAGCAGTGATGACAATGTACCTCTTGCAAAATTACCAAGAATTCCAGCTTTCATTGGTAAAAACGGAACCACGCGATGGCAAAAACATTGTCCAAACAAAACCGTAAGAACGAGAAAAGAAAATATTATTGTTCGGCTACCAGGCGTCAGGAACTGTGGGAAAAACGCCAAAACAGCCATGGAGTGTTGGTCATTATTTTTCACAGATGAAATGCTTAACATTATAGTGGAAAACACAAATCTCTACATTTCTGGATTGGCTCAAAATTATGCAAGAGAGAGAAGAGGGAAACCCACGGACATTTGTGAAATAAAAGCTTTTCTTGGATTATTATATTTGGCGGGGACCCTCAAAAGTGGACGACTTAATACAAAAGAGCTATGGCAAAGAAACGAACTCGGGATTGAAAGATTTTGGTTGGTAATGTCTCACGATCGATTTCATTTTCTTCTTCGATGCTTTCGTTTTGATGACTTGACGACAAGAGAAAGCAAGGAAACAATTTGACAAGCTAGCTCCAATCAGAAGCCTATTTGACCTTTTTGTTGAAAACTGTAAAAACACATATACTGTTGGAGCAAACACAACAATTGATGAAAAGCTTGAGGCATTTAGGGGGCGATGTGATTTCAAACAGTATATTCCAAGTAAACCTAACAGATACGGTATAAAATATTTGCTTTAGTTGATTCCTCTACATCTTATGCTTCAAATCTGGAGGTTTACGTCGGAAAGCAGCCTGAAGGTATATATGAACGCCCTAACGATCCACAAAGTATAGTTTTGAGACTAATAGAACCTATATCTGGGACTAATCGTAATCTTACGTGTGATAATTGGTTTACCAGTGTTGAATTGGTAAAAAAAATTACTTGTGGAGCATAAAACCACGTACGTGGGTACAATAAAAAAAAATAAAAGGGAATTGCCTCTAGAATTCTCCAACACAAGAGCTCGCCCTGAATTTTTCTTCAATATTTGGCTTTCAAAAAGTTTATGACTATTGTGTCATATATTCCCAAAGAAATATAAGAATGTTAATCTTATATCCAGTTTACATCACGATGATAGGATTGATCCCTCTACGGCAGAAAAATGCAAACCCGATATAATTACTTATTACAATCATACCAAAGGAGGTGTAGATAATCTCGACAAATTGTCTGCTACCTATAACGTAGCAAGGAATACAAGAAGGTGGCGATGGTTATTTTTTTTTCAATTATGAATATGGGTGGTGTAAATTCCCAAATTATTTTTGCTTGCAATAATAAAACTTATAAGATTGAAAGACGATTATATCTAAGAGATGTTGGACTATCCTTGACAAAAGAACACTTGGAGCGACGTTCTTATGAAACAAATATTCCAAGGTCGGTAAGGGAAAGAAGACAAGAAGTTGCTGGAACACAAGAACCCAATAGAAATGAAGAAGTCCAACCAGGTAACAGAAAAAGATGTTTTTTTTGTAAAAAAGATTCAAAAACCAAATATTTTTGCAAAAAATGTGGAAAATTTGTATGTCTTACTCATATCCATACATGGTGTTCTGAGTGCTCAGAAATTGCAATGAATCAATAAAATCTGTTGATTTATGATATTTTTACAATGTTTTACTAAAAATTTTTTTTTTCATCTTCAAGTTATTTTGTTTGTAGTTTTTAGGAAATGTTTAATTTTTTGACAACAAATATTTAAAAATTAGATTTTTGACTGTGTATACTTAAACCAGTTTTATAATATAAGGTTTTGTATTTAAAAATGTGTATTTTTTTTTCAATAAAATATTAATTTATCACTTTTTTTTTTTAACAAGATTTTTTATTGATGGGTTTGCGAGACCCGGCGCCCTGGTTGGAGATTTAGTCGGCGGCGCCCGGCCCACAGGGTTAAAAGCAATCAAAGTACGGAACACTAATTGTGCAAGTTCAAGTTAGATCTGACCGGTTATTTTTATATATATTATAAATTATTAAAGGTAATGGACTCGTGATAATTTTCGTTCAATCTACTCCCCGTGAAGAATATTCCAGAATTTTTTCAAAATTTTTTGATCAGTACTTTTTGAGATAAGGTGGGGGACAGCGATTTTTCGCGACTTTTTAAAAATAATGCAAAGAAAAGTAAGTCGAAGTACTACATTATATATATTTTTTTACTTGTGTTTTCACAAGCTTTCATTTGACACCACACTCGATGACCTAGTAATAAAAATTTTTTTCACTTCCGATTTCACCCCCCAAAACTAATCCCTTAAGTCAAAATTTAACTTTTAAAACTACACGGCTCTAATGAGGCAATCAATTCCTATATTATTACCAAATTTGGACTTTCTATGACAAATAGTTTCGGAGAAAATCGGGTGTGACAGACAGAGAGACAGACAGACACCGAAGTTATCTTATAAGTGTTCCGTACGGAACACTAAAAAATCTAAATATTTTAAAACTATATTCATTACTTTTTAGATATTAATTTAGGACTATCCTAAAACGCTGTCTTGAAAAATCGAATATAAATAAAAAAATTTCTGATCTTCAGAGGTTGTTATTTCAGAACTTTTGGTATTTGAGATAGGGAATGATATACAAAAGTTTTCCACGGAACTAAAAAAATATTAAGAATATGTAGGGTATTTCATCTCAAATCTAAAAAAAACTGTCGCATTTTCCTTCATTATCAATTGTTGTTGCATTTACATAAGATTGATGTCTACTTGAAGTATACTACTCTACTAGATTTCATTTTACTACTACAGCGATGGAATTATGCTGTCGTGGATATTAACTTCACGGCAACCTAGTATATATACATACTTTTTCTACTCCATCTAAATATTGTAGTTTTAATGACTATATCTTTATTAAAGTGATTCTTACCGTCCATTCTTTCAGCTGCACGCTTCTTTGATCCTCTTCTTCTCCCCATGATCCACTAATGCAAAAAATAATATCCCTTTTCCATATTCACATCACTTCACACATAATCCAAATAAGCACAAAAATATATTCAAAAGTATTGTTTGGACACTATAATTTCAGTTCCAAAATATTTAGGTTTTTCTTTTTAATCTACTTTTATTACGAGAAAAAGCTTCAAAAAATTTTTTAAGTCACAAGTTCAATAATTCAAATTTTCTGTGATATTATTGATATTATAAACCATTCTTTGACAAAACATTATTAATACAAATTGATACAAAAAGACCTACTAAAAAATGCAAAAAAGCGCGCGCGAAAGTTTTTGCCGCGTAAATTCAAAGAGAACGGGCGACGTTCGTCGTTAGCTCGAAAAGCACCGAGATTCGAAAACAAGTGAGTATCGCACGATACGAGAGCTTTTTCCAAGCCGCGTGATGAGCGCGCGCTACAGAATCGGAGATTGTCAGGAAGAGAAGACAGATTAAATGACGGAGGTCTTGAGCCTCAAGCGCATCCTAAGAGCTATTAAATAGCCTAGTACCAGAAATTACTGATAAAGTTCTTCGTTTCTTATTACAGTGTTGCGAAATAGTGGAGGATTTCTGAGATGTATATATAAGGGTAGGTCACAATTTAAAAATAATATTTATTTTTTACGTATGAAATAAAAATACGGATAAAAAAACAGTACACAATAAACAAGGCCATAAATCAAGAACAAAATTCACAAAGAAAATTTAATGAATTTCGGATGGTCGTAGCTTCTACTTGATGGAAATTCATTTTAAATATGTAATAAAAGACTGTTTTTAGTCAATTTCCACTAATTAGTGGAAATTGACTAAAAACAGTCTTTTATTATATATTTAAATCTAATGAAGATTCGGACAACCATCCTACCCTACATCATTGGATGCATCCTGCAGAGACGTAATATATAGTCCAACGGGAGAACCAGAATATTATGTGGAACATCCAGTAAAGCATAAGTTCCACAAACTAACCCAAGAAGCGACTAGAAGACTTTAAATTGGTCTTGCAAGAATAAATAAACCGCATCTGCCTTTTTTTCAACACGAACTCCAGATGGGTCACAAAACAAATCTTAACAGCTGTAAACAGATAGCCAACACAGATAAATAAAAAACAAGAACAGTCCGAGAGGCTATAGAGATCGAAAAAATGGGACACTTGAACTGGTCAATAAGTGAAAAATAAAAAGTAAAAAAGAAATCTATTAACAGACAGACAGAACAAAAATGACTTGGGTTATGAAACGACGGCGAAAGGGGCGGAGCCAACTACGACCAAATCGAGTCGCTCTAACCTTCGGAGAAAATATAAACCGGTGGCAGTTACGTAATCTCTCACCCCTGAAGTCCGACAAGTCAGCATTCATAGTGGCAAGTGGCGAAACGCCTGTACAGTTCCACCTGGAATGTTACAGAGGTACAAAATGATAAATGACTTTACAAAACATTCCCCAAATTAGTTTTGAATAGTTTTTTTCCAATCTTTACTTAAAACTGTTGACCTTCAAATTTTCGTTTTTTTTTTATTTGCCAGATAAATTATTAAAGTTAATACACTCGTGATATTTTCGATCAATCTACACTCTGTGGAGAATATTTCAGACTTTTTTCAAAATTTTTTGATCAGTACTTTTCGAGATAAGAGGGGGTACAGCGATTTTTTGGCAATTTTTTAAAAATAATACAAAGAAAAGTGTGCGCAAGCATTACAATATATATATATATATATATATATATATATATATATATATATATATATATATATATATATATATATATATATATATATATATATTGAACTCGTTCTCCATATAAAAGACTGCTTGAAAAGGGTTGTATAAGGAGTAACAAGCTGAACCTCATACGGCTGTGAAGTATTAGCGCGACGTGCACCGCTCTGGGAGGAATTAAGAGGGCTACATCCATCGAACACCTTTCATGAAAATACTTGTGGAATAGACTTAAGTCACCAACCGTTCTTCGATGTTCCAACGAATCAAGGCTGCCGGTCAGTTCCGGGTATCCAATCAGACGAACAACTCTTCTCTGAATAGAATCCAACAAGTGCAGTGTATATTTGGAAGCGGAGCCCCTAATAGGGGAACAGTATTCCATAGTTGGTCGATTTAAGCTTTGTAAAGAATTGACAGTGATTGCGGAGTGTAAAGCTTTCTGGTTCGAAATAATTCTCCCAACTTTTGGGAAGCTCCCCTTACTATGCTTGCAACATGGTCATGCCAGGACATATTTGCTCCTAAATTACCGCCCAACAAATTGAGAGAGGAATGGAGTGCCCCCACATAACTATATCGGGTTCAAGAACGTTAACTTTTTCAGAAAAAACTGCTGCCTGGGTTCTTATAGCGTTAAATTTCACTTAGTTACTGTCACCCCAAGATAGAATTTCTTCCCGATCCTTGTTAAGTTGAATGACTTCTTGCTGTCGAATGTTCAAAGTGAATGAAGAGATAATCGTACTGTCATCTGCAAAGCTGTAGAGTGAATTCCCGGTCTTTTCCAGCAGATCGTTAATGTAAATGAGAAAGAGAGTAGGAGACAGTATGGAGCGTTGGGGCGTTGATAGTGAAGGTGTTAGAAAGAAATCGACGTCGACTGCCACTCGTAAACTAACCTGAACTAACCCTTTAAGTCAAAATTTAACTTTCAAAACTACACGGCTCTGATGGAGTCATCCTTTATTAGTGGCAAATTTCAACTTTCTATGTCAAATAATTTCGGAGTAAATCGGGTGTGACAGACGGACGGACACCGAAGTGATCTTATAAATGTTCCGTACGGAACACTAAAAAGTAAGTTTTAAAGTCACAAGCGCACCAAAAACTACAGTTGCCTTGGAAACTATAAAACAACAGATTAACGAGGTAAGCTTTCAAATTGAAATAAAAGAAAATACTACTAAAATAAATCTGCCGATTTATTCTGCATGTATATCTGTTTTTTTTTGTAATATAATTGGGTTTGCTAATTTAATTTGTGTGTTTTATTCACTTTTTCTATTTAATCATTAAAAGTATTGTGTTTAAAATCTCTATCTCTTGCAGAAAATGTCGAAATTACTAAAATTTGTGGCCATAAATATGCTTGAAAAGCAGCAGTAATCTTCATTGAAAAGTACCCTAATAAAACTCTACATTATTCTACTGCTTACTGAAAAAATATAAAGATGGCTAATGATGAAAATAGTTTGAATCCACTACTGATAGTTTCGGGAACAACGTATGTGTCAGTGACAAATATTGAAAAAACGATCTGTATGAACAATATTCACAATAAATATTTTTTTTTTTTTTTCCCGGAAAAAATTGTAGTTGTTAGAAGACCGGGAATATGATGCCAATTTTGACTTCTATGCATCATTTCAAGAAATAATCGAAGAAGACTTCATTTCCCAAGAAAAATTTTATTTTCAAACGAAGCAACATTAACTTCAAACGAAATCGTAAGTGCACAAAATTGTAGGTGGCGGACCACTGAAAAAGTAAAGACCAACATAATTTTAAAGCGTGTTATGTGAAATTTTAGATACGAAAATTTTATGACCCTTTTTTAAGGGATTATTAAAATCCTGCTAGATACTTATTATTACATTAAATCTCGATTTTTCTACACAAACTGAGAGTAAAGAAATGTATAGAAAAATCGAGATGTCGAGCTCTGATTTCGAGGACCAACTCACATTTTCGTACGTTGTAGTATTTATTTATTCATTTGGTGATATTTATCTTTCAACATTTTAATACCTAGACGAAAATTAACATTGTTTTTAATATATCTAATCCGTTTATTGATATTGTAGTTATTCCTGACGAAGTTATCAAACTATAACGAAATACTGAGTATTAAAAAAAAAAGTTTTATTTACAGTCCAGACCGATTCTCGATAATCACCCATCTAATTGGCGTACGATCGATAACTAAATTTATATATATATATATATATATATTAATATATATATATATATATATATATATATATATATATACGAGGCTGGTTTGAAAAGTCCGTGCAAAGTCCGAGAGATGGCACCACCGGCGCGTATCGAGGTCATGTTTAGTTAGTAGCATCTCTTGAATGAACGCACACCAAGTTTCAACCATATTGGTCTATTTCTTTGTGTTTGGCATTCGTGTGAATCAAGGAAGTCGAGTGATTTTCAAGAAAAGGATGAAAAAGAATTTTCGTGTGGTGAATAAACATTACTTTATGAAAGGGCAAAACGCCTCAGGAGACTAAAGAGAAGCTTGATAAACATTATGGTGACTCTGCACCTTCGATTAGAACAGTTTATAAGTGGTTTCAAAATTTTCGGACTGGCCATATTGGCACAAGTGACGCTGAACGTTCTGGACGGCCTGTGGAGGTTACGACTCCAGAAATCATTGATCAAATCCATGATATGATGATGGATGACAGAAGAGTTAAGGTGCGTGAGATTGCTAGTGCCGTTGGCATCTCGACTGAACGGGTACATAATATTTTGCATAAACATTTGGACATGAGAAAGCTATCCGCAAGATGGGTGCCGCAATTGCTCACGCTTGACCAAAAACGGAATCGTGTGAAGTGTTGCAAGGATGGTGTGCAGCTGTTTCAGAAGAATCCGGAGGACTTTAAGCGTCGTTTCGTCACTGTGGATGAAACATGGATACATTACTGTACTCCTGAGACCAAACAACAATCTAAACAATGGGTTACCAAGGGGGAATCTGCACCAAAAAAGGCGAAGACCGTTCCTTCGGTCGGAAAGGTTATGGCGACTGTCTTTTGGGATTCGCAAGGGATAATCCTCATCGACTATCTGGAAAAGGGTAAAACTATTACAGGTGAATATTATTCATCGTTATTGGACCGTTTGAAAACCGAGCTGCAAGAAAAACGCCCGCGATTGGCCCACAAGAAAGTCCTTTTCCATAACGACAACGCACCAGCACACACCTCAGCAGTTGTGGTCGCAAAATTAATGGAAATAGAATTCCAACTCGTTTCACATCCCCCCTATTTTCCAGACTTGTCTCCCTCGGACTACTATTTGTTCCCCAATTTGAAGAAATGGCTGGCGGGACAAAGATTTTATTCAAACGAAGAGGTGATTACAGACACTAATGGATATTTTGCAGACTTGGACAAATCCTTTTATTCGGAAGGGATCAACAAACTAGAACATCGTTGGACGAAGTGTATAAGCCTAAAAGGAGACTACGTCGAAAAATAAAAAAGGTTTACCCCAAACAGATAAGTAGTTTTTATTTTTGCACGTATTTTTCAAACCAGCCTCGTATATATATGTATACATATATATATATATATATATATATATATATATATATATATATATATATATATATATATATATATATATATATATATATATAAAATAAAGAGAGAGAAAGCAAAAGTTGCCGTATCTAACAAAATCCTAAATTATGAAAACTAGTTGAGGAACTCGGCAAAAAGGGCATCAACAGATGTTCATACTATATTCATTTAGCCAATATTTCGGTCCTAGGTTGGGACCTTCATCAGGGCACAAACTGAAAAAGAGATAACGAAGCAACCAATAAAGAAAATTAGGCATACAGATTTGGTGTTATGAAGTCAAGTTTTCTAATTATCAATTCTAATTATTAATTTCTAATTTGATTTCAATCTCACAATGTAACTATTTCAATTCAACAGTATTATTATCCTAAACAATCGCAAATTATTATTATTATTATTAAAAAATGTCAACAAAACTCACTTGTAGTATGAAATATAATCTAACAAGAATGACCATCAAAAACAATCGCCATGGTAAAAAACCAACACTGAATTAAAACAACCACTATTCACTAACATTTTTAACATAAAAACATGGCATTTACAGCAGGGATGCCATTGATAACGTTGGATGCTGAAATTCAAAACTAATTAACCACCTGCCATCTTAAAGAAAAATGAAAAGTGACAACTTTGACAGGGCGCTGACAAAGGACGACCACCTGACAGATGTAAGGGATCACTCCTTTCCTTTTATTCTTTGTGAGTGATCCCTTACATCTGTCAGGTGGTCGTCCTTTGTCAGCGCCCTGTCAAAGTTGCCACTTTTCATTTTTCTTTAAGATGGCAGGTGGTTAATTAGTTTTGAATTTCAGCATCCAACGTTATCAATGGCATCCCTGCTGTAAATGCCATGTTTTTATGTTAAAAATGTTAGTGAATAGTGGTTGTTTTAATTCAGTGTTGGTTTTTTACCATGGCGATTGTTTTTGATGGTCATTCTTGTTAGATTATATTTCATACTACAAGTGAGTTTTGTTGACATTTTTTAATAATAATAATAATAATTTGCGATTGTTTAGGATAATAATACTGTTGAATTGAAATAGTTACATTGTGAGATTGAAATCAAATTAGAAATTAATAATTAGAATTTATAATTAGAAAACTTGACTTCATAACACCAAATCTGTATGCCTAATTTTCTTTATTGGTTGCTTCGTTATCTCTTTTTCAGTTTGTGCCCTGATGAAGGTCCCAACCTAGGACCGAAATATTGGCTAAATGAATATAGTATGAACATCTGTTGATGCCCTTTTTGCCGAGTTCCTCAACTAGTTTTCATAATTTATATATATATATATATATATATATATATATATATATATATATATATATATTTATATGTATATATATATATATATATATATATATATATATATATATTTATGTATATATATATATATATATATATATATATATATATATATATATATATATATATATATATATATATATATATATACATATATATATATATATATATATATATATATATATATATATATATATATATATATATATATAGCCGATTGTCCATTAGTATACATAATAAAAAATGCTCTTTTTATAATATATTAAAATTTGGTGTCTCTACGTGCTAAGGAATTTTTTTTATATGAATTATAGTCTTCGCCTGACAGCCCAGAATCTCGAAATTTTACGGTAAATAAATTGAAGTACTTCTATTCAAAAACGAACTGTCGCAGCCGATTGTCCATTAGTATACATGATAAAAAGTGCTTCTTTTTTAACATATTAAAATTTGGTGTCTCTATCTGCTATGGAATTTTTTTAATATGAATTATAGTCTTCACCTGAAACCCCAGAATTTCGAAATTTTGCGATTACTAAAATTGAGGCACTTCTAATCAAAAACGAAATATCGCAGCCGATTGTCCACTAGTACACATAATAAAAAGTGCTTCCTTTATAACATATTAAAATTTGGTGTCTCTATCTGCTATGGAATTTTTTTATATGAATTATAGTCTTCGCCTAAAACCCCAGAATTTCGAAATTTTACGATAACTAAAATTGAGGCACTCCTATTCAAAAACGAAATATCGCAGCCGATTGTACATATTGAAATTTCATATGTATATATATATATATATATATATATATATATATATATATATATATATATATATATATATATATATATATTTAAATTGAGTAGCCTCAGAGGGCGGTTAATTATCGTTACAAAGATAACTTTTGAACCACAAAACTAATTTTGATGATTCTGTCGCTGTGACCTAAGTTAAAAAGTATCTGATCGAACATTAGATTAGTTAAAATCGCCTCGATAATTTTTGCTTATATTCGAGGATAAACATATATACGTACAGACATATATATGTTCGCGAAATTTGGTATGTGGGGTCGGAAGCGTATATGGGATAAAAAACAGTCTGTCAAGTAAGAACGTGTCCGCGATAATTCATCTAAACCAGTGATTCCCAAAGTGGTTCAGGAGGTCCCCCAATAGGTCTACGTTGGCGTGAAAAAAAAATGGGGGTTCACAAGTTGTAAGTGGGGGTCCACGAAAATTTATCTGGTTTCGACAATAAAGAACAAAAATGTTGGCTTGGTTTTACCTATCAGTGTGGGCAGATAATACACTACTCAAAAAAAATTAAGGGAGCAAAAAAAAATTCCAAATTTTTCGGTGATTTTTGACAGGCTGCATTTCGGTGGAAAATGGTCGTATTGAGACTTAAAAAAAAAAGCAATTTGGAGCTTTAACATTCTAATTTTCAGATTTTTTGGCTAAAATTTTTTAGGAGCTACGGTTCTCATGCAATCCTAACAGATAGCGCAAAAAATAATATGGTAAATATTTTGCTTTTTTTTGGTCCACGGGCTTGAACAAAATTTTTTCAGTTAGGCCGGCATATGGATCAGATAGCCTGTTTATTTAGCGTTAATTTCCTTGTTTTAAAATCTCCCTTAATTTTTTTGAGTAGTGGTCAGCGACTGTTACTTGTAAAAACTTGCATATTCGAAATTCAGTACAACGCGCGTCGAGACTTGCAAAGCGCTGCCCGCCCGCCTGCAACGCAACCCGTTCAGACGTGCAAAGGGACGAAATACGACTTGTGCTGTGCTTGCAATCTTGCATGAACTTGTTTGATTCTTCACCAATATAAATACGAATGCCAAGGACAAACGTTACTCATTTGTTTCCGGAATTTTAAAAAGAAAAGTGTGAGTGAATCGATGTCAGTGTTTGCCAGTGCCGGAAAAAGTAAGTACCTGCCTATTTGTTATTCATACTTTTATTTTATATTGTAATAATATTATATTTGTTATGTTTGCGTGTAGTAGGTACGTAATAAAAATTAAATACTAAACAGGGCCATTATTCGATACTTCTATAAAAGAACAGAAAGCCGAGAAAGATTGAACTTTTAATACTTTTTATTATAAAATTATTTATTTACCCGACTGTGGTGATTCACTAAAGGAGAGATATATGATTGACCTGCATGTTTGTACATATTTCAGTGCCCTCGTAGTTGCTAATGCTAAATGATTAAAAATATTTTCATAAATTGTACGTGTCTTTATGTGCCACTCGTAACGTACATCAAAGTAATAAATAAATCATTAAAATCGCGGAGTTTTGATGTCAAAATATTCTTTTAAAAGTATTTTCTCTCGAATTTACAGAAATATATCAAAATATAATTAATCAAAAAATATTTTATATTACATTAAAATAGATTCAGCCGTTTTGTGAGAACCTCTATATGGGTCTTTTAATAATTAAAATCAATTTTGCCGTCGGCATTTTGGTTTTTTCATTTTGCAATAATTAATTAATCCTATTTTATTCTGTTAAAATAGCCATATCCTGTTAAAGTCGCTTTATGATTACTAAAACAAACATTTTTTTCTTTACAGGTAGGTAACTGATACGAAACATGGCTGAATCTAAGAAGAAATGTCGACAGTACAGTGTTGATTATTTGAAATTTGGTTTTCTTCCATCAAAGGCAGACAAACGATTGCCCATATGCCTTTTATGCAACAAAGTTTTGAGGAATGACTCTATGAAACCATCGAAGCTCGAAGATCATCTAAGAAGATGTCATCCTGATAAAATAGGTAAAGATTTAAAATATTTTCAAACATTGAAGGAAAAATATAAAAAGAGACCCACCGTGCACAGTATGTCCGCTTCAACGTCTCAAAGTAACGATGATGTCTTGCGGGCATCTTACAATATCTCATTGCTTATAGCGAAATCTGGAAAACCGTACACCATCGGAGAACAGTTAATTTTACCCGCTGTTGAAGAGGTTTTTAAAAACTGTTCTGCACAAACCTCCATTTGACGTACTCAAAAGAATTCCTTTGAGTAACAACACTGTACAAAGACGTATTGATGAAATGAGCTCTGATATTGAAAGCTTCTTATGTAATTATCTGCAAACAACTCATTTTTCTATTCAACTGGACGACTCCACTTTACCTGGTAATGAAGCATTATTATTGGCATATGTTCGATTTGTTATGGACGAAGAAATCCATGAAGAGCTGCTATTCGCGAGAACTTTGGAGACGGACACTAAAGGCGAATCAATATTTAATGTGATTTTTTTAAGGAAAAATCGATTCCATTTACAAACATTATTTCGGTGGCAGCAGATGGAGCTCCTGTCATCTTAGGGCGATATCGTGGGTTTTTAAGCCATCTTAAAAGAATTTATACCAGGAGTAACTGCAATTCACTGGGTCATCCACCGACAACACCTGGTAGCGAAAAATTTGAGTGATAGATTGCACCAATCGCTTCAATTTGTGATTAAAGCAGTTAATAAAATAAGAAGCAATGCGTTGAATACCCGTTTATTTGCACAATTGTGCGACGATAATGATGAAGACTTCCAACGATTGCTCTTACATACTGAAGTATGCTGGTTGTCGAAAGGTGCATGTTTAACAAGATTTTACTCACTTTTGAATCAGTTTTAGAGTTTCTGGAAAGTAAAGATCCAGATTTAAAAGAAAACCTGATCAAATTGAAAGATTTGTTCAAAAAATTTAATGACATTAACTTGCAGTTACAAGGGGACAGCCTAAATTTAATAAAAACAAAGGGTGTAATTTCGGCTTTTCTTGGAAAAATGAAATTTATGAAGCAAAATATTAGTCGGCGCGAATTCTCCCAGTTTTCAAACTTGTCACAGGCAGAATGTCTTGATGAGGATATTCAGACATACGTTCAACATTTAAATGCTCTGCATGATGACTGCAAAAATAAATTTGAAGATATTCTGACGATGGAAATACCATCATGGATCATAAATCCATTTGATGAAACGGAAGTGGCGAATGTGGTATTACAAGAGGAGCTACTCGAGCTTAGCACCAATGAGGAGCTGAAGGTGAAATTTAAAAAAGGCTATCAAACATTTTGGCTGTAGGCAGAAATACCCGAAAAATATCCTGGGCTGTGGAAATTGCGACAAAACTTTTAATAGCGTTTCCCTCCTCATACTTTGTCGAAAAAAGGTTTAGTGTCGTTACAAACCTATTAACAAAAAAAAGGAGCAGATTGAACATCACAGAACGGGGAGATTTGCGGTTATTCCTTACAAAACTGAAGCCAAATATTGATAATTTGCTGTCAATCTATCAAGTATATCCCTCCTATTAAAATTATGACTATTTTTTTTTTAATTGTTGATTTGCATTGTTGAAGTTACGGTACGTTATTAATGTTTAATTTTAATTCTATTAAGTCTGTAATCATATTATTTTAATAAATAGAACACAAGAAAATTATATTTTTTTTTTTTTTTTTACCACACCGAATTTAGGGTTGGAACTCAGCCACGACGCAAATTTCCATCGTTAGATCTAATCTTCACATTTTTTGACGAATTTTGAGAATATGATAGAAATGTAGCAGCAGGGGGTCCACCGAAACCAGTAAAATTTTGAAAATGGTCTACGAGAAAAAAAAGTTGGGGAACCTCTGATCTAAATCTGGAATATTTTAGTGTAGATTAAATGAAAATTATTACGAGTGCATTACCCTTGATAACACAGAACCACAATTTTTTTTTACTCTGCAGTGAATCCGTCGTCCGTTTACACGTAAATCAAAGAAATGTAATCTCAAAATTATATAAATAAAATCACCAAAATAAATATCAAGATTCAAATCTAAGATAACTTAAATGATAAAAAATATGCAAGCCTAGAGCTTACAAATCAAATTCCGTATATAAACTATAAACTGGCCTAACATCTAACAAAACCTAACCTAACTTCTAACAAAACCTAACCTAACCTAATCACAGGCCCTCAAAACTTTTTTTTGTTAAATACATGAGAAGTAATATGCTATGAATCTATATTTTGTATATTTAATTTCCTGTCGCTAAAAGCATGCCGTTGCTCGTGTTGTTCCATCACGACAAGATTTTTTTCTAACTTCAAGTAAGAACGTGTCCGCGATAATTCATTTTTGGTAGATGTGACTCTAGCGATTCAACAAACAATCGGTAGAGGGAACCTTTGTCTACAGCGTAGTAAAAGTATCAGACGATTCCGAACTTTCGTCGAAATCACGTAAAATCCAAAATGAGTCACTTGTTTGAGCGTCGGTTTCATCCAAAGGGGCCTAAAATGACACATTCCGTGGCCCCTAAATATATTGAAAAGTCGATGTCGTTTGTGAAGAAGTGGGTAAATCATTTTAACGAGACGACTTGCCAAAACGTGGCTCGGTAGGCAAAGTTACTCCGAAATATAAAAAACGAAAAACGAATCGTGTCTTTGTTATCACTGGGCCGGAAACTGACGCTGCTTCAAGGAGCGGCAAAATTAAGAAAATCGGGTTTGAATGTGTCCCATGCGACCATTCGACAACATCTTCATGCTCATGATATCAAATTTCGAAGCACATTGCAGAAACCTTTGCTGGGCGAAAATCACGTTGCGAAAAAACATTTGAGTGGCCCTCACAATCGCCGGACGCCAACCCTATTGAAATTGTTTGTTCCCTTGTAAAGGGAAAACTCAGAGGATTTTGAGAACTTTGACTCAGTTGTCCCACGAGATTCGAAAAATTTGCGGAGTAAGTATGCAGAAAATCTTGTCGACAGCATGCCTCGAAGATGCCAGGCGATTATTGATGCAGGAGGCGATTGGACAACTTACTATGGTAATTGCGCCGTTATTAGCACACCTAAGAATAGATGCCAGTATTGGTATAACAACTAAAAACGAAAAGAATCGTATTTTTAAAAGTTACCGAGCAGTAAGCTCAAGAAAGATGCATTTCTGCAATAAGTGCCAGCCGTGCTGTGCCGTTCTGCTTAAATAGACTTAGTAAGTCGCCGACAGAGTGCAGTATAAGCATCTATTTGTTATAGTTTTCCGTTAGTCACCTAAGAATACATTGATGGCAAAAAATATTTCCGAAATACATTTTTTCAAGAATGCGAGCTGCTACGTTCCTACTTGACAGACTGTACATCAACATTATGTCATATTGGTTTGAAAAACCTTCTTTTTTTGAAGTCGGATAAAAATAAAATTTTCTTTTTAATAAATGCAGACATATCATCACCACCTGTTTATTTTTAAGGTTTTTCTTTATGAAAGCAACTTTGAAGGGCTCTAACGCCCTTAGTAAGCATTTTTTTGGGTATTTTTATATGAAATCTTTATTTTTATTTTAAATGTAGAATGGTAGAATAAAAGAGGTCGCTGCTAAGCTCTTCAAAAAAAGAAGTCATCGTCCTACTTACGAAAATATTTTTCATTGTGTGTATTTTCTTAATAACAGTTTCCCAAAATTAGGAAGCCCACAACGGTTGTGAGCAAATATTATTGTTAAGAAATGTAAATAGATAAACACAATAACACAAGAAGTATAATAGAGGATGCTTTACTCAAAGTAGGGATTTATTTGGTTTGTTAGTACAGGTTTCTGACATAATAAATACAAATAAAAGAATTTTAAAAACCAATGGTTTCGTTTTTATTGTGGGCTGACTTTTTGTTTTTAATAAATTTATTGATTAAGGTTGGAAATAACTAACGTCTGCATGTTTAACTGCTTTTTTAATCTGGCACCTTAACGTCGATCTTTTCAAAAAATCCATATGATTTTTAGGAAGTACCAACGTTCAAACGATACGTGTCAAAATTCCATGACATTCTGACGATTAGTTTACAAGTTACAGTGGTTTTAGTGACGCTACTTTTGAAATTTTCATAATAATGGAACACACATTTCGTGTGTTGATTAAACGCTGTTTTTTGATGGGAAAAAATACCGTTCAAGCAAAGTAATGGCTTGATAAGTATTACGGGGACTCTGCCCCTGGAAAATAACTCATCATTTACTGGTATGCTGAATTTAAACGCGGTCGTACAGACACAAATGATGCCGAACGCTTTGGACGCCCAAATGAGGTGGTTATACTGGTTATACATCAAAAAAATCCACAAAATTGTTTTGAAAGAACGTGTTGGCCATATTTTGCATGAACATTTGTGCATGAGAAAGCTCTGTTGGAAATGGGTACCGCGTTGGCTCACAGTGAACCAAAAACAACAACGTGTTCTGAGCGCTGTTTGGAGCTGTTTAAGCGCAGTAAAAAGAATTTTTTCATGCGATCCCTACCAAATTGGCAGTCAGGTGGACAGCAGCCGGTGAACGCGGTCCGAAGCGACCAAAGACACAACAATCGGCTGGGAAGGTTTTGGCCTCTGTATTTTGGGACGCGGATAGAATAATTTTCATCGACTATGCTGAGAAGGAAAAAACTATCAATAGCGAATATTATATAAAGTTACTGTTTCGTTTGAAGGCAGAAATTGCAAAGAAACGTCTCCAACTTAACCAGAAAAAAAGGTTCTATCATCAAGATAATGCACCGTGTCATAGGTCACCGGTTACGATGGCAAAATTGCATGAATTGAAGTTCGAATTGCTTCCTCATCCACCGTATTCTCTAGATTTGGCCCCTAGCGACTATTATCTATTCGCAGACCTCAAAAAATGGCCTTGGCTCCAATGAAGAAGTTATCCCCGAAACTGAGGCTTATTTTGAAGGTAAAGACAAATCCTTCTACAATCCTCCTGCTGTCCTGCTGGAAATGTGCCACGGTCCATCCGATACCTAAAAAAGACAAGATGACCTTGCCAAACAACTACCGACCAGTCGCAGTGTTTTCAATAATATCGAAAGTCATGGAAAAGGTTATCAATCAGCATCTTCTAAAATATCTTGAACGGTTCAATATTATTAGCGATCACCAATATGGTTTTCGTAAACATGGATCAACAGGAGATCTGCTGACTTATGTAACACATGTTTGGAACAACTCAATTGACATATCCAAGGCATTCGACCGTGTTTGGCACGATGGACTGTTGGCTAAGTTACGCTCTTGCGGTATGTCTGAACGGTTCTGTTTGTGGCTCTCATGTTTGCTCAGAGAGCGTTCTTTACGAGTGATGGTCGACGGATTTCTTTCTAACACCTTCACTATCAACGCCGGGGTGCCCCAGGCCTCCATACTATCTCCTACTCTCTTTCTCATTTACATTAACGATCTGCTGGAAAAGACCGGGAATCCAATCTACAGCTTTGCAGATGACAGTACGCTTGTCTCTTCATTCACCTTGAACGCTCGGACATCGGCTGCTCAGGCGAATATCCGCACACATCAGGAGGTCGTTCATCTTAACAAAGACCTGGAAGAAATTCTGTCTTGAGGTGACAGTAATCAAGTGGAATTTGACGCTACAAAAACCCAGGCGGCAGTTTTTTTCTAAAAAAATTAACGTTGCTGAACCCGACATAGTTATGTCGGGGCACTCCATTCCCCTAACATCGTCGCTCAATTTGTTGGGCGTTAGTTTGGAAGCAAATATGCCCTGGCATGAATATGTTGCAGGCATAGCAAGGAGAGCTTCTCAAAAGTTGGGAATATTATTTCGAACCAGAAATCTGTTAATTCTTTACAAAGCTCAAATTCGACCAATTGTGGAATACTGCTCCCATATTTGGGGCTCCGCTCCCAAACATACACTGCATTTGTTCAGAGAAGAGCTGTCCGTCTGATTCGAGACCCGGAACTGACCGGCGGCCTTGATTCGCTGGAACATCGAAGAATGGTTGGCGACTTGAGTCTGTTCTACAAGTATTTTCATGGAAAGTGTTCGAAGGATGTAGCCCACTTAATTCCTCCCAAAGCGGTGCATGTTAGAAATACACGTCGTGCTGGTGCTTCACATCCGTATGAGGTTCAGCTTGTTACTCCGCGTACAACGCTTTTCATGGAGTCTCTTATATGGAGAACCTCATCCCTTTGAAATAATTTGCCCAGCGCTGTATTCCCAGCGATTCAAGAACAGCGTGAATCGCTTTTTCCGCACACATGCCGCTCCTGGATCGCTGGACTTTCCTGCAGCACGTGTGTTAGGCCCATAAAAAAAAAGTATAGAAATGCTAGAAAAGCGTTAGACTGATTGTATCTTTCTTGAAGGAAACTATGTTGATGAATAAAGCCGAATTTTGAAAAAAAAACAAATCTGTTTTAAGTAGCTAGATCAAAAATTCAAGTGACAGTCACACATAGCCTGTGAATTTACAAATTGTCCAAAGATGCTTCAAGTGATGTGCCTGCCATTTTTAGTGTTCTGTACCAAAATTGAAAAATGGAATACTTATGGAATCACTTCGGTTTCTGTTACAACCGATTATCTTCGAAATTAGTTGATGCAGAAAGTTAAAAATTGATACAAATATAGGAATTGATGGCCTAATCACAGTCGTGTAGTTTTGAAAGTTAAATTTTGACTTAAGGGGTTAGTTTTGAGGGGTGAAATCGGAAGTGAAAAAAACATTTTTTTAAAGGTCGTCAAGTGGGATGTCAAATGATAGCTTGTGAAAAAACGAGTACAATAATATATATGATGTAATACTTGCCTTTATATTATTTTAAAAAAATTGTCAAAAATCGCAGTCCCCCCAACCTATCTGTAAGAGTGCTAATCCAAAAATTTTGAAAAAAACTCTGGAATATTGTAGTGTAGATTAAATGAAAATTATTACGAGTGCATTAGCTTTGATAACACAGAACCACCATTTTTTTTTACTCTGCAATGAATCCGTCGTGCGTTTCCACCAAGCACGTCTATTTTTTGCGTAAATCAAAGAAATATAATCTCAAAATTATATAAGTAAAATCACCAAAGTAAATATCAAGATTCAAACCTAAGATAACTTAAATTGATAAAAAAATATGCAAGCCTAGAGCTTACAAATCAAATTCCGTATATAAACTATAAACTTCTAACAAAACCTAACCTAATCACAGGCCCTCAAAACTTTTTTTGTTAAATACGTGAGAAGTAATATGCTAAAAATCGGTATTTTGTATATTTAATTTCCTGTCGCTAAAAGCATGCCGTTGCTCGTGTTGCTCCGTCACGTCAGGATTTTTTTCTAACTTCAAAAAATAGAATACTGAAAACTGGTAAAAGAAGTCTAAAACAATATATTTCTATATATTTTAAGATGCTGAATCTGAATCTGAATTCGTCTACTTCGTTCACAACCTCAAATGTAACACAAAATCAGAAAATATCCATTCTTATAACGGAAATACTATGAAACTGATAAAAGATATCTGAAACAATATATATCTATGTATTTTAAGATGATGAATCTAAATCTGACGTCGGAATTCCTCTACTACTTTTTTTCTTACCTCAAAAAAGCTCAAAATCAGTGAATATCGTCGTTCTTATGGCAGAAATACTTCCAAACTTAATCCTAAAATCTTTACACCAAGAATTCCAAACCTAACATAACCTAATGAAAGAACTTTACACCGAAATTAAGCAGCACTATTGTGAGAGGCAAGGGAACCAGCGAAATAAAGATTTAGC
>CM032447.1:241033023-241050523 GCA_019049505.1 Pachyrhynchus sulphureomaculatus | reverse complement strand
TAGGTCACGAGAAACAAAAGTTACAATTAGTTTAACACGTAGTTTGACGATACAATCAGTCCAACGCTTTTCTAACATTTCTATACCTTTCTTCTAGGATTTGTTTTTACCTTCAAAATAGGCCTCAGTAACGGCGACAACTTCTTTATTGGAGCCAAATCTCTTTCCCGCGAACAGATAATAGTCGCTGGGGGCCAAATCTGGGGAATATGGTACATAAGGAAACAATTCCAACTTTAATTTATGCAATTTTGCCATCGTAACCATTGACTTGATGAAAGAGCACTTTTTTCTTATTCATTTGGAGTCGTTTCTTTGCGATTTCTTCCTTCAAACGCACAAATAACTTTATATAATATTCGTTATTGATGGTTTTTCTCTTCTCAGCATAGTCGATGAAAATTATTTCATGGGCACCCCAAAATACAGAGGTCAAAACCAGCCGACTTTTTAATCATTTTGAGATGTGAGTATGAGATATAGGAAACAAAATAATATAGTAAAAGAATATTATTTATGTTTGTGAATATATTTATTATTATTATTCTTATATTTATATGTGCAAAAGTTTCCGGCCACTTTGTACTACGAGAAAAATTATTAGTCCATATGCTCTATAATAGACATAAATTATATTTTTATGGTAATATTTTGTAGCCATACCCTTTGCAGCGATAACAGCCGCACAACGATGTGGCACTGACTCAATTAATCGATTAATACAAGCAGTTGAAATTTTATCCCATTCTTGCTTCAATGATTTGAATAATGCGGGTTTATTTGAATATGTATGCTTTCGAACTTGACGATCTAGCGTTTCCCATAAGTGGTCTATTGAGTTCAAGCTTAAAACTCTCACATTTGATGCAGAAAACCACTGTTTTAACAACTTGGGGTCATTTTCCTGCTGAAATATCAAATTCTGCGGTAATGTTTCTTCAACATATAATAACAATTTTGTTTTCTAAAATGTCCTTGTAAATATCAGCGTTCATACTTCCGTTGATCTCGATTAATGAACCGACTCCTTGTGCAGAGAAAATTCCCCAAACCATTACACTTCCTCCACCCTGTTTTACAGTAGGAATTTGGTACCGAACATCATGTCTCGTACCAATAGGACGTCGTACATGTTGTCTACCATCGCTTCCAAAAAGATTAAATTTAGATTCGTCTGAGAAAGCTACTTTTTTCCAATCTTTGATTATACAATTTAGGTTATCTTTGGCAAATTGTAATCGGGCCTTCTTATTCTTTTTACTGATTAATGGTTTTTTAATACCTATACGGCCAAAAAGTCCCACATCATGTAGTCTTCTTGTCACAGTACTACTACTAACATTAGCTAGGTTTTCATCTTTTAGCTCGCGTGCAATTTCGGCAGCAGTTTTCTTGACATCTGCAGTTGATTTGCGTTTAATGATACGATCTACTTTTTTAGACGTTTTTCTTGGTCTTCCACTACGCGGACGGTCCTTTAAACTATAGCCACAACGGTATTTTACAATAATATCCTTCACGGTTGATTTACGAGAAGACTTTCTTTCTTTTGAAAATTTGATTTCTCTCTCACGAATTTGGATTTCCAAATGCCAAGCCATGTTTTTGCTCCCACGACCTTTTATGAACTAAATGTGAACATTCAAAGCGCTATTATTCGTAAATACGTCTTTGAACGTCCTACTGCGTCAATGTATATTATGTGGCCGGAAACTTTGGCACATATAAATATAAGAATAATAATAATAAATATACTCACACACATAAATAATATTCTTTTACTATATTATTTTGTTTCCTATATCTCATAGTCAGATCTCATAATGATTAAAAATCATTAGTCTTTTTTTTTAATAAATTAGAGTACGAAATGTCACTGGCCGGAAACTTTTGTACGCCACTGTATATATATATATATATATATATATATATATATATATATATATATATATATATATATATATATATATATATATATAATAAAGTATAAAAGGAACTTGAAGAATCATTAAGAGTAATTGATGGTTCAGCCTGTCAAAGGTCCTGTAAGCTTACCCGAGTCCGTTGACCCAAGATAACTCCCCATAACTTTTAAAAGTGTGGTCCGTTGGTCTTTGTAAATTGTAATCGTTGGGAGACGAGATTTTCCGTATAAAAGACTGCTTGAAAAGGGTTGTACGAAGAGTTACATGACGAACTTCATACGGTGTGATATATTCCTAGCATGCACCATTTTGGAAGGAATTAAGCTCGCTACATCCATCGAACACTTTTCATGAAGATACTTGTAGAATAGACTCCAGTCCAGAAGGATGCTGGTTGAGTTTTGTACAGAATTAACAGTTATTGTGGAGTTTCGAAATAAAAATCCCAGCTTTTAAAAGCTCTCTGTGCGATGCTTGCAACATATTCATGCCCAGACATATTTCCTCCCAAATTAGAGGAATGGAGTGCCCAAGTCTAGTTCAGCAACGTTAACTTTTGTAGAAAAAACTACCACCTGAGCTTTCTAATTGGTTACTGTCATCCCAAGATAGAATATCTTTTCTTTCTTTGCTAAATTAAGCGACTTCCTGCTGTCTGCGGATATTTGCACGAGTAACCGATGTTCTAGCAATCAAAGTGAATGAAGAAATAAGTATACTGTCCTCTGCAAAACTGTAGATTGGCTATATGACAATATGTTATAGGTTTCTAATAAACTATGTGAGAAATGAAAACATAGAGAACAAAGAGATACTATAATATCCTGTAATAGACATTATAGAAAAAGCGTTTGTGCTGGTACAGAGAAGAATGAGTAATGAAAGGATACCAAAACAAATACTTGAATGGGTTTCAACAAGAGTTCATACTAGAATAAAGGTAGTGCCGCTTGGGATGCAACAAACTGCCACAGCTTGTAGATGGCTTTCGTAAACATGGGTGAACAGGAGAACTTCTGACTTATGTAACACATGTTTGGAACAACGCAATTGAACACTTCGGAGAATCTCGAGCGGTTGCTCTTGACATATCCAAGGCATTCGACCGTGTTTGGCACGATGGACTGTTGGCTAAGCTACGCTCTTGTGGTATGTCTGAAAAGTTCTGTTTGTGGTTCTCATGTTTCCTCAGACAGCGTTCTTTACGAGTGGCAGTAGACGGATTTCTTTCTAACACCTTCACTATCAACGCCGGCGCCGGTGTACCCCAAGGCTCCATATTATCTCCTACTCTCTTTCTGCTAGAAAAGACCGGGAATCCAATCTACAGCTTTGCAGACGACAGTACGCTTATCTCTTCATTCACTTTGAACGCTCGGACATCGGCTGCTCAGGCGAATATCCGCAGACAGCAGGAGGTCGTTCAACTTAACAAAGACCTGGAAGAAATTCTATCTTGGGGTGACAGTAACCAAGTGGAATTTAGCGCTACAAAAACCCAGGCGGCAGTTTTTTCTAAAAAAGTTAACGTTGCTGAACCCGACATAGTTATGTCGGGACACGCTATTCCCCTAGCATCGCCGCTCAATTTGTTGGGCGTTAGTTTGGGAGCAAATATGTCCTGGCATGAACATGTTGCAGGCATAGCAAGGAGAGCTTCTCAAAAGTTGGGAATATTATTTTGAACCAGAAAGATTTACACTCCACAACAACTGTTAATTCTTTACAAAGCTCAAATTCGACCAACTATGGAATACTGCTTCCATGTTTGGGGCTCCGCTCCCAAACATACACTTCATTTGTTGGAGTCTGTTCAGAGAAGAGCTGTTCGTCTGATTGGAGACCCGGAACTGACCGGCGGTCTTGATTCCCTGGAACATCGAAGAACGATTGGCGACTTGAGTCTGTTCTGTAAGTATTTTCATGGAAAGTGTTCGAAAGATCTAGCCCACTTAATTCCTCCCAAAGCGGTGTATGTTAGAAATACACGTCGCGCTGGTGCTTCACATCCATATGAGGTTCAGCTTATTACTCCGCGTACAAGGCTTTTCAAGCAGTCTTTTATATGGAGAACATCATCCCTTTGGAATAATTTGCCCAGCGCTGTGTTTCCCACCGAGTACAATTTTCAGCGATTCAAGAACAACGTGAATCGCTTTTTCCGCACACATGCCGCTCCTGGAGCGCTTTAGGGACTTCCTTGCAGCACGTGTGCTAGACCCATAAAAAAAAAAGCTTGTAGATGACACTGTAGTAGTAGAAGAAACAGTTGAAAAAATAACAGACAACATGATTAATATAAGACAAATAAAATAGTATATGTAATTACTGGCTTCGGGTCACCCAATGGAAGAAAAACTGTACTAATTTTTTTTTTTTTAAACTTTATAACGAATAAACGTAAGCTAAAGGAAAATTATTAAAATTTTGATATTGGGTGGTCTCTTGTACTCTCTGCACAAAATACATCCCAAATGAATTCTCAACAAAAATTTTTTCCTATCTTTACTGCAAACTGATAACCTTGAAATTTTTGTTTTTTTTGTATACCAGATAAATTATTAAAGGTAATGCATTCGTGATAATTTGCATTCAGTCTACACCCTGTGGAGAATATTCCAGAATTCTTTCAAAATTTTTTGATCAGTACTTTTCGAGATAAGAGGGGGCAGCGATTTTTTACAATTTTTTAAAAGTAATACAAAGAGAAGTGTGCGCAGATATTAGATTATTTTTTTATTATTTTTGAACTCGTATTTTTACGAGCTTTCATTTGACTCGAGGACCTTATTTTTTCACGTCCGATTTCACCTCCAAAAACTAACTTAAGTGAAAATTTAACTTTCAAAACTAGACGGCTCTGGCAAGGCCAATCAATATTAGTGCCAAATTTCAACTTTCTATGTCAAATAGTTTCGGAGAAAATCGGGTGTGACAGACTGACAGACGGACAGATAGACGAACAGACATCGAATTGATCCTATAAGTGTAAGGAACACTAAAAATAAATTGTAAAGAAAATATAACTGTGGAACCGTCTCTTGCTTCCCGGTTCCCCAAAATAGGAAAATCCAAACAAATTTAAATTTCAAAACAAGGTATGCACCCAACTGGCATAATAAAACAGTTGCTTTTTCGAAATATAAAAGACGCGATCCGATCAGTAAATACATTGTTGTCGAGACAGAGATAAATAAACATCATTAAGTCTTATACCGTTTTGAATGCAGTAACGGATCCGAGAAATATATCAGACATATGGTAAAAACAATTTAAACAAGAATTGACAGGGTGCTTTCCTATTCAGCGAGATGGGGGAGCCTATCTGGGAATGACGGTTTTCCTGAAAAGAGTTTTATTGGTGTTTAAATTTTATTACAATAGAGTTTTGTTTTTGTTAAATATCCCCCTTCTCCCAGTTATCGCTAAGAGAAGGTAGTAAAAGTGGGTAGAGGGACTAAAGTTGACCTTGCACTGGTCATTTTTGGGGAAGATCCGGAAATTAAACTCCCAGATTAATATTCCACGACGCTCATAAGATAATAGAAAAAAATATAAGCAGATGAAAGATATATATATATATATATATATATATATATATATATATATATATATATATATATATATAAAATAAAGAGAGAGAAAGCAAAAGTTGCCGTATCTAACAAAATCCTAAAATATGAAAATAGTTGGGGAACTCGGCAAAGGAGCACAACAGATGTTCACACAATATTCATTTAGCCAATATTTCGGTCCCAGGTTGGGACCTTCATCAGGGCACAAACTGAAAAAGAGATAACGAAGCAACCAATAAGGAAAGTCGGGCATAGAAAATTATTATTCTTAAGTTTAATTTTTTTAATTATTATTACCTTCCCCACGTGATATCTCTGGGTCGTCACTCTCGTCATAGTTCTTCGCCCTCGGTATTCTATAGTTCTCTCCCGTTGCGTACTTGTTTTTGGGTGTCCCTTCTTTAGATATATATTCTCATGGTTCCCGTGAATTTCTTTACAACTACATTCCCATTTTTATTAAAATTGCTTAGTATATACTGAATAAATAAACCCTCTTCACTCTTCAGTTCCTTTCCCAATCTCTCTCGTCTCCTCTCAAGAAAAAAAATCACATTTCCCGTACGCCACTTAGTTTCCATACCCTTGAAAAATAGCGTTCCCAATGGGTACTTTTCCTTTTATACCAACATACCAATCCAATGACGTAGTACCAAATTTGTACTTAACCGGTTCTTTTCTGGCTGTTCAACCTTTTTCCCTTTTGTTTTGAGTGATCCCTTACTTCTGTCAGATAGTTATCCTTTGGCAGCGCCTTGTCAAACTTGTCATTCTTTTCAGATCACAGGTGGTTAATTAATTTTGATTTTTCAGCATCCAAGGTTTCTAATGGCATCCTTGCTGTAAATACCATATTTTTAAATTAATATGTTAGTGAATAGTGACTGTTTTATTTCAGTGTCAGTCTTCGTTGTGACAAATGTTATTTATTGTCATTCTTGTTAGATTATTTCGCACACTGCATGTGAGTCACTTGCCATTGTTTACTTTGGTATTTCTTCATAATAATAATAATAATGTATACTTTTTTATAACAACAATACTTTTAAACAACAATAAGAATTTATTAATAATTATAAAATTAAAAATTAAAAATTAATAATTAAAAAAATTAAACTTAACAATAATAATTTTCTATGCCCGACTTTCCTTATTGGTTGCTTCGTTATCTCTTTTTTCAGTTTGTGCCCTGATGAAGGTCCCAACCTAGGACCGAAATATTGGCTAAATGAATATTGTGTGAACATCTGTTGTGCCCCTTTGCCGAGTTCCCCAACTATTTTCATGATATGATTTTGTTATTTTCCTTTGACCCTGTATATTTTTTTTTATTTTTATTTTTCAGTTTTCTTGGGTTTGGAGGTCAATTATAGAATGAAACTTTCCACAATTTATTGTGATCCTTTCCTTTTATTATTGACGTTTCAGCACAGTTTGCCTTTCTCAAAATTCTTGTTTAGTTTAGCTAAAATTACACATAATTAATCCATAAAATGCGTTTTTAAAATGCATGTAAGGTTAATTCATTAAGACTAAAATAATTAACTTTATGAATGTTAGGTTAATTCTTACCTTGTACGTGGATGTTTAGGTTAATATTTATCATAGACCAGTTTAATGATTTACACCGTATTCTTTTTTCATTTTTTTCTTTACAAGAACCACATGTTAATCAATCGTCAGTGTAATATATTTTTATTTTAAAAATTGGGACGAACACAACATGTAAACTACATTTATAGTACTGCCATATATATTTGGTTTAGGTTATTTGTTTCTTTTTTGTTGTTGATAGCGGTAGATGTTTCTTGTATCATAATGGATTCCAATATTTCTCTTTTTTTCTTATTGTTCTCTGTGATTAATTGACCTCCAAATAATGTATATATATATATATATATATATATATATATATATATATATATATATATATATATATATATATGTATATAAATATAAATATATATATATATATATATATATATATATATATATATATATATATATATATATATATATATATATATATATATATATATATATATATATATATATATATATATATATACATATATATATATATATATATATATATATATATATATATATATATATATGTATGTATATATATATATATATATATATATATATATATATATATATATGCATAAGAAAGAGTAAGGACAGTAACAGGGCACTGGCACCAAACAATCGTAAGTTTAACTACTGGGAAACGCCCTTATAAGGAGAAGAGATGAGCAAAGATCTAAAGGCTCTAGTATCTGCTTTTTATTTTTGTTATCGAGCTTTCGCTGCCTAATGGCTTCTTCTGGATTCTAAAAATGCAAACCGGGTACAGAAAAATAAACTTAAAACATTCGTTTTTAAAATATGAATCAATGAATCATAAGGCTGTATGAGAAATTACTTGCAAAAATTTAGCAGTTAATTCATCTCTGGTGAAGACAATAAAATTTGCATTTTTATTGACCAGGTAGTAGGTATGATTACAAAAAACATTATAAAAGGACACTTAGAGAGTTACACAAGTATTAAAATAAAACGTTGTCAATAAACATTAATCAAAAACACTTTTTGCGACAGAATACAACTGTAAGAAAGACCATGATGTTGAAATGGTACTCCAATTTAAAAAATTTTTTGGCATCGAGTTTAGCAACTTATTTAGTGATATTTGAGTCTGAACCGGATATTGTTGGTAGTCTATGTCGTCATCAGGTCGACAAAAAACCACAAAAGCATTAAAGTTAGGGATGTGGTAAATTTTTGGTGGATGCTACTATTAAACAAATTATTTATTATTAATGATATTTATTTTTTAATTTTATAGCAAAGGAACTTAAATTTGATGAATGTTATTATTAGACGAGTTATTTATTATTAATTATATTAATTCTTTTATTTTATAACAAAGGGACTCTTAGACTAATTTAAAGTTTTTGAACGAGAATATTAATATTGCATGTTATTTATTATTTATCATATTTAATTTTTAATTTTGTAACAAGAAGGCACAGAACAAGTAATGAGTAATATGTAAAAAGCAGGAATAACAGAAAGAGAAAAGAAACGTCAACTTTATTGGAAACTAATTTTTTCATAAAAATCGTTCTTTTTCATTGGTTTGGTATGATTTTGTGTTAGTAAATAGGTATACATAGAGCTCAATCCTTCTAAGTCTTTTTTGTGATTGAGATTATTTTTACAACTTTTTATATAACACATTTCCAAGAAACTTTTTCTGAAGTAATTAGTCTCAACATCCAGAATGAAGCTGTTGTTATATTGTACTCTGTGATCTGTATTATTTGCGTGTAAGCTCAAGCTAGTTGCGTTAGGTTTGTGTTTGCTATCACTTTTGTGTAACGCTAATCTCTTAGAGAGCTTTTGTGAAGTTTGTCCAACGTAGACCAAACCACATTGACAGGGAATGCCGTAGATTAACACATGGGCTGAAAAGTCCCGGGCCTAACACATAGATGGCGCTAGTTTTATTGCAGTCACCTTTTTTTTCAGTTAATACTAACCTTCAAAAGACAGCTGTTAAAATTTCATGATATTCTATTCATTAGTTTGTGAGTTATTGTGCTAAGAGTGACGCTACTTTTGATATTTTCAAAACAATGGATCAAAAACAATTTCGTGTTTTAATTTTACACTGCTTCTTGATGGGAAAAAATACCGTTCAAGCGAAGCAATGGCTTGAAAAGTGTTATGGGGACTCCGCTCCATCAGAAACAACAATAAAACGTTGGTTTGCTGACTTCAAACGTGGTCGTAGAGACACCGATGATGCAGAACGCAGTGGACGTCCAAATGAGGCGGTAACACCAGAAAACATCAAAAAAATCCGTAAAATCGTTTTGAATGATCGAAAAGTGAAGTTGCGTGAGTTAGCTGACATCGTAAAGATATCAAAAGAACGTGTTGGCTTTATATTGCATGAGCATTTGACTATGAGAAAGCTCTGTTCAAAGTGGGTGCCGCGTTTGCTCACTGTTGATCAAAAACAAGAACGTGTTGATGATTCTGAGCAGTGTTTGGCCATGTTTAAACGTAACAAACCGGAATTTTTGCGTCGATATGTGACAATGGATGAAACATGGATCCATCACTTCACTCCGGAATCAAAACGATCGTCATCTGAGTGGACAGCAACTGGTGAACCTCGTCCAAAGCGCCCGAAAGCACAACAATCGGCTGGAAAGGTTATGGCCTCGGTATTTTGGGATGTGCGTGGTGTAATATTCATCGACTATCTTGAGAAAGGAAATACCATCAACAGTGAATATTATATAGCGTTATTGGAGCGTTTGAAGGCCGAAATTGCAAAGAAACGACCGCATATGGCAAAGAAAAAAATTTTGTTTCATCAAGACAACGCACCGTGTCACAAGTCAATCAAAACAATGGCAAAACTACATGAATTGAACTTCGAATTGCTCCCACATCCACCGTATTCGCCAGATTTGGCTCCCAGCGACTACTGGCTGTTCGCAGACCTGAAAAAAATGCTCGCCGGTAAGAAATTTCGCACGAATGAAGAGGTTATCGCTGAAACTGAGGCCTATTTTGAGGCAAAAGATAAATCGTTCTACAAAAGTGGTATTGAAATGTTAGAGCGGCGCTGGAATGATTGCGTTGCTCTTGATGGAGATTACGTTGATGAATAAAGCTAATTTTGAACCAAAAAAAACCGTGTTTTCTTTGTTAGGCCCGGGACTTTTCAGCCCATGTGTTATATTAGATCTTTGTAAAGTATCGGTTTTATTCATTCATTCTTTTTATATTGTAATTAGCAATCTTAATGTTTGTATTTTTAAAAAGAGAAGACAAGGACTGGGAAAGACGTTCTATGTATTGTAACTTTCCTACTTTAATGTTGACATTAGTGGAAACAGTTAGATTGATTTGAAGGGTGGGTCTTTGAAAATTCTTTTTAATTAGAACTTTAGGATAGTAATTGTCCAACAAGATGTTTTCTAACAGTTTTACATTTTTCTCTTTAAAAGAGGGGTGGCAAATCTTATCTATTCTGTTTTTTAATCCTCTGTTGATGTTCAGTTTCTGTTTCATAGGGTGATAAGAAAGGAATGGGATATATCTACTCGAACTTGATTTTTTCTTATACCAGTCAAGTGTGACTGTATTATTTTCAGAGCGTACAACCCTAGTACCCAAAAATGGAACAGCACAGTCAGTCTCCTCCTCAACAGTAAATACTAATTTATGATTGAAAGAATTGTAAATATTAAGAGTGTTCTGTACACTTCCGGCAGGTAAAGCTACTAGCAAGTCACATATTGAAACAGAAGGGGAAATTTAAATTCCACCTTTAAAATGACAAAATAAAGAAGTTTATTCTTAACAATTTCGGCCAGAATTGGCGAAATAGCACTTCCCATTGTGACGCCAATTTTTTGTCTGTAGAATGTACTATTGAAGGAGAAAAATGTTCATATAAAAAAGTAATGATTAGTGGAAACTGTTCTTTAGGAATATTACATATCTTTTCTATTAATGTGAAATATTCATTTAATATCGATATAATAAGGTCTAGACAAATGTTAGTAAACAGTGAAACTACATCGAAAGAAGCAAGTACAAAACCCTCTGGCAGAATGAAGCCGTTAACCTTCTCTGCAAATTCGAAGGTATTTTTAATTCTGAATTTGTTGAAAGTGGCAAAAACTATTTCTAAAATAGAGGCTATATACTTAGCAAGTGGTTGTGTAGATGCTCCTACACAGGAAACTATTGGTCTTAGAAGTATATCCGGTTTACGTATTTTTGGTAGACCATAATATTTGGGACGAATCGCATTATAAGTTATCAATGTGCGAACAGTTGCTTCATCTAAAAACATACCATCTTTTAATGATTTCATTAATTTATTGCATTTAATTTCTACTTTTGAAGTGGGATCGTGATGTATTATCATCTTGGAGTACCTAGCAACAGTAACATTGCCTTTATCAGAGCTAGTAATCAGTAAATCGGGACGATTTTTTAAGAAATTTTTTGTTTCATTTTCTAACTTATGAGTGATAGAATTTTTGTCTTTATGTGATATTACATAGTTAGTAATTAAGTTTACGGCCCTCGCACCAATGTAGTCTTGTTTTTGTTGTACCTGGCCAACAAAAATGCAAATTTTATTGTCTTCACCAGAGATGAATTAACTGCTAAATTTTTTTAAGTAATTTCTCATACAGCCTTATGATTTATTGAATCACATTTTAAAAACGAATATTTTAAGTTTATTTTTGTACCTGGTTTGCATTTTTAGAATCCAGAAGAAGCTACCATTAGGCAGCGAAAGCTCGATAACAAAAATAAAGAGCAGATACTAGAGCCGTTACATCTTTGATTGCTCATCTCTTCTCCTTATAAGGGCGTTTCCCAGTAGTTAAACTTACGATTATATACATATATATATATATATATATATATATATATATATATATATATATATATATATATATATATATATATATATATATATATATATATATATATATATATGATATATATATGATTATCGGGAATCGGTCTGGACTGTAAATAAAACTCTTTTCTTCTTTAAAACTCAATATTTCGTTATCGTTTGATAACTTCTTCAGGAGTAACTACAAAATTAATACACCTATATTAACACACTATTCTCTTTCGTCAAGGCATTAAAATATTGAAATATAAAACAAACAATTATGAAACAAATGAACAATCAATTAAAACACGTACGAAAATGCGAGTTTGTCCTGGAAACCAACACTCAACATCTCGATTTACTACAACAAACTGAGAGTAAATAGCCTCGGTACATATGCACTGCCGTGAATTCCAAACGAAACGGAAAAACAGCAACAGAAAAACGTCTTTAATTTACTTTATACTAAGAGGTGGCAAATCTTTATTTGTTATTATTGCTGTAGTTGTAAATGATTAATCCCTATTAATTATGTTGCTATATATAATACTAAGTTGATTAGTGTCTGATTTATAGTTAATTGACTTTGGGTCCCTGTTGATATGGTACATTTCTTTAAAAAGTCTCCCTTTATAGTTGTTGTCATGAGCTAAGATTTTAACGTTATTATAGTCAAAATTATGACCCGTTTTCAAATTATGTTGCACCACAGCACACGAATTCTTTCCCAATCGGGAGTCACTCCTGTGCTGTGTGAGTCTCTGTTTCAACCACTGAGCTGTCCAATATAACACGCTTCACATTGTAAACAAGATAATCTATAAACTACAGAGTTATTATATAAAATAGGTGTTCTATACTTTATTTTTGAAAACAGGTCAGAACCTCGTATGCTGTTATATTTCGCAATTTTTATATTTGGAAAATCTCTGAATAAGGCGACAATTGAGTTTGTGATTGGCTTTATAAATTGTAGCTTCCTGTATATCCTATGCTGCGTAGGCGTCTCGTCAGTAGGGGCATCAACACTATCCGAATTATAAATTAATTTTCGTAAAATGTGTTTAGGGTAGGCATTGTTGACAAAAATGTTATACAGCTCGTCTAGGTTTCTTTTTCGAAACCTATCATCACTGATGCGTATGACCCTGTTTTTCATTGCTATTACGGTGTTAAATTTTTGATTTTTTGGGCGATTAGAGAAATAATTAATGAATCTGCCTGACGCTGTGGGTTTTTTTATACCAGTCAAGTATAATACTGTTGTCACTCGTTCTTATTACTTTAGTGTCCGAAAAAGGAACACTGAAGTCTTGTTCTGTTTCGATAGTGAATTGTATATGTGTGTTGAATGCATTAAAATAGTTTAAAATGATTTCTGTATTACCCTTGGGTACAGCGCAAATCAGATCATCAACATACTTGTACAAAAAGGGTAGGTTGAATGGTAATTGAGGAACCACCGTTTCCAAATATATATCAGATTGATGCACGGTCGATAACATATCACCAAATCTTATATATATATATATATATATATATATATATATATATATATATATATATATATGAGCATTTTCGTAAATTGTTAATATGTTAGCGGTTCAAAAAAGGAAGAATTTTTTTTTGAAAATGATACTCATGAGACTCGATTTAAATCGTTCCTTGGACCTCCAGAAACAATTATTCACAGCTGAACACGATTGTTTTAAGAACCTTTTTTTTACAGCTCAATAAGCAAATTTTTGTGGAAAAAAAACAGAATAACTCGCTAAATTGCTGTAAAACGCGTCAAAAATCAATATACAATGTACCATATATTATACAGTCAGTCTAAAAAGTCTCCATACACCACCTGCTTTGTATACTATTTTTCTGTTATGTTTAACTAATTAATTGGAACTATGAGAAAACATGTTTAAATTAATATTTGAAGCTTAACCAACAAGGATTACTATTAAAAACAACTACGGAACATTTTATTTAGAAGTTCCATGATTGTTATAAAAATGTAAACAAAATTAATGTCAAAAAAGTCTCCATATACTTAATAATTACCAGTAATAGATTGACGGAGTTTAACGGAAAATAACAACTTCGTTTAAACTAATATTTAGTGGGACGGCCGTTGGCCTTGATAATCTCCTGTAACATTTTTGTCATGCTTGCAACCAGCTTTCTAGTAACTTCTGCTGGCATGTTCTCCCATTCGTTCAATATTCTGTTTTTTAATTCTTCTCTATTTGAAACATTATGTTTGCGAACGCGCGGTTTAAGTTCCTCCCCTCGATGGGGTTAACATCGGGTGATTGCGGAGGTGTATGAAGCTGCTGTCGCACATTATGGATCATTCATTCTCGCACGAAATTTGCGGTATCTTTCGAATCATTGTCCTGTGTATGTATCTTTTTTCGAGTGCTAATTCTTGGACAGTTTCTCTTAAATTATCTCTCAAAATGTTCAGATAAACATGCTGGTCCATGGTACCATTAATAAAATGTAAATTTCCAACCTAACCAGCGGACATGCGTCCCCAAAGTAGAACACTGCCACCCCCTTGTCTCACCATGGAACAAATATTTTTAATATCGAATGCGGTATTCTTCTTGGGACCTATAATTTAAATTACTATTTTCTAATTTATTTTTAAATTCTGCGTAAAATTTTATAACTTTTTTATTAATAATGTTATATACCTAAACCTAGTAATTTCTCTAATATTTCAATTTTTTTTAAAAAAATACTAGTTTTCAATTTTATATAAAATTGTTAGTAGCGCCATTGTTTCTCAAGGTGGAATACTCATAGCCGGTACGAGCATTCTATAGAGATAAGAAAAAAGATATATGTAAAGTTAGATGCTACAGGGTGTTCAAAATAAATTTATGCATTTCGACTATTTTAATATTAAATCTCGAATTTTTTAAATGGCACACCCTGTATATTATAATTTTTTCTGATAGATCTTAAAAAACCCTCCAACTTTTATTAAGTATGGCATATACCTATTTCTAATAGTTTTCGATTAATTTTGAAGTTTTCAATTTTTACCCTTGTTTTTAATATACTATACGCTATAACATCATAGTTGCCAAGACAAAACAAAAATGTAGGCATTGTCACATTTTGACATGTCTATTAAGCAAGTAAAAATAGTTTAATTTGTTGTAGTAAGTGACGTATAAAGGTAATAGTTATGGATTTTCCTAAAAATGAATTAATTGATATGATTTATATACTGGGCGAGGCGGGAAAAAATTGTCTTTTGGCCGTAAGGCTTTACGGAGTGAAGTACCCTAATAGACGTATACCGTCTAGAAAATCTTTTCAGTGCTTAATGGGACGGTTTGATGTTAGTGGTAGCGATAAGTATACAAAACGGAAAGTAGTTAACCAGAATGCTATCAATGAGGAAAAAGAAATAGAGATTTTACTTCATGTTGAAGGTCAGCAGCCGTCAACTAGCTGACTTATCTGACACATCCCAATCTACGACTAATCACACCACGAAAAAATACAAGTATTATCCCTTTCATATGGAACTACACCAAGAACTTCTAGACCGTGATTTTGAAGGACTAGTAAACTTTTGTACCACCATGTATGGAGCAATAGAGGCCGATCCAAATTATTTATTCAAAATAATGTTTTCTGATGAAGCTACTTTTCGTAGTAATTGAGCAATTAATAGCCATAACATGCATTATTATTTAACAGTTAATCCATTTTGGGTCCGGGAAGTTCAAAACCAAAACCATTAATCGCTTAATGTATGGTGTGGAATATTAAATTTTCGAATTATTGGTCCATATTTTTTCCGCGAACCGCTTAACGGGCCCAAATATCTAAATTTTTTACAAAACGAATTACCCCAGCTTCTTGAAAAAGTTGATGACTTTGAAAGGGAACAAATGTGGTTTCAACAAGACGGAGCTCCTGCTTATTACCATCAAGAAGTTCGGAAATTTTTAAACGATCGTTACCCACAAAAATGGATCAGGAGAGATGGCTTCACTCAGTTGCCCTCTCGATCATGTGACTTAACACCTTTAGACTTCTTTTTGTGGGGCTAGATTAAAGATCGTATTTATGTGAATCCCCATACAACACCAGTAGATATGGAAAATAGGATACGAGACGCGTGCATGACAATAACGCCCTTTATGCTAAGGAAAGTGAAGAAAAACATAATAAAACGACAACATGTGTATTCAAGTAGACGGGCATATTTTTGAACATTTATTTTTTAACTATTTGTTTATATTTTCACAATAGCGTAAGTATATTAAAAAAAAACCGGTCAAGTGCAAGTTGAACTTGCACAATTAGTGTTCCGTACGTTGATTGTTTTTAAAATAAACATTTTTGTTAGGGTGGTATAAAATGATCAGTGACTTCACAAAACACACCCCAAATGAGTTTTCAGCAAAGTTTGTTTCCAATCTTTACTGAAAACTGGTGAAACTCGTGATAATTTTCGTTCAATCTATACCCCGTGGAAAATATTCCAAAATTTTTTCAAAATTTTTTGATCAGTACTTTTCGAGATAAGGTAGGGGTCAGCGATTTTTTAAAAGTAATACGAAGAATAGTGTGCGCAAGTATTACATTATATATATATATATATATATATATATATATATATATATATATATATATATATATATATATATATATACATATATATATATATATATATATATATATATATATATATATATATATATATATATATATATATATATATATATTACTCGTGTTTTCACAAGCTTTCATTTGACAGCACACTCGATGACCTAGTAAAAAAAAAAATTTTTTCACTTCCGATTTCACCCCTCAAAACCCCCTTAGTCAAAATTTATGTTACGGTGGTATAAAATGATCAGTGACTTCACAAAACACACCCCAAATGAGTTTTCAACAAAGTTTATTTCCAATCTTTACTGAAATCTGATGACCTTGAAATTTTTGTTTTTCTTATATACTATATAAATTATTAAAGGTAATGCACTCGTGATAATTTTCGTTCAATCTACACCCCGTGGAGAATATTCCAGAATTTTTTCGAAATTTTTTGATAAGTACTTTTCGAGATAAGGCCCGGGACAGCGATTTTTTTCGCGAATTTTTAAAAATAATACAAAGAAAAGTGCGCGCAAGTATAATATTATATATATATTTTTTACTCGTGTTTTCACAAGCTTTCATTTGACACCACACTCGATGACCTAGTAAAAAAATTTTTTTTTTCACTTCCGACTTCACCCCCCAAAACTAACCCCTTAAGTCAAAATTTAATTCTCAAAACTACATGGCTCTGATGAGGCCATCAATTCCTATATTATTACCAAATTTCACCTTTCTATGTCAAATAGTTTCGGAGAAAATCGGGTGTGACAGGCAGGCAGGCAGGCAGGCAGGCAGGCAGGCAGGCAGGCAGGCAGGCAGGCAGCAGGCAGGCAGGCAGGCAGGCAGGCAGGCAGGCAGGCAGGCAGGCAGCAGGCAGGCAGGCAGGCAGGCAGGCAGGCAGGCAGGCAGGCAGGCAGGCA